>JAUCNB010000052.1:0-500000 GCA_033675215.1 Rhodiola kirilowii
TTCTAAGGACGAACTTAGACAAATCTTAAAATGAGACTAACGAGACTAACTTGGGACGAACAAAGACAAACGTTAGTCTCATTCTAAGGTTTGTCTAAGTTCGTCCCAAGTTAGTGTCTTTCTAAGGACGGACTTAGACAAACCTTAAAATGAGACTAACGAGACTAACTTGGGACGAACAAAGACAAACGTTAGTCTCATTGTAAGGTTTGTTTAAGTTCGTCCCAAGTTAGTCTCTTTCTAAGGACGAACTTAGACAAACCTTAAAATGAGACTAACGAGAATAACTTGGGACGAACAAAGACAAACGTTAGTCTCATTCTAAGGTTTGTCTAAGTTCGTCCCAAGTTAGTCTCTTTCTAAGGAAGAACTTAGACAAACCTTAAAATGAGACTAACGAGACTAACTTGGGACGAACAAAGACAAACGTTAGTCTCATTCTAACGTTTGTCTAAGTTCGTCCCAAGTTAGTCTCTTTCTAAGGACGAACTTAGACAAACCATAGAATGAGACTAACGAGACTAACTTGGGACGAACAAAGACAAACGTTAGTCTCGTTCTAACGTTTGTCTAAGTTCGTCCCAAGTTAGTCTCTTTCTAAGGACGAACTTGGACAAACCATAGAATGAGACTAACGAGACTAACTTGGGACGAACAAAGACAAACGTTAGTCTCATTCTATGGTTTGTCTAAGTTCGTCCCAAGTTAGTCTCTTTCTAAGGATGAACTTAGACAAACCAAAGAATGAGACTAACGAGACTAACTTGGGACGTACAAAGACAAACGTTAGTCTCATTTCAAGGTTTGTTTAAGTTCGTTCCAAGTTAGTCTCTTTCTAAGGACGCACTTAGACAAACCATAGTATGAGACTAACTTGGGACGAACAAAGACAAAAGTTAGTCTCATTCTAAGGTTTGTCGAAGTTCGTCCCAAGTTAGTCTCTTTCTAAGGACGAACTTAGACAAACCATTGAACGAGACTAACTTGGGACGAACAAAGACAAACGTTAGTCTCATTCTAAGGTTTGTCTAAGTTCGTCCCAAGTTAGTCTCTTTCTAAGGACGAACAAAGACAAACCTTAAAATGAGACTAACGAGACTAACTTGGGACGAACAAAGACAAACGTTAGTCTCATTCTAAGGTTTGTCTAAGTTCGTCCCAAGTTAGTCTCTTTCTAAGGACGAACTTAGACAAACCTTAAAATGAGACTAACGAGACTAACTTGGGACGAACAAAGACAAACGTTAGTCTCATTCTAAAGTTTGTCTAAGTTCGTCCCAAGTTAGTCTCTTTCTAAGGACGAACTTAGACAAACCTTAAAATGAGACTAACGACACTAACTTGGGACGAACAAAGAGAAACGTTAGTCTCATTCTAAAGTTTGTCGAAGTTCGTCCCAAGTTAGTCTCTTTATAAGGACGAACTTAGACAAACCTTAAAATGAGACTAACCAGACTAACTTGGGACGAACAAAGACAAACGTTAGTCTCATTCTAAGGTTTGTCTAAGTTCGTCCCAAGTTAGTCTCTTTCTAAGGACGAACTTAGACAAACCATAGAATGAGACTAACGAGACTAACTTGGGACGAACAAAGACAAACGTTAGTCTCGTTCTAAGGTTTGTCTAAGTTCGTCCCAAGTTAGTCTCTTTCTAAGGACGAACTTAGACAAACCTTAAAATGAGACTAACGAGACTAACTTGGGACGAACAAAGAGAAACGTTAGTCTCATTCTAAAGTTTGTCGAAGTTCGTCCCAAGTTAGTCTCTTTATAAGGACGAACTTAGACAAACCTTAAAATGAGACTAACCAGACTAACTTGGGACGAACAAAGACAAACGTTAGTCTCATTCTAAGGTTTGTCTAAGTTCGTCCCAAGTTAGTCTCTTTCTAAGGACGAACTTAGACAAACCATAGAATGAGACTAACGAGACTAACTTGGGACGAACAAAGACAAACGTTAGTCTCGTTCTAAGGTTTGTCTAAGTTCGTCCCAAGTTAGTCTCTTTCTAAGGACGAACTTAGACAAACCTTAAAATGAGACTAACGAGACTAACTTGGGACGAACAAAGACAAACGTTAGTCTCATTCTAAGGTTTGTCTAAGTTCGTTCCAAGTTAGTCTCTTTCTAAGGACGAACTTAGACAAACCTTAAAATGAGACTAACGAGAATAACTTGGGACGAACAAAGACAAACGTTAGTCTCATTCTAAGGTATGTCTAAGTTCGTCCCAAGTTAGTCTCTTTCTAAGGATGAACTTAGACAAACCTTAAAATGAGACTAACGAGACTAACTTGGGACGAACAAAGACAAACGTTAGTCTCATTTTAAGGTTTGTCTAAGTTCGTTCCAAGTTAGTCTCTTTCTAAGGACGCACTTAGACAAACCATAGTATGAGACTAACTTGGGACGAACAAAGACAAACGTTAGTCTCATTCTAAGGTTTGTCGAAGTTCGTTCCAAGTTAGCCTCTTTCTAAGGACGAACTTAGACAAACCATTGAACGAGACTAACTTGGGACGAACAAAGATAAACGTTAGTCTCACTCTAAGGTTTGTCTAAGTTCGTCCCAAGTTAGTCTCTTTCCAAGGACGAACATAGACAAACCTTAAAATGAGACTAACGAGACTAACTTGGGACGAACAAAGACAAACGTTAGTCTCATTCTAAGGTTTGTCTAAGTTCGTCCCAAGTTAGTCTCTTTCTAAGGACGAACTTAGACAAACCTTAAAATGAGACTAACGAGACTAACTTGGGACGAATAAAGACAAACGTTAGTCTCATTCTAAGGTTTGTCTAAGTTCGTCCCAAGTTAGTCTCTTTCTAAGGACGAACTTAGACAAACCTTAAAATGAGACTAACGACACTAACTTGGGACGAACAAAGAGAAACGTTAGTCTCATTCTAAGGTTTGTCGAAATTCGTCCCAAGTTAGTCTCTTTATAAGGACGAACTTAGACAAACCTTAAAATGAGACTAACCAGACTAACTTGGGACGAACAAAGACAAACGTTAGTCTCATTCTAAGGTTTGTCTAAGTTCGTCCCAAGTTAGTCTCTTTCTAATGACGAACTTAGACAACCCATAGAATGAGACTAACGAGACTAACTTGGGACGAACAAAGACAAACGTTAGTCTCGTTCTAAGGTTTGTCTAAGTTCGTCCCAAGTTAGTTTCTTTCTAAGGACGAACTTAGACAAATCTTAAAATGAGACTAACGAGACTAACTTGGGACGAACAATGACAAACACTAGTCTCATTCTAAGGTTTGTCTAAGTTCGTTCCAAGTTAGTCTCTTTCTAAGGACGAACTTAGACAAACCTTAAAATGAGACTAACGAGAATAACTTGGGACGAACAAAGACAAACGTTAGTCTCATTCTAAGGTTTGTCTAAGTTCGTCCCAAGTTAGTCTCTTTCAAAGGAAGAACTTAGACAAACCTTAAAATGAGACTAACGAGACTAACTTGCGACGAACAAAGACAAACGTTAGTCTCATTCTAACGTTTGTCTAAGTTCGTCCCAAGTTAGTCTCTTTCTAAGGACGAACTTAGACAAATTATAGAATGAGACTAACGAGACTAACTTGGGGCGAACAAAGACAAACGTTAGTCTCATTCTATGGTTTGTCTAAGTTCGTCCCAAGTTAGTCTCTTTCTAAGGATGAACTTAGACAAACCAAAGAATGATACTAACGAGACTAACTTGGGACGTACAAAGACAAACGTTAATCTCATTCTAAGGTTTGTCTAAGTTTGTCCCAAGTTAGTCTCTTTCTAAGGACGAACTTAGACAAACCTTAAAATGAGACTAACGAGACTAACTTGGGACGTACAAAGACAAACGTTAGTCTCATTTTAAGGTTTGTCTAAGTTCGTCCCAAGTTAGTCTCTTTCTAAGGACGAACTTAGACAAACCATTGAACGAGACTAACTTGAACGAACAAAGACAAACGTTAGTCTCATTCTAAGGTTTGTCTAAGTTCGTCCCAAGTTAGTCTCTTGCTAAGGACAAACTTAGACAAACCATAGAATGAGACTAACAAGACTAACTTGGGACGAACAAAGACAAACGTTAATCTAATTCTAAGGTTTGTCTAAGTTCGTCCCAAGTTAGTCTCTTTCTAAGGACGAACTTTGCCAAACCTTAAAATGAGACTAACGAGACTAACTTGGGACGAACAAAGACAAACGTTAGTCTCATTTTAAGGTTTGTCTAAGTTCGTTCCAAGTTAGTCTCTTTCTAAGGACGCACTTAGACAAACCATAGTATGAGACTAACTTGGGACGAACAAAGACAAACGTTAGTCTCATTCAAAGGTTTGTCGAAGTTCGTTCCAAGTTAGTCTCTTTCTAAGGACGAACTTAGACAAACCTTAAAATGAGACTAACCAGACAAACTTGGGACGAACAAAGACAAACGTTAGTCTCATTCTAAGGTTTGTCTAAGTTCGTTCCAAGTTAGTCTCTTTCTAATGACGAACTTAGACAAACCATAGAATGAGACTAACGAGACTAACTTGGGACGAACAAAGACAAAAGTTAGTCTCGTTCTAAGGTTTGTCTAAGTTCGTCCCAAGTTAGTCTCTTTCTAAGGACGAACGTGGACAAATCTTAAAATGAGACTAACGAGACTAACTTTGGACGAACAAAGACAAACGTTAGTCTCATTCTAAGGTTTGTCTAAGTTCGTTCCAAGTTAGTCACTTTCTAAGGACGAACTTAGACAAACCTTAAAATGAGACTAACGAGAATAACTTGGGACGAACAAAGACAAACGTTAGTCTCATTCTAAGGTTTGTCTAAGTTCGTCCCAAGTTAGTCTCTTTCTAAGGAAGAACTTAGACAAACCTTAAAATGAGACTAACGAGACTAACTTGGGACGAACAAAGACAATCGTTAGTCTCATTCTAACGTTTGTCTAAGTTCGTCCCAAGTTAGTCTCTTTCTAAGGACGAACTTAGACAAACCATAGAATGAGACTAACGAGACTAACTTGGGACGAACAAAGACAAACGTTAGTCTCATTCTATGGTTTGTCTAAGTTCGTCCCAAGTTAGTCTCTTGCTAAGGACAAACTTAGACAAACCACAGAATGAGACTAACGAGACTAACTTTGGACGAACAAAGACAAACGTTAGTCTCATTCTAAGGTTTGTCTAAGTTCGTCCCAAGTTAGTCTCTTTCTAAGGACGAACTTAGACAAACCATTGAACGAGACTAACTTGGGACGAACAAAGACAAACGTTAGTCTCATTCTAAGGTTTGTCTAAGTTCGTCCCAAGTTAGTCTCTTTCTAAGGACTAACTGACACAAACCATAGTATGAGACTAATGAGCATAACTTGGGACAAACAAAGACAAACGTTAGTCTCATTCTAAGGTTTGTCTAAGTTCGTCCCAAGGTAGTCTCTTTCTAAGGATGAACTTAGACAAACCACTGAATGAGACTAACTTGGGACGAACAAAGACAAACGTTAGTCTCATTCTAAGGTTTGTCTAAGTTCGTCCCAAGTTAGTCTCTTTCTAAGGACGAACTTAGACAAACCTTAAAATGAGACTAACGAGACTAACTTGGGACGAACAAAGACAAATGTTAGTCTCATTCTAAGGTTTGTCTAAGTTCGTCCCAAGTTAGTCTCTTTCTAAGGACGAACAAAGACAAACCTTAAAATGAGACTAACGAGACTAACTTGGGACGAACAAAGACAAACGTTAGTCTCATTCTAAGGTTTGTCTAAGTTCGTCCCAAGTTAGTCTCTTTCTAAGGACGAACTTAGACAAACCTTAAAATGAGACTAACGAGACTAACTTGGGACGAACAAAGACAAACGTTAGTCTCATTCTAAGATTTGTTTGAGTTAGTCCCAATTTAGTCTATTTCTATGGACGAACTTAGACAAATCTTAAAATGAGACTAACGAGACTAACATGGGACGAACCAAGACAAACGTTAGTCTCATTCTAAGGTTTGTCTAAGTTCGTCCCAAGTTAGTCTCTTTCTAAGGACGAACTTAGACAAACCATTGAACGAGACTAACTTGGGACGAACAAAGACAAACGTTAGTGTCATTCTAAGGTTTGTCTAAGTTCGTCCCAAGTTAGTCTCTTGCAAAGGACAAACTTAGACAAACCATAGAATGAGACTAACGAGACTAACTTGGGACGAACCAAGACAAACGTTAGTCTCATTCTAAAGTTTGTCCACGTTCGTCCCAAGTTAGTCTCTTTCTAAGGACGAACTTAGGCAAACCATAGAATGAGACTAACTTGGGACGAACAAAGACAAACGTCAGTCTCATTCTAAGGTTTGTCTATGTTCATCCCAAGTTAGACTCTTGCTAAGGATAAACTTAGACAAACCTTAGAATGAGACTAACGAGACTAACTTGGGACGAACGAAGACAAAATTAGTCTCATTCTAAGGTTTGTCAAATTTTGTCCCAAGTTAGTCTCTTTCTAAGGACGAACTTAGACAAACCTTAAAATGAGACTAACGAGACTAACTTGGTTCGAACAAAGACAAACGTTAGTCTCATTCTAAGGTTTGTCGAAGTTCGTCCCAAGTTAGTCTCTTTCTAAGGACAAACTTAGACAAACCATTGAACGAGACTAACTTGGGACGAATAAAGACAAACGTTAGTCTCATTCTAAGGTTTGTCTAAGTTCGTCCCAAGTTAGTCTCTTGCTAAGGACAAACTTAGACAAACCTTAAAATGAGACTAACGAGACTAACTTGGGACAAACAAAGACAAACGTTAGTCTCATTCTAAGGTTTGTCTAAGTTCGTCCCAAGTTAGTCTCTTTCTAAGGACGAACTTAGACAAACCTTAAAATGAGACTAACGAGACTAACTTGGGACGAACAAAGACAAACGTTAGTCTCATTCTAAGGTTTGTCTAAGTTCGTCCCAAGTTAGTCTCTTTCCAAGGACGAACTTAGACAAACCTTAAAATGAGATTAACGAGACTAACTTGGGACGAACAAAGACAAACGTTAGTCTCATTCTAAGGTTTGTCTAAGTTCGTCCCAAGTTAGTCTCTTTCTAAGGACAAACTTAGACAAACCATAGAATGAGACTAACGAGACTAACTTGGGACGAACAAAGACAAACGTTAGTCTCATTCTAAGGATTGTCTAAGTTCGTCCCAAGTTAGTCTCTTTCTAAGGACGAACTTAGACAAACCATAGAATGAGACTAACGAGACTAACTTGGGACGAACAAAGACAAACCTTAGTCTCATTCTAAGGATTGTCTAAGTTCGTCCCAAGTTAGTCTCTTTCTAAGGACGAACTTAGACAAACCATAGAATGAGACTAACGAGACTAACTTGGGACAAACAAAGACAAACGTTAGTCTCATTCTAAGGTTTGTCTAAGTTCGTCCTAAGTTAGTCTCTTTCTAAGGACGAACTTAGACAACCTTAAAATGAGACTAACGAGACTAACGAGACTAACTTGGGACAAACAAAGACAAACGTTAGTCTCATTCTAAGGTTTGTCTAAGTTCGTCCCAAGTTAGTCTCGTTCTAAGGACGAACTTAGATAAACCATTGAACGAGACTAACTTGGGACGAACAAAGACAAACGTTAGTCTCATTCTAAGGTTTGTCTAAGTTCGTCCCAAGTTAGTCTCTTGCTAAGGACAAACTTAGACAAACCATAGAATGAGACTAACGAGACTAACTTGGGACAAATAAAGACAACCGTTAGTCTCATTCTAAGGTTTGTCTAAGTACGTCCCAAGTTAGTCTCTTTCTAAGGACGAACTTAGACAAACCTTAAAATGAGACTAACGAGACTAACTTGGGACGAACAAAGACAAATGTTAGTCTCATTCTAACGTTTGTCTAAGTTTGTCCCAAGTTAGTCTCTTTCTAAGGACGAACTTAGACAAACCATAGAATGAGACTAACGAGACTAACTTGGGACGAACAAAGACAAACGTTAGTCTCATTCTATGGTTTGTCTAAGTTCGTCCCAAGTTAGTCTCTTTCTAAGGATGAACTTAGACAAACCATAGAATGAGACTAACGAGACTAACTTGGGATGAACAAAGACAAACGTTAGTCTCATTATAAGGTTTGTCTAAGTTCGTCCCAAGGTAGTCTCTTTCTAAGGACGAACTTAGACAAACCATTGAACGAGACTAACTTGGGACGAACAAAGACAAACGTTAGTCTCATTCTAAGGTTTGTCTAAGTTCGTCCCAAGTTAGTCTCTTGCTGAGGACAAACTTAGACAAACCATAGAATGAGACTAACGAGACTAACTTGGGATGAACCAAGACAAACGTTAGTCTCATTCTAAAGTTTGTCCACGTTCGTCCCAAGTTAGTCTCTTTCAAAGGACGAACTTAGGCAAACCATAGAATGAGACTAACTTGGGACGAACAAAGACAAATGTCAGTCTCATTCTAAGGTTTGTCTAAGTTCATCCCAAGTTAGACTCTTGCTAAGGATAAACTTAGACAAACCTTAGAATGAGACTAACGAGACTAACTTGGGACGAACGAAGACAAAATTAGTCTCATTCTAAGGTTTGTCAAAGTTTGTCCCAAGTTAGTCTCTTTCTAAGGACGAACTTAGACAAACCTTAAAATGACACTAACGAGACTAACTTGGGACGAACAAAGACAAACGTTAGTCTCATTCTAAGGTTTGTCTAAGTTCGTTCCAAGTTAGTCTCTTTCTAAGGACGCACTTAGACAAACCATAGTATGAGACTAACATGGGACGAACAAAGACAAACGTTAGTCTCATTCTAAGGTTTGTCGAAGTTCGTCCCAAGTTAGTCTCTTTCTAAGGACAAACTTAGACAAACCATTGAACGAGACTAACTTGGGACGAATAAAGACAAACGTTAGTCTCATTCTAAGGTTTGTCTAAGTTCGTCCCAATTTAGTCTCTTGCTAAGGACAAACTTAGACAAACCTTAAAATGAGACTAACGAGACTAACTTGGGACAAACAAAGACAAACGTTAGTCTCATTCTAAGGTTTGTCTAAGTTCGTCCCAAGTTAGTCTCTTTCTAAGGACGACTTAGACAAACCTTAAAATGAGACTAACGAGACTAACTTGGGACGAACAAAGACAAACGTTAGTCTCATTCTAAGGTTTGTCTAAGTTCATCCCAAGTTAGTCTCTTTCTAAGGACGAACTTAGACAAACCTTAAAATGAGATTAACGAGACTAACTTGGGACGAACAAAGACAAACGTTAGTCTCATTCTAAGGTTTGTCTAAGTTCGTCCCAAGTTAGTCTCTTGCTGAGGACAAACTTAGACAAACCATAGAATGAGACTAACGAGACTAACTTGGGACGAACCAAGACAAACGTTAGTCTCATTCTAAAGTTTGTCCACGTTCGTCCCAAGTTAGTCTCTTTCAAAGGACGAACTTAGGCAAACCATAGAATGAGACTAACTTGGGACGAACAAAGACAAATGTCAGTCTCATTCTAAGGTTTGTCTAAGTTCATCCCAAGTTAGATTCTTGCTAAGGATAAACTTAGACAAACCTTAGAATGAGACTAACGAGACTAACTTGGGACGAACGAAGACAAAATTAGTCTCATTCTAAGGTTTGTCAAAGTTTGTCCCAAGTTAGTCTCTTTCTAAGGACGAACTTAGACAAACCTTAAAATGAGACTAACGAGACTAACTTGGGACGAACAAAGACAAACGTTAGTCTCATTCTAAGGTTTGTCTAAGTTCGTTCCAAGTTAGTCTCTTTCTAAGGACGCACTTAGACAAACCATAGTATGAGACTAACATGGGACGAACAAAGACAAACGTTAGTCTCATTCTAAGGTTTGTCGAAGTTCGTCCCAAGTTAGTCTCTTTCTAAGGACAAACTTAGACAAACCATTGAACGAGACTAACTTGGGACGAATAAAGACAAACGTTAGTCTCATTCTAAGGTTTGTCTAAGTTCGTCCCAATTTAGTCTCTTGCTAAGGACAAACTTAGACAAACCTTAAAATGAGACTAACGAGACTAACTTGGGACAAACAAAGACAAACGTTAGTCTCATTCTAAGGTTTGTCTAAGTTCGTCCCAAGTTAGTCTCTTTCTAAGGACGACTTAGACAAACCTTAAAATGAGACTAACGAGACTAACTTGGGACGAACAAAGACAAACGTTAGTCTCATTCTAAGGTTTGTCTAAGTTCGTCCCAAGTTAGTCTCTTTCTAAGGACGAACTTAGACAAACCTTAAAATGAGATTAACGAGACTAACTTGGGACGAACAAAGACAAACGTTAGTCTCATTCTAAGGTTTGTCTAAGTTCGTCCCTAGTTAGTCTCTTTCTAAGGACAAACTTAGACAAACCATAGAATGAGACTAACGAGACTAACTTGGGACGAACAAAGACAAACCTTAGTCTCATTCTAAGGATTGTCTAAGTTCGTCCCAAGTTAGTCTCTTTCTAAGGACGAACTTAGACAAACCATAGAATGAGACTAACGAGACTAACTTGGGACGAACAAAGACAAACCTTAGTCTCATTCTAAGGATTGTCTAAGTTCGTCCCAAGTTAGTCTCTTTCTAAATACGAACTTAGACAAACCATAGAATGAGACTAACGAGACTAACTTTGGACAAACAAAGACAAACGTTAGTCTCATTCTAAGGTTTGTCTAAGTTCGTCCCAAGTTAGTCTCTTTCTAAGGACGAACTTAGACAACCTTAAAATGAGACTAACGAGACTAACGAGACTAACTTGGGACAAACAAAGACAAACGTTAGTCTCATTCTAAGGTTTGTCTAAGTTCGTCCCAAGTTAGTCTCGTTCTAAGGACGAACTTAGATAAACCATTGAACGAGACTAACTTGGGACGAACAAAGACAAACGTTAGTCTCATTCTAAGGTTTGTCTAAGTTCGTCCCAAGTTTGTCTCTTGCTAAGGACAAACTTAGACAAACCATAGAATGAGACTAACGAGACTAACTTGGGACAAACAAAGACAACCGTTAGTCTCATTCTAAGGTTTGTCTAAGTACGTCCCAAGTTAGTCTCTTTCTAAGGAAGAACTTAGACAAACCTTAAAATGAGAGTAACGAGACTAACTTGGGACGAACAAAGACAAACGTTAGTCTCATTCTAACGTTTGTCTAAGTTTGTCCCAAGTTAGTCTCTTTCTAAGGACGAACTTAGACAAACCATAGAATGAGACTAACGAGACTAACTTGGGACGAACAAAGACAAACCTTAGTCTCATTCCAAGGATTGTCTAAGTTCGTCCCAAGTTAGTCTCTTTCTAAGGAAGAACTTAGACAAACCATAGAATGAGACTAACGAGACTAACTTGGGACAAACAAAGACAAACGTTAGTCTCATTCTAAGGTTTGTCTAAGTTCGTCCCAAGTTAGTCTCTTTCTAAGGACGAACTTAGACAACCTTAAAATGAGACTAACGAGACTAACGAGACTAACTTGGGACAAACAAAGACAAACGTTAGTCTCATTCTAAGGTTTGTCTAAGTTCGTCCCAAGTTAGTCTCGTTCTAAGGACGAACTTAGATAAACCATTGAACGAGACTAATTTGGGACGAACAAATACAAACGTTAGTCTCATTCTAAGGTTTGTCTAAGTTCGTCCCAAGTTAATCTCTTGCTAAGGACAAACTTAGACAAACCATAGAATGAGACTAACGAGACTAACTTGGGACAAACAAAGACAACCGTTAGTCTCATTCTAAGGTTTGTCTAAGTACGTCCCAAGTTAGTCTCTTTCTAAGGACGAACTTAGACAAACCTTAAAATGAGACTAACGAGACTAACTTGGGACGAACAAAGACAAACGTTAGTCTCATTCTAACGTTTGTCTAAGTTTGTCCCAAGTTAGTCCCTTTCTAAGGACGAACTTAGACAAACCATAGAATGAAACTAACGAGACTAACTTGGGACGAACAAAGACAAACGTTAGTCTCATTCTATGGTTTGTCTAAGTTCGTCCCAAGTTAGTCTCTTTCTAAGGATGAACTTAGACAAACCATAGAATGAGACTAACGAGACTAACTTGGGATGAACAAAGACAAACGTTAGTCTCATTATAAGGTTTGTCTAAGTTCGTCCCAAGGTAGTCTCTTTCAAAGGACGAACTTAGACAAACCATTGAACGAGACTAACTTGGGACGAACAAAGACAAACGTTAGTCTCATTCTAAGGTTTGTCTAAGTTCGTCCCAAGTTAGTCTCTTGCTAAGGACAAACTTAGACAGACCATAGAATGAGACTAACGAGACTAACTTGGGACGAACCAAGACAAACGTTAGTCTCATTCTAAAGTTTGTCCACGTTCGTCCCAAGTTAGTCTCTTTCTAAGGACGAACTTAGGCAAACCATAGAATGAGACTAACTTGGGACGAACAAAGACAAATGTCAGTCTCATTCTAAGGTTTGTCTAAGTTCATCCCAAGTTAGACTCTTGCTAAGGATAAACTTAGACAAACCTTAGAATGAGACTAACGAGACTAACTTGGGACGAACGAAGACAAAATTAGTCTCATTCTAAGGTTTGTCAAAGTTTGTCCCAAGTTAGTCTCTTTCTAAGGACGAACTTAGACAAACCTTAAAATGAGACTAACGAGACTAACTTGGGACGAACAAAGACAAACGTTAGTCTTATTCTAAGGTTTGTCTAAGTTTGTTCCAAGTTAGTCTCTTTATAAGGACGCACTTAGACAAACCATAGTATGAGACTAACATGGGACGAACAAAGACAAACGTTAGTCTCATTCTAAGGTTTGTCGAAGTTCGTCCCAAGTTCGTCTCTTTCTAAGGACAAACTTAGACAAACCATTGAACGAGACTAACTTGGGACGAATAAAGACAAATGTTAGTCTAGTTCTAAGGTTTGTCTAAGTTCGTCCCAATTTAGTCTCTTGCTAAGGACAAACTTAGACATACCTTAAAATGAGACTAACGAGACTAACTTGGGACAAACAAAGACAAACGTTAGTCTCATTCTAAGGTTTGTCTAAGTTCGTCCCAAGTTAGTCTCTTTCTAAGGACGAACTTAGACAAACCTTAAAATGAGACTAACGAGACTAACTTGGGACGAACAAAGACAAACGTTAGTCTCATTCTAAGGTTTGTCTAAGTTCGTCCCAAGTTAGTCTCTTTCTAAGGACGAACTTAGACAAACCTTAAAATGAGATTAACGAGACTAACTTGGGACGAACAATGACAAACGTTAGTCTCATTCTAAGGTTTGTCTAAGTTCGTCCCAAGTTAGTCTCTTTCTAAGGACAAACTTAGACAAACCATAGAATGAGACTAACGAGACTAACTTGGGACGAACAAAGACAAACCTTAGTCTCATTCTAAGGATTGTCTAAGTTCGTCCCAAGTTAGTGTCTTTCTAAGGACGAACTTAGACAAACCATAGAATGAGACTAACGAGACTAACTTGGGACGAACAAAGACAAACGTTAGTCTCATTCTAAGGATTGTCTAAGTTCGTCCCAAGTTAGTCTCTTTCTAAGGACGAACTTAGACAAACCATAGAATGAGACTAACGAGACTAACTTGGGACAAACAAAGACAAACGTTAGTCTCATTCTAAGGTTTGTCTAAGTTCGTCCCAAGTTAGTCTCTTTCTAAGGACGAACTTAGACAACCTTAAAATGAGACTAACGAGACTAACGAGACTAACTTGGGACAAACAAAGACAAACGTTAGTCTCATTCTAAGGTTTGTCTAAGTTCGTCCCAAGTTAGTCTCGTTCTAAGGACGAACTTAGATAAACCATTGAACGAGACTAACTTGGGACGAACAAAGACAAACGTTAGTCTCATTCTAAGGTTTGTCTAAGTTCGTCCCAAGTTAGTCTCTTGCTAAGGACAAACTTAGACAAACCATAGAATGAGACTAACGAGACTAACTTGGGACAAACAAAGACAACCGTTAGTCTCATTCTAAGGTTTGTCTAAGTACGTCCCAAGTTAGTCTCTTTCTAAGGACGAACTTAGACAAACCTTAAAATGAGAGTAACGAGACAAACTTGGGACGAACAAAGACAAACGTTAGTCTCATTCTAACGTTTGTCTAAGTTTGTCCCAAGTTAGTCTCTTTCTAAGGACGAACTTAGACAAACCATAGAATGAGACTAACGAGGCTAACTTGGGACGAACAAAGACAAACGTTAGTCTCATTCTATGGTTTGTCTAAGTTCGTCCCAAGTTAGTCTCTTTCTAAGGATGAACTTAGACAAACCATAGAATGAGACTAACGAGACTAACTTGGGATGAACAAAGACAAACGTTAGTCTCATTCTAAGGTTTGTCTAAGTTTGTTCCAAGTTAGTCTCTTTCTAAGGACGCACTTAGACAAACCATAGTATGAGACTAACATGGGACGAACAAAGACAAACGTTAGTCTCATTCTAAGGTTTGTCGAAGTTCGTCCCAAGTTCGTCTCTTTCTAAGGACAAACTTAGACAAACCATTGAACGAGACTAACTTGGGACGAATAAAGACAAATGTTAGTCTAGTTCTAAGGTTTGTCTAAGTTCGTCCCAATTTAGTCTCTTGCTAAGGACAAACTTAGACATACCTTAAAATGAGACTAACGAGACTAACTTGGGACAAACAAAGACAAACGTTAGTCTCATTCTAAGGTTTGTCTAAGTTCGTCCCAAGTTAGTCTCTTTCTAAGGACGAACTTAGACAAACCTTAAAATGAGACTAACGAGACTAACTTGGGACGAACAAAGACAAACGTTAGTCTCATTCTAAGGTTTGTCTAAGTTCGTCCCAAGTTAGTCTCTTTCTAAGGACGAACTTAGACAAACCTTAAAATGAGATTAACGAGACTAACTTGGGACGAACAATGACAAACGTTAGTCTCATTCTAAGGTTTGTCTAAGTTCGTCCCAAGTTAGTCTCTTTCTAAGGACAAACTTAGACAAACCATAGAATGAGACTAACGAGACTAACTTGGGACGAACAAAGACAAACCTTAGTCTCATTCTAAGGATTGTCTAAGTTCGTCCCAAGTTAGTGTCTTTCTAAGGACGAACTTAGACAAACCATAGAATGAGACTAACGAGACTAACTTGGGACGAACAAAGACAAACGTTAGTCTCATTCTAAGGATTGTCTAAGTTCGTCCCAAGTTAGTCTCTTTCTAAGGACGAACTTAGACAAACCATAGAATGAGACTAACGAGACTAACTTGGGACAAACAAAGACAAACGTTAGTCTCATTCTAAGGTTTGTCTAAGTTCGTCCCAAGTTAGTCTCTTTCTAAGGACGAACTTAGACAACCTTAAAATGAGACTAACGAGACTAACGAGACTAACTTGGGACAAACAAAGACAAACGTTAGTCTCATTCTAAGGTTTGTCTAAGTTCGTCCCAAGTTAGTCTCGTTCTAAGGACGAACTTAGATAAACCATTGAACGAGACTAACTTGGGACGAACAAAGACAAACGTTAGTCTCATTCTAAGGTTTGTCTAAGTTCGTCCCAAGTTAGTCTCTTGCTAAGGACAAACTTAGACAAACCATAGAATGAGACTAACGAGACTAACTTGGGACAAACAAAGACAACCGTTAGTCTCATTCTAAGGTTTGTCTAAGTACGTCCCAAGTTAGTCTCTTTCTAAGGACGAACTTAGACAAACCTTAAAATGAGAGTAACGAGACAAACTTGGGACGAACAAAGACAAACGTTAGTCTCATTCTAACGTTTGTCTAAGTTTGTCCCAAGTTAGTCTCTTTCTAAGGACGAACTTAGACAAACCATAGAATGAGACTAACGAGACTAACTTGGGACGAACAAAGACAAACGTTAGTCTCATTCTATGGTTTGTCTAAGTTCGTCCCAAGTTAGTCTCTTTCTAAGGATGAACTTAGACAAACCATAGAATGAGACTAACGAGACTAACTTGGGATGAACAAAGACAAACGTTAGTCTCATTATAAGGTTTGTCTAAGTTCGTCCCAAGGTAGTCTCTTTCTAAGGACGAACTTAGACAAACCATTGAACGAGACTAACTTGGGACGAACAAAGACAAACGTTAGTCTCATTCTAAGGTTTGTCTAAGTTCGTCCCAAGTTAGTCTCTTTCTAAGGACGAACTTAGACAAACTTTAAAATTAGACTAACGAGACTAACTTGGGACGAACAAAGACAAACGTTAGTCTCATTCTAAGGTTTGTCTAAGTTCGTCCCAAGTTAGTCTCTTTCTAAGGACGAACTTAGACAAACCTTAAACTGAGACTAACGAGACTAACTTAGGACGAACAAAGTGAAACGTTAGTCTCATTCTAAGGTTTGTCGAAGTTCGTCCCAAGTTAGTCTCTTTATAAGGATGAACTTAGACGAACCTTAAAATGAGACTAACCAGACTAACTTGGGACGAACAAAGACAAACGTTAGTCTCATTCTAAGGTTTGTCTAAGTTCGGCCCAAGTTAGTGTCTTTCTAAGGACGGACTTTGACAAACCTTAAAATGAGACTAACGAGACTGACTTGAGACGAACAAAGACAAACATTAGTCTCATTCTAAGGTTTGTCTAAGTTCGTCCCAAGTTAGTCTCATTCTAAGGACAAACTTAGACAAAACATAGAATGAGACTAACGAGACTAACTTGGGACAAACAAAGACAAACGTTAGTCTCATTCTAAGGTTTGTCTAAGTTCATCCCAAGTTAGTCTCTTTCTAAGGAAGAACTTAGACAAACCATAAAATGAGACTAACGAGACTAACTTGGGACGAACAAAGACAAACGTTAGTCTCATTCTAACGTTTGTCTAAGTTCGTCCCAAGTTAGTCTCTTTCTAAGGATGAACTTAGACAAACCATAGAATGAGACTAACGAGACTAACTTGGGACGAACAAAGACAAACGTTAGTCTCATTCTATGGTTTGTCTAAGTTCGTCCCAAGTTAGTCTCTTTCTAAGGATGAACTTAGACAAGCCGAAGAATGAGACTAACGAGACTAACTTGGGACGTACAAAGACAAACGTTAATCTCATTCTAAGGTTTGTCTAAGTTTGTCCCAAGTTAGTCTCTTTCTAAGGATGAACTTAGACAAACCTTAAAATGAGACTAACGAGACTAACTTGGGACGTACAAAGACAAACGTTAGTCTCATTTTAAGGTTTGTCTAAGTTCATTCCAAGTTAGTCTCTTTCTAAGGACGCACTTAGACAAACCATAGTATGAGACTAACTTGGGACGAACAAAGACAAACGTTAGCCTCATTCTAAGGTTTGTCGAAGTTCGTCCCAAGTTAGTCTCTTTCTAAGGGCGAACTTAGACAAACCATTGAACGAGACTAACTTGGGACGAACAAAGACAAACGTTAGTCTCATTCTAAGGTTTGTCTAAGTTCTTCCCAAGTTAGTCTCTTGCTAAGGAAAAACTTAGACAAACCACAGAATGAGACTAACGAGACTAACTTGGGACGAACAAAGACAAACGTTAGTCTCATTCTAAGGTTTGTCTAAGTTCGTCCCAAGTTAGTCTCTTTCTAAGGAAGAACTTAGACAAACCTTAAAATGAGACTAACGAGACTAACTTGGGACGAACAAAGACAAACGTTAGTCTCATTCTAACGTTTGTCTAAGTTCGTCCCAAGTTAGTCTCTTTCTAAGGACGAACTTAGACAAACCATTGAATGAGACTAACGAGACTAACTTGGGACGAACAAAGACAAACGTTAGTCTCATTCTAACGTTTGTCTAAGTTCGTTCAAGTTAGTCTCGTTCTAAGGACGAACTTGGACAAACCATAGAATGAGACTAACGAGACTAACTTGGGACGAACAAAGACAAACGTTAGTCTCATTCTATGGTTTGTCTAAGTTCGTCCCAAGTTAGTCTCTTTCTAAGGACGAACTTAGACAACCTTAAAATGAGACTAACGAGACTAACTTGGGACAAACAAAGACAAACGTTAGTCTCATTCTAATGTTTGTCTAAGTTCGTCCCAAGTTAGTCTCGTTCTAAGGACGAACTTAGATAAACCATTGAACGAGACTAACTTGGGACGAACAAAGACAAACGTTAGTCTCATTCTAAGGTTTGTCTAAGTTCGTCCCAAGTTAGTCTCTTGCTAAGGACAAACTTAGACAAACCATAGAATGAGACTAACGAGACTAACTTGGGACAAACAAAGACAACCGTTAGTCTCATTCTAAGGTTTGTCTAACTACGTCCCAAGTTAGTCTCTTTCTAAGGACGAACTTAGACAAACCTTAAAATGAGAGTAACGAGACTAACTTGGGACGAACAAAGACAAACGTTAGTCTCATTCTAACGTTTGTCTAAGTTTGTCCCAAGTTAGTCTCTTTCTAAGGACGAACTTAGACAAACCATAGAATGAGACTAACGAGACTAACTTGGGACGAACAAAGACAAACGTTAGTCTCATTCTATGGTTTGTCTAACTTCGTCCCAAGTTAGTCTCTTTCTAAGGATGAACTTAGACAAACCATAGAATGAGACTAACGAGACTAACTTGGGATGAACAAAGACAAACGTTAGTCTCATTATAAGGTTTGTCTAAGTTCGTCCCAAGGTAGTCTCTTTCTAAGGACGAACTTAGACAAACCATTGAACGAGACTAACTTGGGACGAACAAAGACAAACGTTAGTCTCATTCTAAGGTTTGTCTAAGTTCGTCCCAAGGTAGTCTCTTTCTAAGGACGAACTTAGACAAACCATTGAACGAGACTAACTGGGGACGAACAAAGACAAACGTTAGTCTCATTCTAAGGTTTGTCTAAGTTCGTCCCAAGTTAGTCTCTTGCTAAGGACAAACTTAGACAGACCATAGAATGAGACTAACGAGACTAACTTGGGACGAACCAAGACAAACGTTAGTCTCATTCTAAAGTTTGTCCACGTTCGTCCCAAGTTAGTCTCTTTCTAAGGACGAACTTAGGCAAACCATAGAATGAGACTAACTTGGGACGAACAAAGACAAATGTCAGTCTCATTCTAAGGTTTGTCTAAGTTTATCCCAAGTTAGACTCTTGCTAAGGATAAACTTAGACAAACCTTAGAATGAGACTAACGAGACTAACTTGGGACGAACGAAGACAAAATTAGTCTCATTCTAAGGTTTGTCAAAGTTTGTCCCAAGTTAGTCTCTTTCTAAGGACGAACTTAGACAAACCTTAAAATGAGACTAACGAGACTAACTTGGGACGAACAAAGACAAACGTTAGTCTCATTCTAAGGTTTGTCTAAGTTTGTTCCAAGTTAGTCTCTTTCTAAGGACGCACTTAGACAAACCATAGTATGAGACTAACATGGGACGAACAAAGACAAACGTTAGTCTCATTCTAAGGTTTGTCGAAGTTCGTCCCAAGTTCGTCTCTTTCTAAGGACAAACTTAGACAAATCATTGAACGAGACTAACTTGGGACGAATAAAGACAAACGTTAGTCTAGTTCTAAGGTTTGTCTAAGTTCGTCCCAATTTAGTCTCTTGCTAAGGACAAACTTAGACATACCTTAAAATGAGACTAACGAGACTAACTTGGGACAAACAAAGACAAACGTTAGTCTCATTCTAAGGTTTGTCTAAGTTCGTCCCAAGTTAGTCTCTTTCTAAGGACGAACTTAGACAAACCTTAAAATGAGACTAACGAGACTAACTTGGGACGAACAAAGACAAACGTTAGTCTCATTCTAAGGTTTGTCTAAGTTCGTCCCAAGTTAGTCTCTTTCTAAGGACGAACTTAGACAAACCTTAAAATGAGATTAACGAGACTAACTTGGGACGAACAAAGACAAACGTTAGTCTCATTCTAAGGTTTGTCTAAGTTCGTCCCAAGTTAGTCTCTTTCTAAGGACAAACTTAGACAAACCATAGAATGAGACTAACGAGACTAACTTGGGACGAACAAAGACAAACCTTAGTCTCATTCTAAGGATTGTCTAAGTTCGTCCCAAGTTAGTGTCTTTCTAAGGACGAACTTAGACAAACCATAGAATGAGACTAACGAGACTAACTTGGGACGAACAAAGACAAACGTTAGTCTCATTCTAAGGATTGTCTAAGTTCGTCCCAAGTTAGTCTCTTTCTAAGGACGAACTTAGACAAACCATAGAATGAGACTAACGAGACTAACTTGGGACAAACAAAGACAAACGTTAGTCTCATTCTAAGGTTTGTCTAAGTTCGTCCCAAGTTAGTCTCTTTCTAAGGACGAACTTAGACAACCTTAAAATGAGACTAACGAGACTAACGAGACTAACTTGGGACAAACAAAGACAAACGTTAGTCTCATTCTAAGGTTTGTCTAAGTTCGTCCCAAGTTAGTCTCGTTCTAAGGACGAACTTAGATAAACCATTGAACGAGACTAACTTGGGACGAACAAAGACAAACGTTAGTCTCATTCTAAGGTTTGTCTAAGTTCGTCCCAAGTTAGTCTCTTGCTAAGGACAAACTTAGACAAACCATAGAATGAGACTAACGAGACTAACTTGGGACAAACAAAGACAACCGTTAGTCTCATTCTAAGGTTTGTCTAAGTACGTCCCAAGTTAGTCTCTTTCTAAGGACGAACTTAGACAAACCTTAAAATGAGAGTAACGAGACTAACTTGGGACGAACAAAGACAAACGTTAGTCTCATTCTAACGTTTGTCTAAGTTTGTCCCAAGTTAGTCTCTTTCTAAGGACGAACTTAGACAAACCATAGAATGAGACTAACGAGACTAACTTGGGACGAACAAAGACAAACGTTAGTCTCATTCTATGGTTTGTCTAAGTTCGTCCCAAGTTAGTCTCTTTCTAAGGATGAACTTAGACAAACCATAGAATGAGACTAACGAGACTAACTTGGGATGAACAAAGACAAACGTTAGTCTCATTATAAGGTTTGTCTAAGTTCGTCCCAAGGTAGTCTCTTTCTAAGGACGAACTTAGACAAACCATTGAACGAGACTAACTTGGGACGAACAAAGACAAACGTTAGTCTCATTCTAAGGTTTGTCTAAGTTCGTCCCAAGTTAGTCTCTTTCTAAGGACGAACTTAGACAAACTTTAAAATGAGACTAACGAGACTAACTTGGGACGAACAAAGACAAACGTTAGTCTCATTCTAAGGTTTGTCTAAGTTCGTCCCAAGTTAGTCTCTTTCTAAGTCGAACTTAGACAAACCTTAAACGGAGACTAACGAGACTAACTTGGGACGAACAAAGTGAAACGTTAGTCTCATTCTAAGGTTTGTCGAAGTTCGTCCCAAGTTAGTCTCTTTATAAGGATGAACTTAGACGAACCTTAAAATGAGACTAACCAGACTAACTTGGGACGAACAAAGACAAACGTTAGTCTCATTCTAAGGTTTGTCTAAGTTCGGCCCAAGTTAGTGTCTTTCTAAGGACGGACTTTGACAAACCTTAAAATGAGACTAACGAGACTGACTTGAGACGAACAAAGACAAACATTAGTCTCATTCTAAAGTTTGTCTAAGTTCGTCCCAAGTTAGTCTCATTCTAAGGACAAACTTAGACAAACCATAGAATGAGACTAACGAGACTAACTTGGGACAAACAAAGACAAACGTTAGTCTCATTCTAAGGTTTGTCTAAGTTCATCCCAAGTTAGTCTCTTTCTAAGGAAGAACTTAGACAAACCATAAAATGAGACTAACGAGACTAACTTGGGACGAACAAAGACAAACGTTAGTCTCATTCTAACGTTTGTCTAAGTTCGTCCCAAGTTAGTCTCTTTCTAAGGATGAACTTAGACAAACCATAGAATGAGACTAACGAGACTAACTTGGGACGAACAAAGACAAACGTTAGTCTCATTCTATGGTTTGTCTAAGTTCGTCCCAAGTTAGTCTCTTTCTAAGGATGAACTTAGACAAGCCGAAGAATGAGACTAACGAGACTAACTTGGGACGTACAAAGACAAACGTTAATCTCATTCTAAGGTTTGTCTAAGTTTGTCCCAAGTTAGTCTCTTTCTAAGGATGAACTTAGACAAACCTTAAAATGAGACTAACGAGACTAACTTGGGACGTACAAAGACAAACGTTAGTCTCATTTTAAGGTTTGTCTAAGTTCATTCCAAGTTAGTCTCTTTCTAAGGACGCACTTAGACAAACCATAGTATGAGACTAACTTGGGACGAACAAAGACAAACGTTAGCCTAATTCTAAGGTTTGTCGAAGTTCGTCCCAAGTTAGTCTCTTTCTAAGGGCGAACTTAGACAAACCATTGAACGAGACTAACTTGGGACGAACAAAGACAAACGTTAGTCTCATTCTAAGGTTTGTCTAAGTTCTTCCCAAGTTAGTCTCTTGCTAAGGAAAAACTTAGACAAACCACAGAATGAGACTAACGAGACTAACTTGGGACGAACAAAGACAAACGTTAGTCTCATTCTAAGGTTTGTCTAAGTTCGTCCCAAGTTAGTCTCTTTCTAAGGAAGAACTTAGACAAACCTTAAAATGAGACTAACGAGACTAACTTGGGACGAACAAAGACAAACGTTAGTCTCATTCTAACGTTTGTCTAAGTTCGTCCCAAGTTAGTCTCTTTCTAAGGACGAACTTAGACAAACCATTGAATGAGACTAACGAGACTAACTTGGGACGAACAAAGACAAACGTTAGTCTCATTCTAACGTTTGTCTAAGTTCGTTCAAGTTAGTCTCGTTCTAAGGACGAACTTGGACAAACCATAGAATGAGACTAACGAGACTAACTTGGGCTGAACAAAGACAAACGTTAGTCTCATTCTATGGTTTGTCTAAGTTCGTCCCAAGTTAGTCTCTTTCTAAGGACGAACTTAGACAACCTTAAAATGAGACTAACGAGACTAACTTGGGACAAACAAAGACAAACGTTAGTCTCATTCTAATGTTTGTCTAAGTTCGTCCCAAGTTAGTCTCGTTCTAAGGACGAACTTAGATAAACCATTGAACGAGACTAACTTGGGACGAACAAAGACAAACGTTAGTCTCATTCTAAGGTTTGTCTAAGTTCGTCCCAAGTTAGTCTCTTGCTAAGGACAAACTTAGACAAACCATAGAATGAGACTAACGAGACTAACTTGGGACAAACAAAGACAACCGTTAGTCTCATTCTCAGGTTTGTCTAACTACGTCCCAAGTTAGTCTCTTTCTAAGGACGAACTTAGACAAACCTTAAAATGAGAGTAACGAGACTAACTTGGGACGAACAAAGACAAACGTTAGTCTCATTCTAACGTTTGTCTAAGTTTGTCCCAAGTTAGTCTCTTTCTAAGGACGAACTTAGACAAACCATAGAATGAGACTAACGGGACTAACTTGGGACGAACAAAGACAAACGTTAGTCTCATTCTATGGTTTGTCTAACTTCGTCCCAAGTTAGTCTCTTTCTAAGGATGAACTTAGACAAACCATAGAATGAGACTAACGAGACTAACTTGGGATGAACAAAGACAAACGTTAGTCTCATTATAAGGTTTGTCTAAGTTCGTCCCAAGGTAGTCTCTTTCTAAGGACGAACTTAGACAAACCATTGAACGAGACTAACTTGGGACGAACAAAGACAAACGTTAGTCTCATTCTAAGGTTTGTCTAAGTTCGTCCCAAGTTAGTCTCTTTCTAAGGACGAACTTAGACAAACTTTAAAATGAGACTAACGAGACTAACTTGGGACGAACAAAGACAAACGTTAGTCTCATTCTAAGGTTTGTCTAAGTTCGTCCCAAGTTAGTCTCTTTCTAAGGACGAACTTAGACAAACCTTAAACTGAGACTAACGAGACTAACTTGGGACGAACAAAGTGAAACGTTAGTCTCATTCTAAGGTTTGTCGAAGTTCGTCCCAAGTTAGTCTCTTTATAAGGATGAACTTAGACGAACCTTAAAATGAGACTAACCAGACTAACTTGGGACGAACAAAGACAAACGTTAGTCTCATTCTAAGGTTTGTCTAAGTTCGGCCCAAGTTAGTGTCTTTCTAAGGACGGACTTTGACAAACCTTAAAATGAGACTAACGAGACTGACTTGAGACGAACAAAGACAAACATTAGTCTCATTCTAAGGTTTGTCTAAGTTCGTCCCAAGTTAGTCTCATTCTAAGGACAAACTTAGACAAACCATAGAATGAGACTAACGAGACTAACTTGGGACAAACAAAGACAAACGTTAGTCTCATTCTAAGGTTTGTCTAAGTTCATCCCAAGTTAGTCTCTTTCTAAGGAAGAACTTAGACAAACCATAAAATGAGACTAACGAGACTAACTTGGGACGAACAAAGACAAACGTTAGTCTCATTCTAACGTTTGTCTAAGTTCGTCCCAAGTTAGTCTCTTTCTAAGGATGAACTTAGACAAACCATAGAATGAGACTAACGAGACTAACTTGGGACGAACAAAGACAAACGTTAGTCTCATTCTATGGTTTGTCTAAGTTCGTCCCAAGTTAGTCTCTTTCTAAGGATGAACTTAGACAAGCCGAAGAATGAGACTAACGAGACTAACTTGGGACGTACAAAGACAAACGTTAATCTCATTCTAAGGTTTGTCTAAGTTTGTCCCAAGTTAGTCTCTTTCTAAGGATGAACTTAGACAAACCTTAAAATGAGACTAACGAGACTAACTTGGGACGTACAAAGACAAACGTTAGTCTCATTTTAAGGTTTGTCTAAGTTCATTCCAAGTTAGTCTCTTTCTAAGGACGCACTTAGACAAACCATAGTATGAGACTAACTTGGGACGAACAAAGACAAACGTTAGCCTCATTCTAAGGTTTGTCGAAGTTCGTCCCAAGTTAGTCTCTTTCTAAGGGCGAACTTAGACAAACCATTGAACGAGACTAACTTGGGACGAACAAAGACAAACGTTAGTCTCATTCTAAGGTTTGTCTAAGTTCTTCCCAAGTTAGTCTCTTGCTAAGGAAAAACTTAGACAAACCACAGAATGAGACTAACGAGACTAACTTGGGACGAACAAAGACAAACGTTAGTCTCATTCTAAGGTTTGTCTAAGTTCGTCCCAAGTTAGTCTCTTTCTAAGGAAGAACTTAGACAAACCTTAAAATGAGACTAACGAGACTAACTTGGGACGAACAAAGACAAACGTTAGTCTCATTCTAACGTTTGTCTAAGTTCGTCCCAAGTTAGTCTCTTTCTAAGGACGAACTTAGACAAACCATTGAATGAGACTAACGAGACTAACTTGGGACGAACAAAGACAAACGTTAGTCTCATTCTAACGTTTGTCTAAGTTCGTTCAAGTTAGTCTCGTTCTAAGGACGAACTTGGACAAACCATAGAATGAGACTAACGAGACTAACTTGGGACGAACAAAGACAAACGTTAGTCTCATTCTATGGTTTGTCTAAGTTCGTCCCAAGTTAGTCTCTTTCTAAGGACGAACTTAGACAACCTTAAAATGAGACTAACGAGACTAACGAGACTAACTTGGGACAAACAAAGACAAACGTTAGTCTCATTCTAAGGTTTGTCAAAGTTCGTCCCAAGTTAGTCTCGTTCTAAGGACGAACTTAGATAAACCATTGAACGAGACTAACTTGGGACGAACAAAGACAAACGTTAGTCTCATTCTAAGGTTTGTCTAAGTTCGTCCCAAGTTAGTCTCTTGCTAAGGACAAACTTAGACAAACCATAGAATGAGACTAACGAGACTAACTTGGGACAAACAAAGACAACCGTTAGTCTCATTCTAAGGTTTGTCTAACTACGTCCCAAGTTAGTCTCTTTCTAAGGACGAACTTAGACAAACCTTAAAATGAGAGTAACGAGACTAACTTGGGACGAACAAAGACAAACGTTAGTCTCATTCTAACGTTTGTCTAAGTTTGTCCCAAGTTAGTCTCTTTCTAAGGACGAACTTAGACAAACCATAGAATGAGACTAACGAGACTAACTTGGGACGAACAAAGACAAACGTTAGTCTCATTCTATGGTTTGTCTAACTTCGTCCCAAGTTAGTCTCTTTCTAAGGATGAACTTAGACAAACCATAGAATGAGACTAACGAGACTAACTTGGGATGAACAAAGACAAACGTTAGTCTCATTATAAGGTTTGTCTAAGTTCGTCCCAAGGTAGTCTCTTTCTAAGGACGAACTTAGACAAACCATTGAACGAGACTAACTTGGGACGAACAAAGACAAACGTTAGTCTCATTCTAAGGTTTGTCTAAGTTCGTCCCAAGTTAGTCTCTTTCTAAGGACGAACTTAGACAAACTTGAAAATGAGACTAACGAGACTAACTTGGGACGAACAAAGACAAACGTTAGTCTCATTCTAAGGTTTGTCTAAGTTCGTCCCAAGTTAGTCTCTTTCTAAGGACGAACTTAGACAAACCTTAAACTGAGACTAACGAGACTAACTTGGGACGAACAAAGTGAAACGTTAGTCTCATTCTAAGGTTTGTCGAAGTTCGTCCCAAGTTAGTCTCTTTATAAGGATGAACTTAGACGAACCTTAAAATGAGACTAACCAGACTAACTTGGGACGAACAAAGACAAACGTTAGTCTCATTCTAAGGTTTGTCTAAGTTCGGCCCAAGTTAGTGTCTTTCTAAGGACGGACTTTGACAAACCTTAAAATGAGACTAACGAGACTGACTTGAGACGAACAAAGACAAACATTAGTCTCATTCTAAGGTTTGTCTAAGTTCGTCCCAAGTTAGTCTCATTCTAAGGACAAACTTAGACAAACCATAGAATGAGACTAACGAGACTAACTTGGGACAAACAAAGACAAACGTTAGTCTCATTCTAAGGTTTGTCTAAGTTCATCCCAAGTTAGTCTCTTTCTAAGGAAGAACTTAGACAAACCATAAAATGAGACTAACGAGACTAACTTGGGACGAACAAAGACAAACGTTAGTCTCATTCTAACGTTTGTCTAAGTTCGTCCCAAGTTAGTCTCTTTCTAAGGATGAACTTAGACAAGCCGAAGAATGAGACTAACGAGACTAACTTGGGACGTACAAAGACAAACGTTAATCTCATTCTAAGGTTTGTCTAAGTTTGTCCCAAGTTAGTCTCTTTCTAAGGATGAACTTAGACAAACCTTAAAATGAGACTAACGAGACTAACTTGGGACGTACAAAGACAAACGTTAGTCTCATTTTAAGGTTTGTCTAAGTTCATTCCAAGTTAGTCTCTTTCTAAGGACGCACTTAGACAAACCATAGTATGAGACTAACTTGGGACGAACAAAGACAAACGTTAGCCTCATTCTAAGGTTTGTCGAAGTTCGTCCCAAGTTAGTCTCTTTCTAAGGGCGAACTTAGACAAACCATTGAACGAGACTAACTTGGGACGAACAAAGACAAACGTTAGTCTCATTCTAAGGTTTGTCTAAGTTCTTCCCAAGTTAGTCTCTTGCTAAGGAAAAACTTAGACAAACCACAGAATGAGACTAACGAGACTAACTTGGGACGAACAAAGACAAACGTTAGTCTCATTCTAAGGTTTGTCTAAGTTCGTCCCAAGTTAGTCTCTTTCTAAGGAAGAACTTAGACAAACCTTAAAATGAGACTAACGAGACTAACTTGGGACGAACAAAGACAAACGTTAGTCTCATTCTAACGTTTGTCTAAGTTCGTCCCAAGTTAGTCTCTTTCTAAGGACGAACTTAGACAAACCATTGAATGAGACTAACGAGACTAACTTGGGACGAACAAAGACAAACGTTAGTCTCATTCTAACGTTTGTCTAAGTTCGTTCAAGTTAGTCTCGTTCTAAGGACGAACTTGGACAAACCATAGAATGAGACTAACGAGACTAACTTGGGACGAACAAAGACAAACGTTAGTCTCATTCTATGGTTTGTCTAAGTTCGTCCCAAGTTAGTCTCTTTCTAAGGACGAACTTAGACAACCTTAAAATGAGACTAACGAGACTAACGAGACTAACTTGGGACAAACAAAGACAAACGTTAGTCTCATTCTAAGGTTTGTCAAAGTTCGTCCCAAGTTAGTCTCGTTCTAAGGACGAACTTAGATAAACCATTGAACGAGACTAACTTGGGACGAACAAAGACAAACGTTAGTCTCATTCTAAGGTTTGTCTAAGTTCGTCCCAAGTTAGTCTCTTGCTAAGGACAAACTTAGACAAACCATAGAATGAGACTAACGAGACTAACTTGGGACAAACAAAGACAACCGTTAGTCTCATTCTAAGGTTTGTCTAACTACGTCCCAAGTTAGTCTCTTTCTAAGGACGAACTTAGACAAACCTTAAAATGAGAGTAACGAGACTAACTTGGGACGAACAAAGACAAACGTTAGTCTCATTCTAACGTTTGTCTAAGTTTGTCCCAAGTTAGTCTCTTTCTAAGGACGAACTTAGACAAACCATAGAATGAGACTAACGAGACTAACTTGGGACGAACAAAGACAAACGTTAGTCTCATTCTATGGTTTGTCTAACTTCGTCCCAAGTTAGTCTCTTTCTAAGGATGAACTTAGACAAACCATAGAATGAGACTAACGAGACTAACTTGGGATGAACAAAGACAAACGTTAGTCTCATTATAAGGTTTGTCTAAGTTCGTCCCAAGGTAGTCTCTTTCTAAGGACGAACTTAGACAAACCATTGAACGAGACTAACTTGGGACGAACAAAGACAAACGTTAGTCTCATTCTAAGGTTTGTCTAAGTTCGTCCCAAGTTAGTCTCTTTCTAAGGACGAACTTAGACAAACTTGAAAATGAGACTAACGAGACTAACTTGGGACGAACAAAGACAAACGTTAGTCTCATTCTAAGGTTTGTCTAAGTTCGTCCCAAGTTAGTCTCTTTCTAAGGACGAACTTAGACAAACCTTAAACTGAGACTAACGAGACTAACTTGGGACGAACAAAGTGAAACGTTAGTCTCATTCTAAGGTTTGTCGAAGTTCGTCCCAAGTTAGTCTCTTTATAAGGATGAACTTAGACGAACCTTAAAATGAGACTAACCAGACTAACTTGGGACGAACAAAGACAAACGTTAGTCTCATTCTAAGGTTTGTCTAAGTTCGGCCCAAGTTAGTGTCTTTCTAAGGACGGACTTTGACAAACCTTAAAATGAGACTAACGAGACTGACTTGAGACGAACAAAGACAAACATTAGTCTCATTCTAAGGTTTGTCTAAGTTCGTCCCAAGTTAGTCTCATTCTAAGGACAAACTTAGACAAACCATAGAATGAGACTAACGAGACTAACTTGGGACAAACAAAGACAAACGTTAGTCTCATTCTAAGGTTTGTCTAAGTTCATCCCAAGTTAGTCTCTTTCTAAGGAAGAACTTAGACAAACCATAAAATGAGACTAACGAGACTAACTTGGGACGAACAAAGACAAACGTTAGTCTCATTCTAACGTTTGTCTAAGTTCGTCCCAAGTTAGTCTCTTTCTAAGGATGAACTTAGACAAGCCGAAGAATGAGACTAACGAGACTAACTTGGGACGTACAAAGACAAACGTTAATCTCATTCTAAGGTTTGTCTAAGTTTGTCCCAAGTTAGTCTCTTTCTAAGGATGAACTTAGACAAACCTTAAAATGAGACTAACGAGACTAACTTGGGACGTACAAAGACAAACGTTAGTCTCATTTTAAGGTTTGTCTAAGTTCATTCCAAGTTAGTCTCTTTCTAAGGACGCACTTAGACAAACCATAGTATGAGACTAACTTGGGACGAACAAAGACAAACGTTAGCCTCATTCTAAGGTTTGTCGAAGTTCGTCCCAAGTTAGTCTCTTTCTAAGGGCGAACTTAGACAAACCATTGAACGAGACTAACTTGGGACGAACAAAGACAAACGTTAGTCTCATTCTAAGGTTTGTCTAAGTTCTTCCCAAGTTAGTCTCTTGCTAAGGAAAAACTTAGACAAACCACAGAATGAGACTAACGAGACTAACTTGGGACGAACAAAGACAAACGTTAGTCTCATTCTAAGGTTTGTCTAAGTTCGTCCCAAGTTAGTCTCTTTCTAAGGAAGAACTTAGACAAACCTTAAAATGAGACTAACGAGACTAACTTGGGACGAACAAAGACAAACGTTAGTCTCATTCTAACGTTTGTCTAAGTTCGTCCCAAGTTAGTCTCTTTCTAAGGACGAACTTAGACAAACCATTGAATGAGACTAACGAGACTAACTTGGGACGAACAAAGACAAACGTTAGTCTCATTCTAACGTTTGTCTAAGTTCGTTCAAGTTAGTCTCGTTCTAAGGACGAACTTGGACAAACCATAGAATGAGACTAACGAGACTAACTTGGGACGAACAAAGACAAACGTTAGTCTCATTCTATGGTTTGTCTAAGTTCGTCCCAAGTTAGTCTCTTTCTAAGGACGAACTTAGACAACCTTAAAATGAGACTAACGAGACTAACGAGACTAACTTGGGACAAACAAAGACAAACGTTAGTCTCATTCTAAGGTTTGTCAAAGTTCGTCCCAAGTTAGTCTCGTTCTAAGGACGAACTTAGATAAACCATTGAACGAGACTAACTTGGGACGAACAAAGACAAACGTTAGTCTCATTCTAAGGTTTGTCTAAGTTCGTCCCAAGTTAGTCTCTTGCTAAGGACAAACTTAGACAAACCATAGAATGAGACTAACGAGACTAACTTGGGACAAACAAAGACAACCGTTAGTCTCATTCTAAGGTTTGTCTAACTACGTCCCAAGTTAGTCTCTTTCTAAGGACGAACTTAGACAAACCTTAAAATGAGAGTAACGAGACTAACTTGGGACGAACAAAGACAAACGTTAGTCTCATTCTAACGTTTGTCTAAGTTTGTCCCAAGTTAGTCTCTTTCTAAGGACGAACTTAGACAAACCATAGAATGAGACTAACGAGACTAACTTGGGACGAACAAAGACAAACGTTAGTCTCATTCTATGGTTTGTCTAACTTCGTCCCAAGTTAGTCTCTTTCTAAGGATGAACTTAGACAAACCATAGAATGAGACTAACGAGACTAACTTGGGATGAACAAAGACAAACGTTAGTCTCATTATAAGGTTTGTCTAAGTTCGTCCCAAGGTAGTCTCTTTCTAAGGACGAACTTAGACAAACCATTGAACGAGACTAACTTGGGACGAACAAAGACAAACGTTAGTCTCATTCTAAGGTTTGTCTAAGTACGTCCCAAGTTAGTCTCTTTCTAAGGACGAACTTAGACAAGCTTGAAAATGAGACTAACGAGACTAACTTGGGACGAACAAAGACAAACGTTAGTCTCATTCTAAGGTTTGTCTAAGTTCGTCCCAAGTTAGTCTCTTTCTAAGGACGAACTTAGACAAACCTTAAACTGAGACTAACGAGACTAACTTGGGACGAACAAAGTGAAACGTTAGTCTCATTCTAAGGTTTGTCGAAGTTCGTCCCAAGTTAGTCTCTTTATAAGGATGAACTTAGACGAACCTTAAAATGAGACTAACCAGACTAACTTGGGACGAACAAAGACAAACGTTAGTCTCATTCTAAGGTTTGTCTAAGTTTGGCCCAAGTTAGTGTCTTTCTAAGGACGGACTTTGACAAACCTTAAAATGAGACTAACGAGACTGACTTGAGACGAACAAAGACAAACATTAGTCTCATTCTAAGGTTTGTCTAAGTTCGTCCCAAGTTAGTCTCATTCTAAGGACAAACTTAGACAAACCATAGAATGAGACTAACGAGACTAACTTGGGACAAACAAAGACAAACGTTAGTCTCATTCTAAGGTTTGTCTAAGTTCATCCCAAGTTAGTCTCTTTCTAAGGAAGAACTTAGACAAACCATAAAATGAGACTAACGAGACTAACTTGGGACGAACAAAGACAAACGTTAGTCTCATTCTAACGTTTGTCTAAGTTCGTCCCAAGTTAGTCTCTTTCTAAGGATGAACTTAGACAAACCATAGAATGAGACTAACGAGACTAACTTGGGACGAACAAAGACAAACGTTAGTCTCATTCTATGGTTTGTCTAAGTTCGTCCCAAGTTAGTCTCTTTCTAAGGATGAACTTAGACAAGCCGAAGAATGAGACTAACGAGACTAACTTGGGACGTACAAAGACAAACGTTAATCTCATTCTAAGGTTTGTCTAAGTTTGTCCCAAGTTAGTCTCTTTCTAAGGATGAACTTAGACAAACCTTAAAATGAGACTAACGAGACTAACTTGGGACGTACAAAGACAAACGTTAGTCTCATTTTAAGGTTTGTCTAAGTTCATTCCAAGTTAGTCTCTTTCTAAGGACGCACTTAGACAAACCATAGTATGAGACTAACTTGGGACGAACAAAGACAAACGTTAGCCTCATTCTAAGGTTTGTCGAAGTTCGTCCCAAGTTAGTCTCTTTCTAAGGGCGAACTTAGACAAACCATTGAACGAGACTAACTTGGGACGAACAAAGACAAACGTTAGTCTCATTCTAAGGTTTGTCTAAGTTCTTCCCAAGTTAGTCTCTTGCTAAGGAAAAACTTAGACAAACCACAGAATGAGACTAACGAGACTAACTTGGGACGAACAAAGACAAACGTTAGTCTCATTCTAAGGTTTGTCTAAGTTCGTCCCAAGTTAGTCTCTTTCTAAGGAAGAACTTAGACAAACCTTAAAATGAGACTAACGAGACTAACTTGGGACGAACAAAGACAAACGTTAGTCTCATTCTAACGTTTGTCTAAGTTCGTCCCAAGTTAGTCTCTTTCTAAGGACGAACTTAGACAAACCATTGAATGAGACTAACGAGACTAACTTGGGACGAACAAAGACAAACGTTAGTCTCATTCTAACGTTTGTCTAAGTTCGTTCAAGTTAGTCTCGTTCTAAGGACGAACTTGGACAAACCATAGAATGAGACTAACGAGACTAACTTGGGACGAACAAAGACAAACGTTAGTCTCATTCTATGGTTTGTCTAAGTTCGTCCCAAGTTAGTCTCTTTCTAAGGACGAACTTAGACAACCTTAAAATGAGACTAACGAGACTAACGAGACTAACTTGGGACAAACAAAGACAAACGTTAGTCTCATTCTAAGGTTTGTCTAAGTTCGTCCCAAGTTAGTCTCGTTCTAAGGACGAACTTAGATAAACCATTGAACGAGACTAACTTGGGACGAACAAAGACAAACGTTAGTCTCATTCTAAGGTTTGTCTAAGTTCGTCCCAAGTTAGTCTCTTGCTAAGGACAAACTTAGACAAACCATAGAATGAGACTAACGAGACTAACTTGGGACAAACAAAGACAACCGTTAGTCTCATTCTAAGGTTTGTCTAACTACGTCCCAAGTTAGTCTCTTTCTAAGGACGAACTTAGACAAACCTTAAAATGAGAGTAACGAGACTAACTTGGGACGAACAAAGACAAACGTTAGTCTCATTCTAACGTTTGTCTAAGTTTGTCCCAAGTTAGTCTCTTTCTAAGGACGAACTTAGACAAACCATAGAATGAGACTAACGAGACTAACTTGGGACGAACAAAGACAAACGTTAGTCTCATTCTATGGTTTGTCTAACTTCGTCCCAAGTTAGTCTCTTTCTAAGGATGAACTTAGACAAACCATAGAATGAGACTAACGAGACTAACTTGGGATGAACAAAGACAAACGTTAGTCTCATTATAAGGTTTGTCTAAGTTCGTCCCAAGGTAGTCTCTTTCTAAGGACGAACTTAGACAAACCATTGAACGAGACTAACTTGGGACGAACAAAGACAAACGTTAGTCTCATTCTAAGGTTTGTCTAAGTTCGTCCCAAGTTAGTCTCTTTCTAAGGACGAACTTAGACAAACTTTAAAATGAGACTAACGAGACTAACTTGGGACGAACAAAGACAAACGTTAGTCTCATTCTAAGGTTTGTCTAAGTTCGTCCCAAGTTAGTCTCTTTCTAAGGACGAACTTAGACAAACCTTAAACTGAGACTAACGAGACTAACTTGGGACGAACAAAGTGAAACGTTAGCCTCATTCTAAGGTTTGTCGAAGTTCGTCCCAAGTTAGTCTCTTTATAAGGATGAACTTAGACGAACCTTAAAATGAGACTAACCAGACTAACTTGGGACGAACAAAGACAAACGTTAGTCTCATTCTAAGGTTTGTCTAAGTTCGGCCCAAGTTAGTGTCTTTCTAAGGACGGACTTTGACAAACCTTAAAATGAGACTAACGAGACTGACTTGAGACGAACAAAGACAAACATTAGTCTCATTCTAAGGTTTGTCTAAGTTCGTCCCAAGTTAGTCTCATTCTAAGGACAAACTTAGACAAACCATAGAATGAGACTAACGAGACTAACTTGGGACAAACAAAGACAAACGTTAGTCTCATTCTAAGGTTTGTCTAAGTTCATCCCAAGTTAGTCTCTTTCTAAGGAAGAACTTAGACAAACCATAAAATGAGACTAACGAGACTAACTTGGGACGAACAAAGACAAACGTTAGTCTCATTCTAACGTTTGTCTAAGTTCGTCCCAAGTTAGTCTCTTTTTAAGGATGAACTTAGACAAACCATAGAATGAGACTAACGAGACTAACTTGGGACGAACAAAGACAAACGTTAGTCTCATTCTATGGTTTGTCTAAGTTCGTCCCAAGTTAGTCTCTTTCTAAGGATGAACTTAGACAAGCCGAAGAATGAGACTAACGAGACTAACTTGGGACGTACAAAGACAAACGTTAATCTCATTCTAAGGTTTGTCTAAGTTTGTCCCAAGTTAGTCTCTTTCTAAGGATGAACTTAGACAAACCTTAAAATGAGACTAACGAGACTAACTTGGGACGTACAAAGACAAACGTTAGTCTCATTTTAAGGTTTGTCTAAGTTCATTCCAAGTTAGTCTCTTTCTAAGGACGCACTTAGACAAACCATAGTATGAGACTAACTTGGGACGAACAAAGACAAACGTTAGCCTCATTCTAAGGTTTGTCGAAGTTCGTCCCAAGTTAGTCTCTTTCTAAGGGCGAACTTAGACAAACTATTGAACGAGACTAACTTGGGACGAACAAAGACAAACGTTAGTCTCATTCTAAGGTTTGTCTAAGTTCTTCCCAAGTTAGTCTCTTGCTAAGGAAAAACTTAGACAAACCACAGAATGAGACTAACGAGACTAACTTGGGACGAACAAAGACAAACGTTAGTCTCATTCTAAGGTTTGTCTAAGTTCGTCCCAAGTTAGTCTCTTTCTAAAGAAGAACTTAGACAAACCTTAAAATGAGACTAACGAGACTAACTTGGGACGAACAAAGACAAACGTTAGTCTCATTCTAACGTTTGTCCAAGTTCGTCCCAAGTTAGTCTCTTTCTAAGGACGAACTTAGACAAACCATTGAATGAGACTAACGAGACTAACTTGGGACGAACAAAGATAAACGTTAGTCTCATTCTAACGTTTGTCTAAGTTCGTTCAAGTTAGTCTCGTTCTAAGGACGAACTTGGACAAACCATAGAATGAGACTAACGAGACTAACTTGGGACGAACAAAGACAAACGTTAGTCTCATTCTATGGTTTGTCTAAGTTCGTCCCAAGTTAGTCTCTTTCTAAGGACGAACTTAGACAACCTTAAAATGAGACTAACGAGACTAACGAGACTAACTTGGGACAAACAAAGACAAACGTTAGTCTCATTCTAAGGTTTGTCTAAGTTCGTCCCAAGTTAGTCTCGTTCTAAGGACGAACTTAGACAAACCATTGAACGAGACTAACTTGGGACGAACAAAGACAAACGTTAGTCTCATTCTAAGGTTTGTCTAAGTTCGTCCCAAGTTAGTCTCTTGCTAAGGACAAACTTAGACAAACCATAGAATGAGACTAACGAGACTAACTTGGGACAAACAAAGACAACCGTTAGTCTCATTCTAAGGTTTGTCTAAGTACGTCCCAAGTTAGTCTCTTTCTAAGGACGAACTTAGACAAACCTTAAAATGAGAGTAACGAGACTAACTTGGGACGAACAAAGACAAACGTTAGTCTCATTCTAACGTTTGTCTAAGTTTGTCCCAAGTTAGTCTCTTTCTAAGGACGAACTTAGACAAACCATAGAATGAGACTAACGAGACTAACTTGGGACGAACAAAGACAAACGTTAGTCTCATTCTATGGTTTGTCTAAGTTCGTCCCAAGTTAGTCTCTTTCTAAGGATGAACTTAGACAAACCATAGAATGAGACTAACGAGACTAACTTGGGATGAACAAAGACAAACGTTAGTCTCATTATAAGGTTTGTCTAAGTTCGTCCCAAGGTAGTCTCTTTCTAAGGACGAACTTAGACAAACCATTGAACGAGACTAACTTGGGACGAACAAAGACAAACGTTAGTCTCATTCTAAGGTTTGTCTAAGTTCGTCCCAAGTTAGTCTCTTTCTAAGGACGAACTTAGACAAACTTTCAAATGAGACTAACGAGACTAACTTGGGACGAACAAAGACAAACGTTAGTCTCATTCTTAGGTTTGTCTAAGTTCGTCCCAAGTTAGTCTCTTTCTAAGGACGAACTTAGACAAACCTTAAACTGAGACTAACGAGACTAACTTGGGACGAACAAAGTGAAACGTTAGTCTCATTCTAAGGTTTGTCGAAGTTCGTCCCAAGTTATTCTCTTTATAAGGATGAACTTAGACGAACCTTAAAATGAGACTAACCAGACTAACTTGGGACGAACAAAGACAAACGTTAGTCTCATTCTAAGGTTTGTCTAAGTTCGGCCCAAGTTAGTGTCTTTCTAAGGACGGACTTTGACAAACCTTAAAATGAGACTAACGAGACTGACTTGAGACGAACAAAGACAAACATTAGTCTCATTCTAAGGTTTGTCTAAGTTCGTCCCAAGTTAGTCTCATTCTAAGGACAAACTTAGACAAACCATAGAATGAGACTAACGAGACTAACTTGGGACAAACAAAGACAAACGTTAGTCTCATTCTAAGGTTTGTCTGAGTTCATCCCAAGTTAGTCTCTTTCTAAGGAAGAACTTAGACAAACCATAAAATGAGACTAACGAGACTAACTTGGGACGAACAAAGACAAACGTTAGTCTCATTCTAACGTTTGTCTAAGTTCGTCCCAAGTTAGTCTCTTTCTAAGGATGAACTTAGACAAACCATAGAATGAGACTAACGAGACTAACTTGGGACGAACAAAGACAAACGTTAGTCTCATTCTATGGTTTGTCTAAGTTCGTCCCAAGTTAGTCTCTTTCTAAGGATGAACTTAGACAAGCCGAAGAATGAGACTAACGAGACTAACTTGGGACGTACAAAGACAAACGTTAATCTCATTCTAAGGTTTGTCTAAGTTTGTCCCAAGTTAGTCTCTTTCTAAGGATGAACTTAGACAAACCTTAAAATGAGACTAACGAGACTAACTTGGGACGTACAAAGACAAACGTTAGTCTCATTTTAAGGTTTGTCTAAGTTCATTCCAAGTTAGTCTCTTTCTAAGGACGCACTTAGACAAACCATAGTATGAGACTAACTTGGGACGAACAAAGACAAACGTTAGCCTCATTCTAAGGTTTGTCGAAGTTCGTCCCAAGTTAGTCTCTTTCTAAGGGCGAACTTAGACAAACCATTGAACGAGACTAACTTGGGACGAACAAAGACAAACGTTAGTCTCATTCTAAGGTTTGTCTAAGTTCGTCCCAAGTTAGTCTCTTTCTAAGGAAGAACTTAGACAAACCTTAAAATGAGACTAACGAGACTAACTTGGGACGAACAAAGACAAATGTTAGTCTCATTCTAACGTTTGTCTAAGTTCGTCCCAAGTTAGTCTCTTTCTAAGGACGAACTTAGACAAACCATTGAATGAGACTAACGAGACTAACTTGGGACGAACAAAGACAAACGTTAGTCTCATTCTAACGTTTGTCTAAGTTTGTTCAAGTTAGTCTCGTTCTAAGGACGAACTTGGACAAACCATAGAATGAGACTAACGAGACTAACTTGGGACGAACAAAGACAAACGTTAGTCTCATTCTATGGTTTGTCTAAGTTCGTCCCAAGTTAGTCTCTTTCTAAGGATGAACTTAGACAAACCAAAGAATGAGACTAACGAGACTAACTTGGGACGCACAAAGACAAACGTTAGTCTCATTTTAAGGTTTGTCTAAGTTCGTTCCAAGTTCGTCTCTTTCTAAGGACGCACTTAGACAAACCATAGTATGAGACTAACTTGGGACGAACAAAGACAAACGTTAGTCTCATTCTAAGGTTTGTCGAAGTTCGTCCCAAGTTAGTCTCTTTCTAAGGACGAACTTAGACAAACCATTGAACGAGACTAACTTGGGACGAACAAAGACAAACATTAGTCTCATTCTAAGGTTTGTCTAAGTTCGTCCCAAGTTAGTCTCTTTCTAAGGACGAACAAAGACAAACCTTAAAATGAGACTAACGAGACTAACTTGGGACGAACAAAGACAAACGTTAGTCTCATTCTAAGGTTTGTCTAAGTTCGTCCCAAGTTAGTCTCTTTCTAAGGACGAACTTAGAAAAACCTTAAAATGAGACTAACGAGACTAACTTGGGACGAACAAAGACAAACGTTAGTCTCATTCTAAGATTTGTTTGAGTTAGTCCCAATTTAGTCTCTTTCTATGGACGAACTTAGACAAATCTTAAAATGAGACTACGAGACTAACATGGGACGAACCAAGACAAACGTTAGTCTCATTCTAAGGTTTGTCTAAGTTCGTCCCAAGTTAGTCTCTTTCTAAGGACGAACTTAGACAAACCATTGAACGAGACTAACTTGGGACGAACAAAGACAAACGTTAGTGTCATTCTAAGGTTTGTCTAAGTTTGTCCCAAGTTAGTCTCTTGCTAAGGACAAACTTAGACAAACCAAAGAATGAGACTAACGAGACTAACTTGGGACGAACCAAGACAAACGTTAGTCTCATTCTAAAGTTTGTCCACGTTCGTCCCAAGTTAGTCTCTTTCTAAGGACGAACTTAGGCAAACCATAGAATGAGACTAACTTGAGACGAACAAAGACAAACGTTAGTCTCATTCTAAGGTTTGTCTAAGTTCGTCCCAAGTTAGTCTCTTGCTAAGGACAAACTTAGACAAACCTTAAAATGAGACTAACGAGACTAACTTGGGACAAACAAAGACAAACGTTAGTCTCATTCTAAGGTTTGTCTAAGTTCGTCCCAAGTTAGTCTCTTTCTAAGGACGAACTTAGACAAACCTTAAAATGAGACTAACGAGACTAACTTGGGACGAACAAAGACAAACGTTAGTCTCATTCTAAGGTTTGTCTAAGTTCGTCCCAAGTTAGTATCTTTCTAAGGACGAACTTAGACAAACCTTAAAATGAGATTAACGAGACTAACTTGGGACGAACAAAGACAAACGTTAGTCTCATTCTAAGGTTTGTCTAAGTTCGTCCCAAGTTAGTCTCTTTCTAAGGACAAACTTAGACTAACCATAGAATGAGACTAACGAGACTAACTTTGGAAGAACAATGATAAACCTTAGTCTCATTCTAAGGATTGTCTAAGTTCGTCCCAAGTTAGTCTCTTGCTAAGGACAAACTTAGACAAACCATAGAATGAGACTAACGAGACTAACTTGGGACAAACAAAGACAAACGTTAGTCTCATTCTAAGGTTTGTCTAAGTTCGTCCCAAGTTAGTCTCTTTCTAAGGACGAACTTAGACAACCTTAAAATGAGACTAACGAGACTAACGAGACTAACTTGGGACAAACAAAGACAAACATTAGTCTCATTCTAAGGTTTGTCTAAGTTCGTCCCAAGTTAGTCTCGTTCTAAGGACGAACTTAGATAAACCATTGAACGAGACTAACTTGGAACGAACAAAGACAAACGTTAGTCTCATTCTAAGGTTTGTCTAAGTTCGTCCCAAGTTAGTCTCTTGCTAAGGACAAACTTAGACAAACCATAGAATGAGACTAACGAGACTAACTTGGGACAAACAAAGACAACCGTTAGTCTCATTCTAAGGTTTGTCTAAGTACGTCCCAAGTTAGTCTCTTTCTAAGGACGAACTTAGACAAACCTTAAAATGAGAGTAACAAGACTAACTTGGGACGAACAAAGACAAACGTTAGTCTCATTCTAACGTTTGTCTAAGTTCGTCCCAAGTTAGTCTCGTTCTAAGGACGAACTTAGATAAACCATTGAACGAGACTAACTTGGGACGAACAAAGACAAACGTTAGTCTCATTCTAAGGTTTGTCAAAGTTCGTCCCAAGTTAGTCTCGTTCTAAGGACGAACTTAGATAAACCATTGAACGAGACTAACTTGGGACGAACAAAGACAAACGTTAGTCTCATTCTAAGGTTTGTCTAAGTTCGTCCCAAGTTAGTCTCTTGCTAAGGACAAACTTAGACAAACCATAGAATGAGACTAACGAGACTAACTTGGGACAAACAAAGACAACCGTTAGTCTCATTCTAAGGTTTGTCTAACTACGTCCCAAGTTAGTCTCTTTCTAAGGACGAACTTAGACAAACCTTAAAATGAGAGTAACGAGACTAACTTGGGACGAACAAAGAACAACGTTAGTCTCATTCTAACGTTTGTCTAAGTTTGTCCCAAGTTAGTCTCTTTCTAAGGACGAACTTAGACAAACCATAGAATGAGACTAACAAGACTAACTTGGGACGAACAAAGACAAACGTTAGTCTCATTCTATGGTTTGTCTAAGTTCGTCCCAAGTTAGTCTCTTTCTAAGGATGAACTTAGACAAACCATAGAATGAGACTAACGAGACTAACTTGGGATGAACAAAGACAAACGTTAGTCTCATTATAAGGTTTGTCTAAGTTCGTCCCAAGGTAGTCTCTTTCTAAGGACGAACTTAGACAAACCATTGAACGAGACTAACTTGGGACGAACAAAGACAAACGTTAGTCTCATTCTAAGGTTTGTCTAAGTTCGTCCCAAGTTAGTCTCTTTCTAAGGACGAACTTAGACAAACTTTAAAATGAGACTAACGAGACTAACTTGGGACGAACAAAGACAAACGTTAGTCTCATTCTAAGGTTTGTCTAAGTTCGTCCCAAGTTAGTCTCTTTCTAAGGACGAACTTAGACAAACCTTAAACTGAGACTAACGAGACTAACTTGGGACGAACAAAGTGAAACGTTAGTCTCATTCTAAGGTTTGTCGAAGTTCGTCCCAAGTTAGTCTCTTTATAAGGATGAACTTAGACGAACCTTAAAATGAGACTAACCAGACTAACTTGGGACGAACAAAGACAAACGTTAGTCTCATTCTAAGGTTTGTCTAAGTTCGGCCCAAGTTAGTGTCTTTCTAAGGACGGACTTTGACAAACCTTAAAATGAGACTAACGAGACTGACTTGAGACGAACAAAGACAAACATTAGTCTCATTCTAAGGTTTGTCTAAGTTCGTCGCAAGTTAGTCTCATTCTAAGGACAAACTTAGACAAACCATAGAATGAGACTAACGAGACTAACTTGGGACAAACAAAGACAAACGTTAGTCTCATTCTAAGGTTTGTCTAAGTTCATCCCAAGTTAGTCTCTTTCTAAGGAAGAACTTAGACAAACCATAAAATGAGACTAACGAGACTAACTTGGGACGAACAAAGACAAACGTTAGTCTCATTCTAACGTTTGTCTAAGTTCGTCCCAAGTTAGTCTCTTTCTAAGGATGAACTTAGACAAACCATAGAATGAGACTAACGAGACTAACTTGGGACTAACAAAGACAAACGTTAGTCTCATTCTATGGTTTGTCTAAGTTCGTCCCAAGTTAGTCTCTTTCTAAGGATGAACTTAGACAAGCCGAAGAATGAGACTAACGAGACTAACTTGGGACGTACAAAGACAAACGTTAATCTCATTCTAAGGTTTGTCTAAGTTTGTCCCAAGTTAGTCTGTTTCTAAGGATGAACTTAGACAAACCTTAAAATGAGACTAACGAGACTAACTTGGGACGTACAAAGACAAACGTTAGTCTCATTTTAAGGTTTGTCTAAGTTCATTCCAAGTTAGTCTCTTTCTAAGGACGCACTTAGACAAACCATAGTATGAGACTAACTTGGGACGAACAAAGACAAACGTTAGCCTCATTCTAAGGTTTGTCGAAGTTTGTCCCAAGTTAGTCTCTTTTCTAAGGGCGAACTTAGACAAACCATTGAACGAGACTAACTTGGGACGAACAAAGACAAACGTTAGTCTCATTCTAAGGTTTGTCTAAGTTCTTCCCAAGTTAGTCTCTTGCTAAGGAAAAACTTAGACAAACCACAGAATGAGACTAACGAGACTAACTTGGGACGAACAAAGACAAATGTTAGTCTCATTCTAAGGTTTGTCTAAGTTCGTCCCAAGTTAGTCTCTTTCTAAGGAAGAACTTAGACAAACCTTAAAATGAGACTAACGAGACTAACTTGGGACGAACAAAGACAAACGTTAGTCTCATTCTAACGTTTGTCTAAGTTCGTCCGAAGTTAGTCTCTTTCTAAGGACGAACTTAGACAAACCATTGAATGAGACTAACGAGACTAACTTGGGACGAACAAAGACAAACGTTAGTCTCATTCTAACGTTTGTCTAAGTTCGTTCAAGTTAGTCTCGTTCTAAGGACGAACTTGGACAAACCATAGAATGAGACTAACGAGACTAACTTGGGACGAACAAAGACAAACGTTAGTCTCATTCTATGGTTTGTCTAAGTTCGTCCCAAGTTAGTCTCTTTCTAAGGATGAACTTAGACAAACCAAAGAATGAGACTAACGAGACTAACTTGGGACGCACAAAGACAAACGTTAGTCTCATTTTAAGGTTGGTCAAAGTTCGTTCCAAGTTCGTCTCTTTCTAAGGACGCACTTAGACAAACCATAGTATGAGACTAACTTGGGACGAACAAAGACAAACGTTAGTCTCATTCTAAGGTTTGTCGAAGTTCGTCCCAAGTTAGTCTCTTTCTAAGGACGAACTTAGACAAACCATTGAACGAGACTAACTTGGGACGAACAAAGACAAACATTAGTCTCATTCTAAGGTTTGTCTAAGTTCGTCCCCAGTTAGTCTCTTTCTAAGGACGAACAAAGACAAACCTTAAAATGAGACTAACGAGACTAACTTGGGACGAACAAAGACAAACGTTAGTCTCATTCTAAGGTTTGTCTAAGTTCGTCCCAAGTTAGTCTCTTTCTAAGGACGAACTTAGAAAAACCTTAAAATGAGACTAACGAGACTAACTTGGGACGAACAAAGACAAACGTTAGTCTCATTCTAAGATTTGTTTGAGTTAGTCCCAATTTAGTCTCTTTCTATGGACGAACTTAGACAAATCTTAAAATGAGACTACGAGACTAACATGGGACGAACCAAGACAAACGTTAGTCTCATTCTAAGGTTTGTCTAAGTTCGTCCCAAGTTAGTCTCTTTCTAAGGACGAACTTAGACAAACCATTGAACGAGACTAACTTGGGACGAACAAAGACAAACGTTAGTGTCATTCTAAGGTTTGTCTAAGTTTGTCCCAAGTTAGTCTCTTGCTAAGGACAAACTTAGACAAACCATAGAATGAGACTAACGAGACTAACTTGGGACGAACCAAGACAAACGTTAGTCTCATTCTAAAGTTTGTCCACGTTCGTCCCAAGTTAGTCTCTTTCTAAGGACGAACTTAGGCAACCCATAGAATGAGACTAACTTGAGACGAACAAAGACAAACGTTAGTCTCATTCTAAGGTTTGTCTAAGTTCGTCCCAAGTTAGTCTCTTGCTAAGGACAAACTTAGACAAACCTTAAAATGAGACTAACGAGACTAACTTGGGACAAACAAAGACAAACGTTAGTCTCATTCTAAGGTTTGTCTAAGTTCGTCCCAAGTTAGTCTCTTTCTAAGGACGAACTTAGACAAACCTTAAAATGAGACTAACGAGACTAACTTGGGACGAACAAAGACAAACGTTAGTCTCATTCTAAGGTTTGTCTAAGTTCGTCCCAAGTTAGTCTCTTTCTAAGGACGAACTTAGACAAACCTTAAAATGAGATTAACGAGACTAACTTGGGACGAACAAAGACAAACGTTAGTCTCATTCTAAGGTTTGTCTAAGTTCGTCCCAAGTTAGTCTCTTTCTAAGGACAAACTTAGACAAACCATAGAATGAGACTAACGAGACTAACTTGGGACGAACAAAGATAAACCTTAGTATCATTCTAAGGATTGTCTAAGTTCGTCCCAAGTTAGTCTCTTGCTAAGGACAAACTTAGACAAACCATAGAATGAGACTAACGAGACTAACTTGGGACAAACAAAGACAAACGTTAGTCTCATACTAAGGTTTGTCTAAGTTCGTCCCAAGTTAGTCTCTTTCTAAGGACGAACTTAGACAACCTTAAAATGAGACTAACGAGACTAACGAGACTAACTTGGGACAAACAAAGACAAACATTATACTCATTCTAAGGTTTGTCTAAGTTTGTCCCAAGTTAGTCTCGTTCTAAGGACGAACTTAGATAAACCAGTGAACGAGACTAACTTGGGACGAACAAAGACAAACGTTAGTCTCATTCTAAGGTTTGTCTAAGTTCGTCCCAAGTTAGTCTCTTGCTAAGGACAAACTTAGACAAACCATAGAATGAGACTAACGAGACTAACTTGGGACAAACAAAGACAACCGTTAGTCTCATTCTAAGGTTTGTCTAAGTACGTCCCAAGTTAGTCTCTTTCTAAGGACGAACTTAGACAAACCTTAAAATGAGACTAACGAGACTAACTTGGGACGAACAAAGACAAACGTTAGTCTCATTCTATGGTTTGTCTAAGTTCATCCCAAGTTAGTCTCTTTCTAAGGACAAACTTAGACAAACCATAGAATGAGACTAACGAGACTAACTTGGGACGAACAAAGGCAAAAGTTAATCTCATTCTAAGGTTTGTCTAAGTTCGTCCCAAGTTAGTCTCTTTCTAAGGACGAACTTAGACAAACGTTAGTCTCATTCTAAGGTTTGTCTAAGTTCGTCCCAAGTTAGTCTCTTTCTAAGGACGAACTTAGACAAACCATTGAACGAGACTAACTTGGGTTGAACCAAGACAAACGTTAGTGTCTTTCTAAGGTTTGTCTAAGTTCGTCCCAAGTTAGTCTCTTACTAAGGACAAACTTAGACAAACCATAGAATGAGACTAACGAGACTAACTTGGGACGAACCAAGACAAACGTTAGTCTCATTCTAAAGTTTTTCCATGTTCGTCCCAAGTTAGTCTCTTTCTAAGGACGAACTTAGGCAAACCATAGAACGAGACAAACTTGGGACGAACAAAGACAAACGTTAGTCTCATTCTAAGGTTTGTCTAAGTTCATCCCAAGTTAGACTCTTGCTAAGGATAAACTTAGACAAACCTTAGAATGAGACTAACGAGACTAACTTGGGACGAACAAAGACAAAATTAGTCTCATTCTAAGGTTTGTCAAAGTTCGTCCCAAGATAGTCTCTTTCTAAGGACGAACTTAGACAAACCTTAAAATGAGACTAACGAGACTAACTTGGGACGAACAAAGACAAACGTTAGTCTCATTCTAAGGTTTGTCTAAGTTCGTTCCAAGTTAGTCTCTTTCTAAGGATGCACTTAGACAAACCATAGTATGAGACTAACATGGGACGAACAAAGACAAACGTTAGTCTCATTCTAAGGTTTGTCGAAGTTCGTCCCAAGTTAGTCTCTTTCTAAGGACAAACTTAGACAAACCATTGAACGAGACTAACTTGGGACGAACAAAGACAAACGTTAGTCTCATTCTAAGGTTTGTCTAAGTTCGTCCCAAGTTAGTCTCTTGCTAAGGACAAACTTAGACAAACCTTAAAATGAGACTAACGAGACTAACTTGGGACAAACAAAGACAAACGTTAGTCTCATTCTAAGGTTTGTCTAAGTTCGTCCCAAGTTAGTCTCTTTCTAAGGACGAACTTAGACAAACCTTAAAATGAGACTAACGAGACTAACTTGGGACGAACAAAGACAAACGTTAGTCTCATTCTAAGGTTTGTCTAAGTTCGTCCCAAGTTAGTCTCTTTCTAAGGACGAACTTAGACAAACCTTAAAATGAGATTAACGAGACTAACTTGGGACGAACAAAGACAAACGTTAGTCTCATTCTAAGGTTTGTCTAAGTTCGTCCCAAGTTAGTCTCTTTCTAAGGACAAACTTAGACAAACCATAGAATGAGACTAACGAGACTAACTTGGGACGAACAAAGACAAACCTTAGTCTCATTCTAAGGATTGTCTAAGTTCGTCCCAAGTTAGTCTCTTGCTAAGGACAAACTTAGACAAACCATAGAATGAGACTAACGAGACTAACTTGGGACAAACAAAGACAAACGTTAGTCTCATTCTAAGGTTTGTCTAAGTTCGTCCCAAGTTAGTCTCTTTCTAAGGATGAACTTAGACAACCTTAAAATGAGACTAACGAGACTAACGAGACTAACTTGGGACAAACAAAGACAAACGTTAGTCTCATTCTAAGGTTTGTCTAAGTTCGTCCCAAGTTAGTCTCGTTCTAAGGACGAACTTAGATAAACCATTGAACGAGACTAACTTGGGACGAACAAAGACAAACGTTAGTCTCATTCTAAGGTTTGTCTAAGTTCGTCCCAAGTTAGTCTCTTGCTAAGGACAAACTTAGACAAATCATAGAATGAGACTAACGAGACTAACTTGGGACAAACAAAGACAACCGTTAGTCTCATTCTATGGTTTGTCTAAGTACGTCCCAAGTTAGTCTCTTTCTAAGGACGAACTTAGACAGACCTTAAAATGAGACTAACGAGACTAACTTGGGACGAAAAAGACAAACGTTAGTCTCATTCTAAGGTTTGTCTAAGTTCATCCCAAGTTAGTCTCTTTCTAAGGACAAACTTAGACAAACCATAGAATAAGACTAACGAGACTAACATGGGACGAACAAAGACAAAAGTTAATCTCATTCTAAGGTTTGTCTAAGTTCGTCCCAAGTTAGTCTCTTTCTAAGGACGAACTTAGACAAACCTTAAAATGAGACTAACGAGACTAACTTGAGACGATCACCGACAAACGGTAGTCTCATTCTAAGGTTTGTCTAAGTTCGTCCCAAGTTAGTCTCTTTCTAAGGACGAACTTAGACAAACCATTGAACGAGACTAACTTGGGACGAACAAAGACAAACGTTAGTCTCATTCTAAGGTTTGTCTAAGTTCGTCCCAAGTTAATCTCTTGCTAAGGACAAACTTAGACAAACCATAGGATGAGACTAACGAGACTAACTTGGGACAAACAAAGACAAACGTTAGTCTCATTCTAAGGTTTGTCTAAGTTCGTCCCAAGTTAGTCTCTTTCTAAGGAAGAACTTAGAGAAATCTTAAAATGACACTAACGTGACTAACTTGGGACAAACAAAGACAAAAGTTAGTCTCATTCTAAGGTTTGTCTAAGTTCGTCTCAAGTTAGTCACTTTCTAAGGACGAACTTAGACAAACCATTGAACGTGACTAACTTGGGACGAACAAAGACAAACGTTAGTCTCATTCTAAGGTTTGTCTAAGTTCGTCCCAAGTTAGTCTCTAGCTAAGGACAAACTTAGACAAACCATATAATGAGACTAACGAGACTAACTTGGGACAAACAAAGACCAACGTTAGTCTCATTCTAAGGTTTGTCTAAGTTCGTCCCAAGTTAATCTCTTTCTGAGGACAAACTTAGACAAACCTTAAAATGAGACTAACGAGACTAACTTGGGACGAACAAAGACAAACGTTAGTCTCATTCTAAGGTTTGTCTAAGTTCGTCCCAAGTTAGTCTCTTTATAAAGATGAACTTAGACAAACCTTAAAATGAGACGAACGAGACTAACTTGGGATGAACAAAGACAAACGTTAGTCTTATTCTAAGGTTTGTCTAAGTTCGTCCCAATTTAGTCTCTTTCTAAGGACGAACTTAGACAAACCTTAAAATGAGACTAACGAGACTAACTTGGGACGAACAAAGACAAACGTTAGTCTCATTCTAAGGTTTGTCGAAGTTCGTCCCAATTTAGTCTCTTTCTAAGGACGAACTTAGACAAAACTTAAAATGAGACTAACGAGACTAACCTGGGACGAACAAAGACAAACGTTAGTCTCATTCTAAGGTTTGTCTAAGTTCGTCCCAAGTTAGTCTCTTTCTAAGGACGAACTTAGACAAACCATAGAACGAGAATAACGAGACTAACTTGGGACGAACAAAGACAAACGTTAGTCTCATTCTAAGGTTTGTCTAAGTTCGTCCCAAGTTAGTCTCTTTCTAAGGACGAACTTAGACAAACCATAGAATGAGACTAACGAGACTAACTTGGGACGAACAAAGACAAATGTTAGTCTCATTCCAAGGTTTGTCTAAGTTCGTCCCAAGTTAGTCTCTTTCTAAGGACGAACTTAGACAAACGATATAATGAGACTAACGAGACTAACTTGGGACAAACAAAGACAAACGTTAGTCTCATTCTAAGGTTTGTCTATGTTCGTCCCAATTTAGTCTCTTTCAAAGGACGAACTTAGACAAACTTTAAAATGAGACTAACAAGACTAACTTGGGACGAACAAAGACAAACGTTAGTCTCATTCTAAGGTTTGTCTAAGTTCGTCCCAAGTTAGTCTCTTTCTAAGGACGAACTTAGACAAATCATAGAACGAGACTAACGAGACTAACTTGGGACAAACAAAGACAAACGTTAGTCTCATTCTAAGGTTTGTCTACGTTCGTCCCAAGTTAGTCTCTTTCTAAGGACGAACTTAGACAAACCATAGAATGAGACAAACGAGACTAACTTGGGACAAACAAAGACAAACGTTAGACTCATTCTAAGGTTTGTTTAAGTTCGTCCCAAGTTAGTCTCTTTCTAAGGACGAACTTAGACAAACCTTAAAATGAGACTAACCAGACTAACTTGGGATGAACAAACACAAACGTTAGTCTCATTCAAAGGTTTGTCTAAGTTCGTCCCAAGTTAGTCTCTTTCTAAGGACAAACTTAGACAAACTTTAAAATGAGACTAACGAGACAAACTTGGGATGAACAAAGACAAACGTTAGTCTCATTCTAAGGTTTGTCGAAGTTCGTCCCAATTTAGTCTCTTTCTAAGGACGAACTTAGACAAACCTTTAAATGAGACTAACGAGACTAACTTGAGACGAACAAAGACAAACGTTAGTCTCATTCTAAGGTTTGTCTAAGTTCGTCCCAAGTTAGTCACTTTCTAAGGACGAACTTAGACAACCCATAGAATGAGACTAACGAGACTAACTTGGGACGAACAAAGACAAACGTTAGTCTCATTCTAAGGTTTGTCTCAGTTCGTCCCAAGTTAGTTTCTTTCTGAGGAAGAACTTAGACAAACCATAGAATGAGACTACGAGACTAACTTGGGACGAACAAAGACAAACGTTAGTCTAATTCTAAGGTTTGTCTAAGTTCGTCCCAAGTTACTCTCTTTCTAAGGACAACTTAGACAAACCTTAAAATGAGACTAACCAGACTAACTTGGGACGAACAAACACAAACGTTAGTCTCATTCAAAGGTTTGTCTGAGTTCGTCCCAAGTTAGTCTCTTTCTAAGGACGAACTTTGACAAACCATAGAATGAGACTAACGAGACTAACTTTGGTTGAACAAAGACAAACGTTAGTCTCATTCTAAGGTTTGTCTAAGTTCGTCCCAAGTTAGTCTCTTTCTAAGGACGAACTTAGACAAACCATAGAATGAGACTAACGAGACTAACTTGGGATGAACAAAGACAAACGTTAGTCTCAATCTAAGGTTTGTCTAAGTTCGTCCCAAGTTAGTCTCTTTCTAAGGACGAACTTAGACAAACTGAAATTATGTCCCCTGTTCAAGCTTGTGTCCAGGGTACTGTTGCGACAGACCTTGAACTCTTTGCACAATAGTTCAACTGACAGAGTTTGAACTCGTATCACAAAAGTTCAGCAAATAAACAAAAGCAGTAGAACTCACAGACTGATAACCCAGTTCGGCTCCGCCTACTCTGGGGGGTTTCCCACACCCGAAAAAGGGACAACAAATCTTTATTACGAGTATAGGGCGTACACAGGGACTTACTCTTACACTTGTAATTGCCTTTACCTCAATACTCCGTCTCTCAGATTTGCAACCGAGGTTCACCGCAATTCCCCTCGATCCCCTTCGTTCAGACCATCTGTCCGAACGTTCTCAACCTTCTCTAGAAGCTCGGATGCTTTCTCTCGAAAGCTTTGATCACCTTTGTTGTGTGCGGCAATTAATACGCTTCAGGCAGTTTGTGTTGCACTTGAGCAGACTGCACTTGCACCGATGTATTTCCAATGAGAAAACACAACCGGTCGTCGCTTTCTTCTTCGCCAATCAGCAGGATATGCTCATGTGTATTTGATCTTTGAAAGCGATGAGAATTAGGGTTGCCCTTGCATTGTATTTATATGCTCAAGCGAAACCCTAATTCGCACAAGATAATCCCATCAAATATTTCGGAATTGATTCCTAAATATTTGATGTATATCTTTCTCAAATCGATTGGAAGAATATACGAAGTCTTATTTCCAAGTAAGTCGTGCCATCTTCAATGTAGATATTCATTCAAATATCTAATGCTCGAATAAGTCGCAGGCCGACTTCCACTTGTCGAAATCTTTGCTGTCTAATATCTTCCGAGAAATATTCTTGCGTCTTGATCACGCTGTACAGGAGTACCAGGATATTGTTCGAACTCCCCCCGAACACCTGCTCGAACTGTCTAACTACGTTTTGCCAAATACATGCCACTTCAAGGGAACTTCAATCTCCCCCTTGGCATTTTGGCAAAACCAAATCATCTAGATAACTAAAACTAGCTAACTATCTAGACTTAGACATCTTGAGGGAACACACAGTTTGTCCTCTCAAAATTACTCCCCTTTTTGCCATAAACTGGCAAGGGGTCCAACAAGTTTGAACTGCCAAGCAAAAAAAACTGTGCCAGAACAAGCACATATGAGCAAAATGTTTGAAAAAGTTCAGAGGGTTTAGTTTTTCAATGGACCTTTAATCGGAAGCTTCTTCAATGGAGTCTTTTTCAGAGGCAGTAGCTTCTGATTCATCATCACTGGGGTAGCTGAGTGCTCGAGCAAGCCTGTTGATCCGGCGGCGCTGGTCCTTGTCCGTAGCAATGATAGCCTGGAGGTCCTTCAGTAGTTTTCTCCTCTCATCCACGCCCATCTAGCTCCCCCTCGACTGGATTCCCCAATTTCTTTACCTTTCTTGCTTCCTCCTTTCAGATCATTCACATGCCGTCCTTTGTATAGCTTGTGGTCCACTGTGAATTTGCTGGGAGCTTTAGTAAGGAGATCAGACGAGGCTTTCAAATCAGGGGCTTGATGAATAATCAGCTCATAAATCAGAGATGGAAAGCAGATCTGGTGTAGAGTTCTCATCGATGTGGCATGTTCAGCAATCTCTTTGAACATTATTCTGCCCAGGTTAAACTTCCGCTTGTTCCCTATCTGATAAATCAGTTGGGCCATGTCCTTGTTGACAGTAGAGCGATGAGTAGACGGCCTCCAGTTGAACACCGCTATGAAAAACAGCATTGAATAGAATGTAGACAGATCCACTGTATGCACAACTGACTCAGGCCTCCACTAAACAGGGCCTGCAGTGATGGTGCTCACTATCTTCTCAAAGCTGGATTCTTCTTCATCAACAGCTGGGTCGTCCATGGAGAAGTATACATTGATCAGCTCTGGATCAATCTTGATCCTTCTTCCTCTAACATAGAAGACCCCATACTCTGCCTCTCCAATGACCCCAAACTTTGGAGGCAAGTTTGCCATGGCCTCACGCACCAGCTGTTCGTTGAACGGCTTGCATCTGTCCAACGTCTAGAACAGATCCGACTCTTTAAGCACCTCAACCACTTCCTTCCCTTTGTAACTGGATGCATCCAGCACCCTCTCAGGTATGATTTTCCTTTTCAGCGGACATTCCCATTTCAACGCAGCTTCTTTAGTCACGAACCACACTCCTTTCTTGACCTTACCAACTGGGACAGTCTCAGAATCAGGGCCTGGGACTTCACATCCCCCAGCATCTTCAGAGATGGGAACTGCAGCAACGCGCTTCCTTTTCTTGGAAGAGCCAGCTCCCTCTGCACCACTGCTGACTTCAGCAACCTTCTGAGCTGGTTCCTTTGTAGTCTTAGCAAAGGCCACCTTTTTCTTTTCCTTGCCCTTTGTTGTCCTTTTGAGATGGACAAGGGGAACACTGTCTTGGTCATCTTCTGAAAGGGTAACGCCTCTTGCTGCTGACATGGAGGCATCCTTACGAATGGATCGACCATCTTCCTCCAACTGATCCCTACGACGATCATCTTGAACTGCCACTGTTTCTTCACTCATCACTGACTCTGGAACTACTCCAGTCTTAACTTCAGTCGGAACACTTTGTTCCACTGTTGGAACACTTGAGACCTTCTCATCAGCAGACTCTTCTGCTTGAACTGCCTGGTTACGCAGGCCTTCCTCTGGAGCTGGTGCTAAGTGAGCTTTGGTCTGAACAGATGGTTCCACAGTTGAACCGCTTGTAGTTTTTTCTTCATCAGATTCTTTTGCCCCAACAGTCTGATCACACTGAGTATCCTCTGGACTTGCCACTTCCTGATTCTTCTTCTTTTCCAGGTCTTCCATGACATCATCAATGTCCTTGTACAAATTCTCTAACTCCTCATCCTTTTCTGTTGGGTCTGATTCTTTCAACACATCAGTCTTCCCTGATGGATTAATTTCTTCTGCCATAGCCTCAGCATGCAAACTGGAACCTTCTTCAGTAATTGCTCCTTGGTTCTCAGATAGATCAGCATCACTAATCACCAAATTCCTCTTCCCCGAGGACTTGATAAACTTCTCTGTCTCTTCATCAGACATTGCAATCTTACGACCTCGAGTGGCATATATCTGGGCTAGATATTTTTTGGGAGAGTCACTAGCTAGCTTAACCTTCTTTCTGCGACCTGCCTTCAGAGGAATGTATCCTGTGGCAAAGATCTTTTCCCTCCATGTTCCTGAACCTCCAGCCACCTTGATGGGTTCCTTTTCTTCCACAATCTTGACAGACTCCTTTTCAATAACCGCACTGGTGGCTTTGTCCACCGCCTCAGCCTTACCACTCTCACGATTTCTATTGTCACCACCAAGCTCCGCTCTGTTGGTTTTAACACCAACTGTCCTACCACCACTAACAGCCCTACTGGCATCAGCCTCCATACTCACGACTTTCTCAACTACCACACTTACTTCTTCATTCAATACAGATTTTTCAACAATGGAGATATTCACAGAATCAAAAGGAATAGTGAGATTTACTCTAGTTTGCGGATGAACTTGCGGAGTTGACTCCACTGTGACCGGCTGAGGAATTTTTTTTTATAAAACTGGACGGTGCCAGCGCCTTTATTAAATGAGTGATCCAAAAAGCCTGAATCGTGGCAAAAACAAAGAAGCCCTCAAGAGCCAGAAGGAAGTTATAAAATCATCCTTCTTAAAAACGCCGAACAGGCTAAAGGAGGGCCAGGAAATACCCCAGCAAAAGAAAGAGGAACAAAAAAATATCCTTACTACTACCGAAGATGCCGTAGCTATCTAGCAGGATCATCCACTGGAGCACGCAACAGCGAAACATACGAAAACCACACCCATCTCTAAATGCAAAGATCATCTCTAATTCTTCACAGGACCAGCATCTCACTATCATGGTCATGAATACAATCCTCTCGATCACATAGGATAATATGGCTAAGATCATCATGCCTTATAGCCTGCTTGACAAAGGAGGGGGCTCTCCCATCTGAAAGAACCTCTCCCTGAGCAGCTGCACAAGAGACTGCGATAGCAGCGCCGTTAGCTTTGGGGCAACACCTTCGAAACTGAACATCTGGCAATTCAGCAAACAAACTCCTCTGCTTATACACATCATTCCAGGGGATATCATGGAAATGCCTCGGATCAAGCCACAACATGAACGGAGAAGAACTAGCCACAAGGCTGACAGTCATCCCCTTATCAATCCCGTGCCGAATAGCCATTTTAACCACAGAAATAAGACTGGAGAAATCATCCAACTCCACAAACTCCTCCCCGTGGAAGTGGGACACGATGCCTCTATCATTCTTGATGACAAAGCCTCCAAACATGCGATCCCTACTGCGAATGCAGGCAAGGTAAGCCGAGTATCTGTTGGGGAGCATAGAACTGGTGACCCATCTGCCCATAAAGGACTTCCTCCCAACCATAGAGAACAGAAGGAGCCTTTTGAGGCTACCATCACTAACATCACGCACATGTTTCACAGGCAAAAGCCTTGCAAGGTCCATAACCCATCTGCTGATACTGACTCTAATAGGAGGACTGCGCTGATCAAAGAAAATAGCATTACGGTATTTCCATATTTCCCACAAAGTGCAGCAGACCACACCAATTTTGAGACAAGACATAAAGTCCTTGGGATTTTTGGTAGCAATAACTCTAGAGAAACTTTCCTTTCCTCTAATAAGGCCACCCCCAAACATCAACTTGAAGTTATTCCAGGCAGACTGAGCAACATCCCCTTTAAAGAATAAGTGGTTGATGGACTCCGTTGAAGGGCATTGACAGCATCTACATCTTGAAGCCATGCTGATACCAATGTTCATCACTTTATCATAAGTAGGAACAGCTGACATAAAGAATTTCCAAGCAAAACACCCAACTTTCATTGGGATCCAATTGCACCAGATATTATTAGCCCACCTAACATCAGGCCATTTAGTCTGGAAAGAAATCCTGAATTTGCTAGCAGAGAATTTACCTGTATCACAGCCTTCCCAAATATAAATATCATTACCACTGGAAAGAACCAGGTTCTCATAAAGACTTCTCTTATTGACCGGAAGGCAATTAATAATGTCTTGCCAAGAGGAGGGCTCATCACGAATATCCCGCAACCTAGCATCAACTAGACCCCTGGGACTGCTACACCCAAGACGATCACAGAACTGAGAGACAGATATATTCCCTTGCCCAATGATCCATCTCGATTCCTCACGAAGCTTAATGATAATGTGGTCAATAGAATGCCAAATGCGGGACCCCCTAACACCATGGACAAATTTCCTCCTGGCATGTAAGGCCCATAAGGAATCAGAGGTAATAAATTTCCAAGCCAATTTGCCATGAAGGGCCAACATCATATCCTCCAATTTTTTAATGCCCTGGCCACCTGCGGATTTTTCTCTACAAACATTATCCCAGTTCACCCAATGTCTTCTCTTACCATCCCCTTTATCCCATAGGAAACTCCGAAGGATACTTCCCACACGATTAAGGACAGTGTTGGGAATAGGAAGAATAGACATACAATGAATGCCAACAGAATTAAGAACAGAGTCAATAAGAGTAATCTTGCCACCAAAGGATAATAAGTTCTTCATCCAACCTCCTATCCGCTTCCTGATTTTGTCTTCAAGATTCTGGAAGTATTCGATCTTGGTATTCCCCGGATAGAGAGGGGCTCCAAGATAAGTGACTGGAAAGGTGCCTTTGTGGAACTTAGTAATGTCAAGAAGAGTGTCTTCCCTTTCTCCTCTCATATCTTCGGGGAAGAAAATGAAACTCTTCTCATTGTAAAGTTGTTGCCCAGAATAGTCACAAAATTCTTGTATGATATCCATAAGGTTTTCAACTAATCTTTTGCAGCCATTAGTGAATATGAGGATGTCATCAGCAAACAGCAGGGAATTGATGTATCTCCCTCTAACCCCATTTTGGTAACCCAGAATAAGGCCCTCATCGACTGCATGATTAATATCCTTGGTAAGACAATCCATAGCAATCACAAAGAGAGTGGGAGATAGTGGATCTCCTTGCCGCAGACCCTGGGAGGACTTAAAATGCCCATACCGTCTGCCATCCCATTTAATAGAAAACCACGAGCTAGAAATGCATCTAAACACAAGGTCAACAAATTGTTCACAGCACCCATGAGCTCTCAAGGCAGCCATAATAAAGCTCCAGGACAATCTGTTATACGCCTTGGACATGTCAAGCTTGATCATGATATTACTACCTTCCGTTTTCCGCTTGAGGTCAAACAACATATCATGCCCAAGCCCAATATTCTCTATAATACTCCTGCCTTTCACAAAACCAACTTGCTCAGGACTAACAAGCTTTTGAAGAATGCACGACAACTTGGAGTTCAACATTCTAGAAAAAAGTTTATGCACAACATTACATAGACTGATGGGGCGAAGATCAGCAATACTCGCAGGATTAGGAGCTTTCGGGATCAAAGTAAGATGCGTCCCTCCTATAATGGGGGGGATTTAAAGACCAAAGAAGAAGCCGGTAAGCGCCTTCATCATATCCACTTTAATAAGCTCCCAGAAGAAAACAAAAAACCGAGAGGTAAACCTATCCGGGCCCGGGGCGCTGTCATCACTCATACCTTTTAACTCTTGGAGGATCTCGTCTCCAGTGGGGCATCTCGAAAGGCTATCATTCTCCTCGTCAGAGATTACTTTATCAAAATACCCAAAGGCAGCAGCCGGCGGAGGCGGAGTATGCCTTGTTAAAAGATTAGAATAAAAACCAACAGCCTCAGCCCCAATCTTCTCCGGAGTGAGAGCAATTGAGTCATCATCCACCACAAAATTAACTCGATATTGGCTTCGCCTCATCTTAATAACACCATGAAAAAAGCCAGAGTTAACATCTCCATCCTTTAGCCATCTCACCCTAGCTTTTTCTTTCAACAGGCTCAAATCTTATCTGATAGCATCATCAAGCATCATTTTTTTTTTGATTCATCAAGCATCATTTTGCAGTTAAGAAGATCAGAGTTAAGAACATCGACATAGCCCTCTTGTAGCCTTCTCTCCAGAACTTGGACTTTAACTTTCAGATCCCGCATTCTCTTCTTAGTACACCCGAACACCGTCCAGTTCCAGGTTTTTAACCGGCCTCTAACTCTTTTCAACTTTAGCCCAAGATTCATAATGGGGTTTGGATGAATATTATCGGCCCAAGCTTCTTTAACAACATCATAGAAGCTAGGATGATCTTCCCAAATTTTCAGATAATGGAAGAAGAAGCCTTTCTTTTCTTTAACTTCTAATTCAATCAATAGGGGACAATGATCTGATTTCACACGGGCTAAGTGCTGAACTTGCATATTAGGAAACTTACAAAAAGCTTGGTCATTGCAAAGCACACGATCTAATCTCTCCTAAACTCTAGATTCACCCCTTTGATTATTGCACCAAGTGAAAGGATTTCCTTTAAAACCAACATCAGACACACCTGCATCCATATGGAATTGATTAAAAGCATCCATACTACCATCATCATCCAAGTTGCCTCCCTTTTTCTCATCCCAGTTGGAAATAACATTAAAGTCACCAGCAATCATCCAAGGCCAATTAACTGATTCGCTATACTCCACCAAGTCATCAAAAAGGCCCTGTCTAATATTTTTGTAACAGGAAGCATAGATGAAAGAACAAGCCATACTCTCCCCGTCATTCAGACTCTTCACTTCCACATTTAAGTATTGCATATTCCAAGTAGGATTACTAACAACCACATTATCATTCCAAAAGAGCCATACATGATCATTGATATCAGCCCCTTCCATACCATTGGGAAAACCAAGAAAGCTAGCAATATTAGAAATACGAACTCCATTAATCTTCGGTTCCAGAATAGCCAACATATCAATAGAGTGTTGATTAAGAATACCCTTGAGATAGTGTTGAGATTCAATATTACCTATCCCCCGAATATTCCAACAAAGAAGATGGTTTGTCATCATAATTCACCTTCTTCTAGGTAGTACTCGCTACCTTCACCACATTCAGAATTTTGTGCTTCATATTCCATAGCTATTTTGGCTAGAGCTAAGTTTATATCATCGTTCCCCATTGCCTTCCTTATTTGAAGAGCATGGGCGGCTTCTCCTGAATGAATCAAAGTGCCCAACTCTTCACAGAAGACTAAACTGCCTCCCTTCTTTGAATACCCATCCTCAGAGTTGCCATTCAAAGCTTTCAACCTCGCCATTCTCATTGCAAGATGATCCATGCCTTGATTTGGATGTATATTATCAGATTTCCGAAGACTAGGTTTCTTAGGTAGGCCAAGTTCCATGTTTATTGAAGAAAAGGCTTCGATTTCTTTTTTGTTCTCTACCTTCTCTTTCTCTTTAAATAAAACCACCGCTGATTTGGGATCAAACTCAGCCCTCCCCTGCTCCTCACCATTGGCCAAAGAGCTGATTAAGTCACTTGTGGCTTCCATATGATTCGTCTCAGGGAAGAGGATAGAAGTATTTTGCATATCAGCATTATGATTACCCTTCTTCACTAGAAGCTCTTCACTTGTCTCAGCAAACTGAGTAAGTTTCTCCCCTTGTTTTTCCCCCTATTTACCTCCTCATCATTCTTATCCTTTGCAGCTTTCATATGCATTGCCACTGATTTGTTAGTGCTTGAGAATTTAACCTTCCTCGCATTTTTCTTCTTCTTTACTTGCACCCATTCATCTTGACAAGAAGAAGAGCTATAGACTGTTTTTTGAGGCGCCGGTTTGCTATTCTGGATGGTAACTTCAACTGAGTTATGTTCCTTAGAAGTGCCCATAATATTCTGCTCACTGTCCACATTCTTGGCACCTTGTTTCTTTCTGCAAACTGCTAGCTCATGCCCGTTCACCTTACAATGCGAACAATAGGCTAAGTTACCCTCCACTTCGATCTTTTGCCAAAATACTCTTCCATCAGACAGACTAATCCGCACTTCATCAAGGATATGCTTACAAACATCGAGTTCTACACAAGCCCTAACGTATTTCAATGTAGCGCAAGCCTTCGACCTTTCATCCAAGACTAGGAAACAACCAAAAGAATTGATGATACTAGCCACAAAATTCCGAGTAACAAATCCCGGGTGTATACCTGGAAGTCTGACCCATTTTGTTGTTGTTGATGATTCCTTTTTGGGGCTGTATTCAGGGGAGTATCGGAACAGGCGGAACATGGTGTGCCCTACCTTACGGATAGGCGAGGTAAGAACAGTATTTGCATCTTCATCATAGTCTAGAATGATCATTAAGTGCCGCGAATCCCATATGTCACTAATGGTAGCACGCCCTTTGATATGCCAATTTTCTTTGAATACCTGCCGGATTACTTCAATGGTCGGCCTACCCATAGTGAATTTAGCTATCAAAGAATGCTTGAAGAGGGCTACTCCAGCTTCGAACTCAGCCGCTGTAAAATGAACCGACGGCTTCCCGTCCACTGTGGAATACTGACGAGAAGGAAGCACGATCGGTTGAAACCGTGGAGTGAGCTTGGGCTTCAATGCCGCCGAGACATAGGACACCGCCGATGTAAAAGCTCCAGCATTTACATCCGTCACCGGAGGCAAAGCTCCAGCCTTTACACCAACCGCGCCCAGATCTGGGTTAGAAATCGGCAGATGCACCAACGGAACACTCGAGCTAAACCGGGGAAGCTTGGATTTCGAAACTGCCGAGACATAGGACACCGTCGGTGTAATAACTGCAGCGTTTACATCCGTCGCCGGAGATAAAGCTCCAACCTTTACACCAACCGCGCCCAGATCTGGATTGTTTGAGTCCGCAAGATGTGCCAAAGTGACCAGGTCTGAAGGAGACAACGCTGGCGGGTGCGTCATAGACGCCATAAAGAAATGGAGACAACCACCTCCCACAGATATACTACTCACCGAGAAGCCGTGGAGAAGAATCGACGAAGTCGACCGAAGAGGATTTCACCGAAGTTGCCGTATTCGACGAAAATGCGAGAGCTTATCTCTCTAAAAAGAAAATTCAGTTTTTTCACGTTTTCAAAAATTGATTTTTGATTATATGTAAAAAAAACCCAATTACGCCCACCGTGGGGCTCGAACCCACGACCACAAGGTTAAGAGCCTTGCGCTCTAAAAAAAACCCAATTACGGCTGAGGAATTTCAGCGGTAACTCCTTCAGCAGACTTCTCTTTGGCCAAAGATTCGGTGACGGAGTGTAAAGGCAACGCCTTTTTCATCTTCGCAGCTTTTGATTTCGGAATTTTTGATTTCGCCGCCAACGCCTTTGAGGTCTGCATGCTTTCTTTACTCTTCTCCGCAGATTTAGCACTGGATTTTGCTGACTTCCTGGTGTTCACCATTGTCGGTTGAGGAAGGAGCAGTTGAGGAGGAGAGTTCCATTCTAGTGTTTTTGGGGACGAGAGTGAGAAGACGAAACTCAGGGAATGAATTTGATTTTTCAAAATCAAATTTTTCTATATGACTCTTCAGCTTTCCAAAACTGTCTATTCCCGAATAATCCGAAAGAAAATCTTCAAGGATATTTAAAAACATATTTTCCAAGCTGTCGAGACTTCTGTTCCAACTCATTTTATTAGGAGGTCAGTCCAACTGTTCAGCTGGAGATTCGATTATGACTGACCACCGTTGGATGCTTTCAGTGGTTGACACCACATGGACCCACTGGGGATTTGGGTGTTCCACTTCGTGACTTGCCATAGGGGTTGACAAAGGTATGCTACCTCAGAGTTACCATCTTCTGTGAGCATTCATATTTTCTTGTACGGCTCCAGGCACATTTCTGTGGGCAGTGTACGAACTCCTTCCGTAACTGTGCCACCTTCTGATTCAACAGTTTCCTGGGACACCCGGTAACATTGATTTGTGCGCATCTCCAATCAGATCTTGTGTGCAAGGTCGTATCCACTCCCCCTCGCAGAAAACTATGTTGAGTGTTTGCACATGTAAGAGCAACCGGTTGCTGGCCATGGTTCTCGTTGTTCATTGAATCCGTCAGACCCATCCTAATAGTGTAGCAGTTGTTGGCATCCCTTTTTCCTTTCATCAGTGTATCACCATTCTGGTCTAGTACAAGACATGAGTAGCTGGAGAATGACACATAGTGTCCATCGTCGCACAGTTGACTGATGCTGATAAGATTCCTGGTCAGTCCTTTGACAAGGAGGGTGTTCTTGAGTGCAGGGAGATCCGAAACCATCAATGTCCCACAGCCGATCACATGACCCTTTTCACCATCCCCAAAGGTGACAAACCACATCTGCTCAACAGGTCTAATATGGGTAAGATATTGAGAGTTACCTGTCATGTGGGCGGAGCATCCGCTGTCGAAATGCCAACTATCATGCGATGTGAAGCTTGAGGTGTAGCAGGCCACCATGAAAATGGTTCGGTCTGCCTTTTGAACCCAGACTTTTTTCTGTTGCGGTATGGTTCGTTGATGGAAAGCACGTCGTTCGGCTATAAACAAGTGACACTTCGGTTTCATGTGTCCCATCTAGTTGTAGTACCAGCAAGTTCTTGATCCAACCTCCTATCCGCTTCCTGATTTTGTCTTCAAGATTCTTGAAGTATTCGATCTTGGTACGCCCCGGATAGAGAGGGGCTCCAAGATAAGTGACTGGAAAGGTGCCTTTGTGGAACTTAGTAATGTCAAGAAGAGTGTCTTCCCTTTCTCCTCTCATATCTTCGGGGAAGAAAATGAAACTCTTCTCATTGTAAAGTTGTTGCCCAGAATAGTCACAAAATTCTTGTATGATATCCATAAGGTTTTCAACTGATCTTTTCCAGCCATTAGTGAATATGAGGATGTCATCAGCAAACAGCAGGGAATTGATGTATCTCCCTCTAACCCCATTTTGGTAACCCAGAATAAGGCCCTCATCGACTGCATGATTAATATCCTTGGTAAGCCAATCCATAGCAGTCACAAAGAGAGTGGGAGATAGAGGATCTCCTTACCGCAGACCCTGGGAGGACTTAAAATGCCCATACCGTCTGCCATCCCATTTAATAGAAAACCACGAGCTAGAAATGCATCTAAACACAAGGTCAACAAATTGTTCACAACACCCATGAGCTCTCAAGGCAGCCATAATAAAGCTCCAGGACAATCTGTCATACGCCTTGGACATGTCAAGCTTGATCATGATATTACTACCTTCCGTTTTCCGCTTGAGGTCAAACAACATATCATGCCCAAGCCCAATATTCTCTATAATACTCCTGCCTTTCACAAAACCAACTTGCTCAGGACTAACAAGCCTTTGAAGAATGCACGACAACTTGGAGTTCAACATTCTAGAAAAAAGTTTATGCACAACATTACATAGACTGATGGGGCGAAGATCAGCAATACTCGCAGGATTAGGAGCTTTCGGGATCAAAGTAAGATACGTCCCTCCTATAATGGGGGGGATTTAAAGACCAAAGAAGAAGCCGGTAACCACCTTCATCATATCCACTTTAATAAGCTCCCGGAAGAAAACAAAAAACCGAGAGGTAAACCCATCCGGGCCCGGGGCGCTGTCATCACTCATACCTTTTAACTCTTGGAGGATCTCGTCTCCAGTGGGGCATCTCGAAAGGCTATCATTCTCCTCATCAGAGATTACTTTATCAAAATACCCAAAGGCAGCAGCCGGCGGAGGCAGAGTATGCCTTGTTAAAAGATTGGAATAAAAACCAACAGCCTCAGCCCCAATCTGCTCCGGAGTGGGAGCAATTGAGTCATCATCCACCACAAAATTAATTCGAGATTGGCTTCGCCTCATCTTAATAGCACCATGAAAAAAGCCAGAGTTAACATCTCCATCCTTTAGCCATCTCACCCTAGCTTTTTCTTTCAACAGGCTCAAATCTTATCTGATAGCATCATCAAGCATCATTTTTTTTGATTCATCAAGCATCATTTTGCAGTTAAGAAGATCAGAGTTAAGAACATCGACATAGCCCTCTTGCAGCCTTCTCTCCAGAACTTGGACTTTAACTTTCAGATCCCGCATTCTCTTCTTAGTACACCCGAACACCGTCCAGTTCCAGGTTTTTAACCGGCCTCTAACTCTTTTCAACTTTAGCCCAAGATTCATAATGGGGTTTGGATGAATATTATCGGCCCAAGCTTCTTTAACAACATCATAGAAGCGAGGATGATCTTCCCAAATTTTCAGATAATGGAAGAAGAAGCCTTTCTTTTATTTAACTTCTAATTCAATCAATAGGGGACAATGATCTGATTTCACACGGGCTAAGTGCTGAACTTGCATATTAGGACACTTACAAAAAGCTTGGTCATTGCAAAGCACGCGATCTAATCTCTCCCAAACTCTAGATTCACCCCTTTGATTATTGCACCAAGTGAAAGGATTTCCTTTAAAACCAACATCAGACACACCTGCATCCATATGGAATTGATTAAAAGCATCCATACTACCATCATCATCCAAGTTGCCTCCCTTTTTCTCATCCCAGTTGGAAATAACATTAAAGTGACCAGCAATCATCCAAGGCCAATTAACTGATTCGCTATACTCCACCAAGTCATCAAAAAGGCCCAGTCTAATATTTTTGTCACAGGAAGCATAGATGAAAGAACAAGCCATACTCTCCCCGTCATTCAGACTCTTCACTTCCACATTTAAGTATTGCATATTCCAAGTAGGATTACTAACAACCACATTATCATTCCAAAAGAGCCATACATGATCATTGATATCAGCCCCTTCCATACAATTGGGAAAACCAAGAAAGCTAGCAATATTAGAAATACGAACTCCATTAATCTTCGGTTCCAGAATAGCCAACATATCAATAGAGTGTTGATTAAGAATACCCTTGAGATAGTGTTGAGATTCAATATTACCTATCACCCGAATATTCCAACAAAGAATATGGTTTGTCATCATAATTCACCTTCTTCTAGGTAGTACTCGCTACCTTCACCACATTCAGAATTTTGTGCTTCATGTTCCATAGCTATTTTGGCTAGAGCTAAGTTTATATCATCGTTCCCCATTGCCTTCCTTACTTGAAAAGCATGGGTGGCTTCTCCTGAATGAATCAAAGTGCCCAACTCTTCACAGAAGACTAAACTCCCTCCCTTCTTTGAATACCCATCCTCAGAGTTGCAATTCAAAGCTTTCAACCTCGCCATTCTCATTGCAAGATGATCCATGCCTTGATTTGGATGTATATTATCATATTTCCGAAGACTAGGTTTCTTAGGTAGGCCAAGTTCCATGTTTTTTGAAGAAGAGGCTTCGATTTCTTTTTTGTTCTCTACCTTCTCTTTCTCTTTAAATAAAACCACCGCTGATTTGGGATCAAACTCAGCCCTCCCCTGCTCCTCACCATTGGCCAAAGAGCTGATTAAGTCACTTGTGGCCTCCATATGATTCGTCTCAGGGAAGAGGATAGAAGTATTTTGCATATCAGCATTATGATTACCCTTCTTCACTAGAAGCTCTTCACTTGTCTCAGCAAACTGAGTAAGTTTCTCCCCTTGTTTTTTCCCCCTATTTACCTCCTCATCATTCTTATCCTTTGCAGCTTTCATATGCATTGCCACTGATTTGTTAGTGCTTGAGAATTTAACCTTCCTCGCATTTTTCTTCTTCTTTACTTGCACCCATTCATCTTGACAAGAAGAAGAGCTATAGACTGTTTTTTGAGGCGCCGGTTTGCTATTCTGGATGGTAACTTCAACTGAGTTATGTTCCTTAGAAGTGCCCATAATATTCTGTTCACTGTCCACATTCTTGGCACCTTGTTTCTTTCTACAAACTGCTAGCTCATGCCCGTGCACCTTACAATGCGAACAATAGGCTAAGTTACCCTCCACTTCGATCTTTTGCCAAAATACTCTTCCATCAGACAGACTAATCCGCACTTCATCAGGGATATGCTTACAAACATCGAGTTCTACACAGGCCCGAACGTATTTCAATGTAGCGCAAGCCTTTGACCTTTCATCCAAGTCTAGGAAACAACCAAAAGAATTGATGATACTAGCCACAAAATTCCGAGTAACAAATCCCGGGTGTATACCTGGAAGTCTGACCCATTTTGTTGTTGTCGATGATTCCTTTTTGGGGCTGTATTCAGGGGAGTATCGGAACAAGTGGAACATGGTGTGCCCTACCTTACGGATAGGCGAGGTAAGAACAGTATTTGCATCTTCATCAGAGTCCAGAATGATCATTAAGTGCCGCGAATCCCATATGTCACTAATGGTAGCACGCCCTTTGATATGCCAATTTTCTTTGAATACCTGCCGGATTACTTCAATGGTCGGCCTACCCATAGTGAATTTAGCTATCAAAGAATGCTTGAAGAGGGCTACTCCAGCTTCGAACTCAGCCGTTGTAAAATGAACCGACGGCTTCCCGTCCACTGTGGAATACTGACGAGAAGGAAGCACGATCGGTTGAAACCGTGGAGTGAGCTTGGGCTTCAATGCCGCCGAGACATAGGACACCGCCGATGTAAAAGCTCCAGCATTTACATCCGTCACCGGAGGCAAAGCTCCAGCCTTTACACCAACCGCGCCCAGATCTGGGTTAGCAATCGGCAGATGCACCAACGGAACACTCGAGCTAAACCGGGGAAGCTTGGATTTCGAAACTGCCGAGACATAGGACACCGTCGGTGTAATAACTGCAGCGTTTACATCCGTCGCCGGAGATAAAGCTCCAACCTTTACACCAACCGTGCCCAGATCTGGATTGTTTGAGTCCGCCAGATGTGCCAAAGTGACCAGGTCTGAAGGAGACAACGCTGGCGGGTGCGTCATAGACGCCATAAAGAAACAGAGACAACCACCTCCCACAGATATACTACTCACCGAGAAGCCGAGGAGAAGAATCGACGAAGTCGACCGAAGAGGATTTCACCGAAGTCGCCGTATTCGCCGAAAACGCGAGAGCTTATCTCTCTAAAAAGAAAATTCAGTTTTTTCACGTTTTCAAAAATTGATTTCTGATTATATGTAAAAAACCCAATTACGCCCACCATGGGGCTCAAACCCACGACCACAAGGTTAAGAGCCTTGCGCTCTAAAAAAAACCCAATTACGGCTGAGGAATTTCAGCGGTAACTCCTTCAGCAGACTTCTCTTTGGCCAAAGATTCGGTGACGGAGTGTAAAGGCAACGCCTTTTTCATCTTCGCAGCTTTTGATTTCGGAATTTTTGATTTCGCCGCCAACGCCTTTGAGGTCTGCATGCTTTCTTTACTCTTCTCCGCAGATTTAGCACTGGATTTTGCTGACTTCCTGGTGTTCACCATTGTCGGCTGAGGAAGGAGCAGTTGAGGAGGAGAGTTCCATTCTAGGGTTTTTGGGGACGAGAGTGAGAAGACGAAACTCAGGGAATGAATTTGATTTTTCAAAATCAAATTTTTCTATATGACTCTTCAGCTTTCCAAAACTGTCTATTCCCGAATAATCCGAAAGAAAATCTTCAAGGATATTTAAAAACATATTTTCCAAGCTGTCGAGACTTCTGTTCCAACTCATTTTATTAGGAGGTCAGTCCAACTGTTCAGCTGGAGATTCGATTATGACTGACCACCGTTGGATGCTTTCAGTGGTTGACACCACATGGACCCATTAGGGATCTGGGTGTTCCACTTCGTGACTTGCCATAGGGGTTGACAAAGGTATGCTACCTCAGAGTTACCATCTTCTGTGAGCATTCATATTTTCTTGTACGGCTCCAGGCACATTTCTGTGGGCAGTGTACGAACTCCTTCCGTAACTGTGCCACCTTCTGATTCAACAGTTTCCTGGGACACCCGGTAACATTGATTTGTGCGCATCTCCAATCAGATCTTGTGTGCAAGGTCGTATCCACTCCCCCTCGCAGAAAACTATGTTGAGTGTTTGCACATGTAAGAGCAACCGGTTGCTGGCCATGGTTCTCGTTGTTCATTGAATCCGTCAGACCCATCCTAATAGTGTAGCAGTTGTTGGCATCCCTTTTTCCTTTCATCAGTGTATCACCATTCTGGTCTAGTACAAGACATGAGTAGCTGGAGAATGACACATAGTGTCCATCGTCGCACAGTTGACTGATGCTGATAAGATTCCTGGTCAGTCCTTTGACAAGGAGGGTGTTCTTGAGTGCAGGGAGATCCGGAACCATCAATGTCCCACAGCCGATCACATGACCCTTTTCACCATCCCCAAAGGTGACAAACCACATCTGCTCAACAGGTCTAATATGGGTAAGATATTGAGAGTTACCTGTCATGTGGGCGGAGCATCCGCTGTCGAAATGCCAACTATCATGCGATGTGAAGCTTGAGGTGTAGCAGGCCACCATGCAAACGGTTCGGTCTGCCTTTTGAACCCAGACTTGTTTCTGTTGCGGTATGGTTCGTTGATGGAAAGCACGTCGTTCGGCTATAAACAAGTGACACTACGGTTTGATGTGTCCCATCTGGTTGTAGTACCAGCAAGTGCGCCACTCTTTCCTTTGCAATGAAGGAGAGCCGAAGTGCACCGCATAAGCCCTTCTTTGACCACTATTGGGTTGTTCTTGGTGCAAGTCTACTTTCCGTCTGGGGTGCTGTCTCACCTTCTGTTCTGACTTCTGTTCCGACACCGGTCTTGTTTTAACAGACGTTGTACCTTTTGAGCTGGCTTCTCCTGTGAACCCCAATCCTCTATGTCCAGACTCCATTCTCTGAGATCTAAGAATATCATTTAAGTTTTTAGTGCCAGAGTTAAGCATTCTTACCGACTGTTTGAGGTGATTGAGTTCCTCCTTAGTGTTAGAGTGATCCATCTTCTCAGATTCTAGCTGAAGTTCCAGATGTTCTACCCTCCTTAGTTGGAACACTTCTTTGCGCTGCAGATCTATGATGGTTTTTCTTAGACCCGCCATGCCTACAAGATGAGTGTCCCGATCCTTCTCTATTTTGACTTTCAGTGAGGAGACAGTACCCAGGAGTTCTGTTTTCTGAGCAAGGAGATCCAGCCTTTCCTATTTTATCTCAGCCATGTGAGAAGTCAGTGAGTTAATTGTACCTTCCAGTTCTACCTTTAGTGTCAGCAGTATCTCGACCTCCTGCCATACCTTGTCCTTTTCCATAGTGACGCTTGCAACTGTGTCATTTAGCTTCTTGTTGATCTTGATCAGAAGCAGCCACTTCTCATATAGATCTTTATATGTCTGAGCCAGAGAATCCTGCGTGAGTTCTTCATTGTCACTGTCCGAGATGTCTTCACCTGGGAGTTCCAACTGAGATGGAACAGTTTCACTGGTGCTGCTGCACTCATCCAGAGTTGTGACGATGGCCACAAAGTTGGTTGGTTCACCTTCTTTTTTTTCGTCTGACTCACTGTCGCTGAAGCTAGCCACCATCGCCTTCTTCTTCATGAGAGTGTTTGCACACTGTGAAGCAATGTGGCCAAAACCCTTGCATTCATGACACTTAATCTCTTCTTTTCCTTTGTCAGACAAGTCTTGCCTCGAATCAGTAGATCTTGGCCTACCGGATTTCCAGTTTCGGTAACCAGTTGATGAAGACTGACCTTGTTATGGACCACGTCTGTTGATTTTCCACACCATTCTTCCAAAGTTCTGTGCCATCATGGCCAGTTGCTCAGTGGTGCAGCCAGAATCCAGTTTGTCTTCCGTCATATCTGCTTTGAGAGTGATTCCCTTCTCTTCTACGGTTTGGAAGTCATGATTGATCTCGTAAGTTCTGAGAGAACCCATTAGCTCATCCAGCTTCAGTTTGGTGATGTCATGCATTTCCTCAATGGCCGTGACTTTCATGGCAAATCTCGGAGGAAGAGACCTCAGGACCTTACTGGCCAATCTTTCTTCATCGATGGGTTTCCCTAGTGCAGACGCCTCGTTGGACAGTTCTAGAACTCTGGTGTTATACTCAGTGATGGTTTCACTCTCCTTCATCTTCATCTCTTCGAACCTGGTTGTGACAGCTTGCATGCGAGAGTTGCGAACTTTGTCTGTTCCTTCAAAAGCTGTTTGGAGGATATCCCATGCTTCCTTGGCCACTTCACAGTTGATGATTAGCTTCATGACATTTTCATCTACGGCCGAGAAAATTGCGTTCATAGCCTTTGAGTTTCCCATGGAAGCTTTGTCCTCCTCTTCTGTCCACAGAGCTTCTGGTTTGGCGATCGGTTCTCCAGTGAGATTGTTCATCATGAGTTCCGTCCACCCTTTCAGAACAGCCTTCCATGCCTTTTCGTCTAGAGATTTTAGAAAGGATCTCATCACGGGCTTCCATGTGGCATAGTTGGATCCTTCGAGTAGCGGGGGTCTGGTTATGCTTTGTCCTTCCTTTAGAGTCATCTTGAATAGTTCAGGATCCCACTCAGTGTGTCGAGTGTTCGGCTCTGATACCAATTGAAATTATGTCCCCTGTTCATGCTTGTGTCCAGGGTACTGTTGCGACAGACCTTGAACTCTTTGCACAACAGTTCAACTAACAGAGTTTGAACTCGTATCACAACAGTTCAGCAAATCAACAAAAGCAGTAGAACTCATAGACTGATAACCCAGGTTGGCTCCGCCTACTCTGGGGGGTTTCCCACACCCGAAAAAGGGACATCAAATCTTTATTATTAGTATAGAGCGTACACAGGGACTTACTCTTACACTTTGTAATTGCCTAACCTCAATACTCAGTCTCTCAGATTTGCAACCAAGGTTCACTACAATTCCCCTCGATCCCCTTCGTTCAGACCTTCTGTCCGAACGTTATCGACCTTTTCCAGAAGCTCGGATGCTTTCTCTCGAAAGCTTCGATCACCTTTGTTGTGTGCGGCAGTTAAAACGCTTCAGGCAGTCTGTGTTGCACTTGAGCAAACTGCACTTGCACCGATGTATTTCCAATGAGAAAACACAACCGGTCGTCGCTTTCTTCTTCGCCAATCAGCAGGATATGCTGGTGTGTATTTGATCTTTGAAAGCGATGAGAATTAGGGTTGGCCTTGCATTGTATTTATATGCTCAAGCGAAACCCTAATTCGCACAAGATAATCCCATCAAATATTTTGGAATTGATTCCTAAATATTTGATGTATATCTTTCTCAAATCGATTGGAAGAATATACGAAGTCTTCTTTCCAAGTAAGTCGTGCCATCTTCAATGTAGATATTCATTCAAATATCTAATGCTCGAATAAGTCGCAGGCCGACTTCCACTTGTCGAAATCTTCGCTGTCCAATATCTTCCGGGAAATATCCTTGCGTCTTGATCACGCTGTACAGGAGTACCAGGATATTGTTCGAACTCCCCTTGAACACCTGCTCGAACTATCTAACTACGTTTTGCCAAATACATGCCACTTCAAGGGAACTTCACAAACCTTAAAATGAGACTAACGAGACTAACTTGGGACGAACAAAGACAAATGTTAGTCTCATTCTAAGGTTTGTATAAGTTCGTTCCAATTTAGTCTCTTTCTAAGGACGAACTTAGACAAACCTTAAAATGAGACTAACGAGACTAACTTGGGACGAACAAAGACAAACGTTAGTCATATTCTAAGGTTTGTCAAAGTTCGTCCCAAGTTAGTCTCAAGTTAGTCTCTTTCTAAAGACGAACTTAGACAAACCATAGAATGAGACTAACGAGACTAACTTGGGACAAACCAAGACAAATGTTAGTCTCATTTTAAGGTTTGTCTAAGTTCATCCCAAGTTAGTCTCTTTCTAAGGACGAACTTAGACAAACCTTAAAATGAGACTAACGAGACTAACTTGGGATGAACAAAGACAAACGTTAGTCTCATTCTAAGGTTTGTCTGAGTTCGTCCCAAGTTAGTCTCTTTCTGAGGACAAACTTAGACAAACCATAGAATGAGACTAACGAGACTAACTTGGGACGAACAAAGACAAACGTTAGTCTCATTCTAAGGTTTGTCTAAGTTCATCTTAATTTAGTCTCTTTCTAAGGACGAACTTAGACAAACTTTAAAATGAGACTAACGAGACTAACTTGGGACGAACAAAGACAAACGTTACTCTCATTCTAAGGTTTGTCTAAGTTCGTCTCAAGTTAGTCTCTTGCTAAGGACAAACTGATACAAACCATAGAATGAGACTAATGAGCATAACTTGGGACAAACAAAGACAAACGTTAGTCTCATTCTAAGGTTTGTCTAAGTTCGTCCCAGGTTAGTCTCTTTCTAAGGACGAACTTAGGCAAACCTTAAAATGAGACTAACGAGACTAACATGGGACGAACAAAGACAAACGTTAGTCTCATTCTAAGGTTTTTCTAAGTTCGTCCCAAGTTAGTCTCTTTCTAAGGTTTTTCTAAGTTCGTCCCAAGTTAGTCTCTTTCTAAGGACGAACTTAGACAACCCATAGAATGAGACTAACGAGACTAACTTGGGACGAACAAAGACAAACGTTTGTCTCATTCTAAGGTTTGTCTCAGTTCGTCCCAAGTTAGTTTCTTTCTGAGGAAGAACTTAGACAAACCATAGAATGAGACTACGAGACTAACTTGGGACGAACAAAGACAAACGTTAGTCTCATTCTAAGGTTTGTCTAAGTTCGTCCCAAGTTACTCTCTTTCTAAGGACAACTTAGACAAACCTTAAAATGAGACTAACCAGACTAACTTGGGACGAACAAACACAAATGTTAGTCTCATTCAAAGGTTTGTCTGAGTTCATCCCAAGTTAGTCTCTTTCTAAGGACAAACTTAGACAAACCATAGAATGAGACTAACGAGACTAACTTTGAATGAACAAAGACAAACGTTAGTCTAAGTTCGTCCCAGGTTAGTCTCTTTCTAAGGACGAACTTAGACAAACCATAGAATGAGACTAACGAGACTAACTTGGGACGAACAAAGACAAACGTTAGTCTCCTTCTAAGGTTTGTCTAAGTTTGTCCCAAGTTAGTCTCTTTCTAAGGACGAACTTAGACAAACCATAGAATGAGACTAACGAGACTAACTTGGGACGAACAAAGACAAACCTTAGAATGAGACTAACGTTTGTCTTTGTTCGTCCCAAGTTAGTCTCGTTAGTCTCATTCTATGGTTTGTCTAAGTTTGTCCTTAGAAAGAGACTAACTTGGGACGAACTTAGACAAACCTTAGAATCAGACTAACGTTTGTCTTTGTTCATCCATTGTTAGTCTCGTTAGTCTCATTCTATGGTTTGTCTAAGTTCGTCCTTAGAAAGAGACTAACTTCGGACGAACTCAGACAAACCTTTGAATGAGACTAACGTTTGTGTTTGTTCGTCCCAAGTTAGTCTGGTTAGTCTCATTTTAAGGTTTGTCTAAGTTGTCCTTAGAAAGAGAGTAACTTGGGACGAACTTAGACAAACCTTAGAATGAGACTAACGTTTGTCTTTGTTCGTCCCAAGTTAGTCTCGTAGTCTCATTCTATGGTTTGTCTAAGTTCTTCCTCGGAAAGAAACTAACTTGGGACGAACTGAGACAAACCTTAGAATGAGACTAACGTTTGTCTTTGTTCGTCCCAAGTTAGTCTCGTTAGTCTCATTCTATGGGTTGTCTAAGTTCGTCCTTAGAAAGTGACTAACTTGGGACGAACTTAGACAAACCTTGGAATGAGACTAACGTTTGACTTGTAATTGCCTAACCTCAATACTCCATCTCTCAGATTTGCAATCGAGGTTCACCGCAATTCCCCTCGATCCCCTTCGTTCAGACCATCTGTCCGAACGTTCTCGACCTTCTCCAGAAACTCGGATGCTTTCTCTCGAAAGCTTTGATCACCTTTGTTGTGTGCGGCAATTAATACGCTTCAGGCAGTTTGTGTTGCACTTGAGCAGACTGCACTTGCACCGATGTATTTCCAATGAGAAAACACAACCGGTCGTCGCTTTCTTCTTCGCCAATCAGCAGGATATGCTCGTGTGTATTTGATCTTTGAAAGCGATGAGAATTAGGGTTGCCCTTGCATTGTATTTATATGCTCGAGCGAAACCCTAATTTGCACAAGATAATCCCATCAAATATTTCGGAATTGATTCCTAAATATTTGATGTATATCTTTCTCAAATCGATTGGAAGAATATACGAAGTCTTCTTTCCAAGTAAGTCGTGCCATCTTCAATGTAGATATTCATTCGAATATCTAATGCTCGAATAAGTCGCAGGCCGACTTCCACTTGTCGAAATCTTTGCTGTCCAATATCTTCCGGGAAATATCCTTGCGTCTTGATCACGCTGTACAGGAGTACCAGGATATTGTTCGAACTCCCCCTGAACACCTGCTCGAACTGTCTAACTACGTTTTGCCAAATACATGCCACTTCAAGGGAACTTCAATCCCCCCCTTGGCATTTTGGCAAAACCAAATCATCTAGATAACTAAAACTAGCTAACTATCTAGACTTAGACATCTTGAGGGAACACACAGTTTGTCCTCTCAAAATTACTCCCCTTTTTGCCATAAACTGGCAAGGGGTCCAACAAGTTTGAACTGCCAAGCAAAAAAAACTGTGCCAGAACAAGCACGTATGAGCAAAATGTTTGAAAAAGTTCAGAGGGTTTAGTTTTTCAATGGACCTTTAATCGGAAGCTTCTTCAATGGAGTCTTTTTCAGAGGCAGTAGCTTCTGATTCATCATCACTGGGGTAGCTGAGTGCTCGAGCAAGCCTGTTGATCCGGCGGCGCTGGTCCTTGTCCGCAGCAATGATAGCCTGGAGGTCCTTCAGTAGTTTGCTCCTCTCATCCACGCCCATTCTAGCTCCCCCTCGACTGGATTCCCCAATTTCTTTACCTTTCTTGCTTCCTCCTTTCAGATCATTCACATGCCGTCCTTTGTATAGCTTGTGGTCCACTGTGAATTTGCTGGGAGCTTTAATAAGGAGATCAGACGAGGCTTTCAAATCAGGGGCTTGATGAATAATCAGCTCATAAATCAGAGATGGAAAGCAGATCTGGTGCAGAGTTCTCATCGATGTGGCATGTTCAGCAATCTCTTTGAACATTATTCTGCCCAGGTTGAACTTCCGCTTGTTCCCTATCTGATAAATCTGTTGGGCCATGTCCTTGTTGACAGTAGAGCAATGAGTAGACGGCCTCCAGTTGAACACCGCTATGAAAAACATCATTGAATAGAATGTAGACAGATCCGCTGTATGCACAACTGACTCAGGCCTCCACTAAACAGGGCCTGCAGTGATGGTGCTCACTATCTTCTCAAAGCTGGATTCTTCTTCATCAACAGCTGGGTCATCCATGGAGAAGTATACATTGATCAGCTCGGGATCAATCTTGATCCTTCTTCCTCTAACATAGAAGACCCCATACTCTGCCTCTCCAATGACCCCAAACTTTGGAGGCAAGTTTGCCATGGCCTCACGCACCAGCTGTTCGTTGAACGGCTTGCATCTGTCCAACGTCCAGAACAGATCCGACTCTTTAAGCACCTCAACCACTTCCTTCCCTTTGTAACTAGATGCATCCAGCACCCTCTCAGGTATGATTTTCCTTTTCAGCGCACATTCCCATTTCAACGCAGCTTCTTTAGTCACGAACCACACTCCTTTCTTGACCTTACCAACTGGGATAGTCTCAGAATCAGGGCCTGGGACTTCACATCCCCCAGCATCTTCAGAGATGGGAACTGCAGCAACGCGCTTCCTTTTCTTGGATGAGCCAGCTCCCTCTGCACCACTGCTGACTTCAGCAACCTTCTGAGCTGGTTCCTTTGTAGTCTTAGCAAAGGCCACCTTTTTCTTTTCCTTCCCCTTTGTTGTCCTTTTGAGATGGACAAGGGGAACACTGTCTTGGTCATCTTCTGAAAGGGTAACGCCTCTTGCTGCTGACATGGAGGCATCCTTACGAATGGATGGACCATCTTCCTCCAACTGATCCCTACGACGATCATCTTGAACTGCCACTGTTTCTTCACTAATCACTGACTCTGGAACTACTCCAGTCTTAACTTCAGTCGGAACACTTTGTTCCACTGTTGGAACACTTGAGACCTTCTCATCAGCAGACTCTTCTGCTTGAACTGCCTGGTTACGCAGGCCTTCCTCTGGAGCTGGTGCTAAGTGAGCTTCGGTCTGAACAGATGGTTCCACAGTTGAACCGCTTGTAGTTTTTTCTTCATCAGATTCTTTTGCCCCAACAGTCTGATCACACTGAGTATCCTCTGGACTTGCCACTTCCTGATTCTTCTCCTTTTCCAGGTCTTCCATGACATCATCAATGTCCTTGTACAAATTCTCTAACTCCTCATCCTTTTCTGCTGGGTCTGATTCTTTTAACACATCAGTCTTCCCTGATGGATTAATTTCTTCTGCCATAGCCTCAGCATGCAAACTGGAACCTTCTTCAGTAATTGCTCCTTGGTTCTCAGATGGATCAGCATCACTAATCACCAAATTCCTCTTCCCCGAGGACTTGATTAAACTTCTCTCTCTCTTCATCAGACATTGCAATCTTCCGACCTCGAGTGGCATATATCTGGGCTAGATATTTTCTGGGAGAGTCACTAGCTCGCTTAACCTTCTTTCTGCGACCTGCCTTCGGAGGATTGTATCCTGTGGCAAAGATCTTTTCCCTCCATGTTCCTGAACCTCCAGCCACCTTGCTGGGTTCCTTTTCTTCCACAATCTTGACAGACTCCTTTTCAATAGCCGCACTGGTGGCTTTGTCCACCGCCTCAGCCTTACCACTCTCACGATTTCTATTGTCACCACCAAGCTCCGCTCTGTTGGTTTCAACACCAACTGTCCTACCACCACTAACAGCCCTACTGGCATCAGCCTCCATACTCACAACTTTCTCAACTTCCACACTTACTTCTTCATTCAACACAGATTTTTCAACAATGGAGATATTCACAGAATCAGAAGGAATAGTGGGATTTACTTTAGTTTGCGGATGAACTTGCGGAGTTGACTCCACTGTGACCGGCTGAGGAATTTTTTTTTTAAAACTGGACGGTGCCAGCGCCTTTATTAAATGAGTGATCCAAAAAGCCTGAATCGTGGCAAAAACAAAGAAGCCCTCAAGCGCCAGAAGGAAGTTATAAAATCATCCTTCTTAAAAATGCCGAACAGGCTAAAGGAGGGCCAGGAAATACCCCAGCAAAAGAAAGAGGAACAAAAAAATATCCCTACTATTACCGAAGATGCCGCAGCTATCTAGCAGGATCATCCACTGGAGCACGCAACAGTGAAACATACGAAAACCACACCCATCTCTAAATGCAAAGATCATCTCTAATTCTTCGCAGGACCAGCATCTCACTATCATGGTCATGAATACAATCCTCTCGATCACATAGGAAAATATGGCTAAGATCATCATGCCTTATAGCCTGCTTGACAAAGGAGGGGGCTCTCCCATCTGAAAGAACCTCTCCCTGAGCAGCTGCACAAGAGACTGCAATAGCAGCGCCGTTAGCTTTGGGGCAACACCTTCGAAACTGAACATCTGGCAATTCAGCAAACAAACTCCTCTGCTTATACACATCATTCCAAGGGATATCATGGAAATGCCTCGGATCAAGCCACAACATGAACGGAGAAGAACTAGCCACAAGGCTGACAGTCATCCCCTTATCAATCCCGTGCCGAATAGCCATTTTAACCACAGAAATAAGACAGGAGAAATCATCCAACTCCACAAACTCCTCCCCGTGGAAGTGGGACACGATGCCTCTATCATTCTTGATGACAAAGCCTCCAAACATGCGATCCCTTCTGCAAATGCAGGCAAGGTAAGCCGAGTATCTTTTGGGGAGCATAGAACTGGTGACCCATCTGCCCATAAAGGACTTCCTCCCAACCATAGAGAACAGAAGGAGCCTTTTGAGGCTACAATCACTAACATCACGCACATGTTTCACAGGCAAAAGCCTTGCAAGGTCCATAACCCATCTGCTGATACTGACTCTAATAGGAGGACTGCGCTGATCAAAGAAAATAGCATTACGGTATTTCCATATTTCCCACAAAGTGCAGCAGGCCACACCAATTTTGAGACAAGACATAAAGTCCTTGGGATTTTTGGTAGCAATAACTCTAGAGAAACTTTCCTTTCATCTAATAAGGCCACCCCCAAACATCAACTTGAAGGTATTCCAGGCAGACTGAGCAACATCCCCTTTAAAGAATAAGTGGTTGATGGACTCCGTTGAAGGGCATTGACAGCATCTACATCTTGAAGCCATGCTGATACCAATGTTCATCACTTTATCATCAGTAGGAACAACTGACATAAAGAATTTCCAAGCAAAACACCCAACTTTCATTGGGATCCAATTGCACCAGATATTATTAGCCCACCTAACATCAGGCCATTTAGTCTGGAAAGAAATCCTGAATTTGCTAGCAGAGAATTTACCTGTATCACAGCCTTCCCAAATATAAATATCATCACCACTGGAAAGAACCAGGTTCTCATAAAGACTTCTCTTATTGACCGGAAGGCAATTAATAATGTCTTGCCAAGAGGAGGGCTCATCACGAATATCCCGCAACCTAGCATCAACTAGACCCCTGGGACTGATACACCCAAGATGATCACAGAACTGAGAGACAGATATATTCCCTTGCCCAATGATCCATCTCGATTCCTCACGAAGCTTAATGATAATGTGGTCAATAGAATTCCAAATGCGGGACCCCCTAACACCATGGACAAATTTCCTCCTGGCATGTAAGGCCCATAAGGAATCAGAGGTAATAAATTTCCAAGCCAATTTGCCATGAAGGGCCAACATCATATCCTCCAATTTTTTAATGCCCAGGCCTCCTGCGGATTTTTCTCTACAAACATTATCCCAGTTCACCCAATGTCTTCTCTTACCATCCCCTTTATCCCATAGGAAACTCCGAAGGATACTTCCCACACGATTAAGGACAGTGTTGGGAATAGGAAGAATAGACATACAATGAATGCCAACAGAATTAAGAACAGAGTCAATAAGAGTAATCTTGCCACCAAAGGATAATAAGTTCTTCATCCAACCTCCTATCCGCTTCCTGATTTTGTCTTCAAGATTCTGGAAGTATTCGATCTTGGTACGCCCCGGATAGAGAGGGGCTCCAAGATAAGTGACTGGAAAGGTGCCTTTGTGGAACTTAGTAATGTCAAGAAGAGTGTCTTCCCTTTCTCCTCTCATATCTTCGGGGAAGAAAATGAAACTCTTCTCATTGTAAAGTTGTTGCCCAGAATAGTCACAAAATTCTTGTATGATATCCATAAGGTTTTCAACTGATCTTTTGCAGCCATTAGTGAATATGAGGATGTCATCAGCAAACAGTAGGGAATTGATGTATCTCCCTCTAACCCCATTTTGGTAACCCAGAATAAGGCCCTCATCGATTGCATGATTAATATCCTTGGTAAGCCACTCCATAGCAATCACAAAGAGAGTGGGAGATAGAGGATCTCCTTCCCGCAGACCCTGGGAGGACTTAAAATGCCCATACCGTCTGCCATCCCATTTCATAGAAAACCACGAGCTAGAAATGCATCTAAACACAAGGTCAACAAATTGTTCACAGCACCCATGAGCTCTCAAGGCAGCCATAATAAAGCTCCAGGACAATCTGTCATACGCCTTGGACATGTCAAGCTTGATCATGATATTACTACCTTCCATTTTCCGCTTGAGGTCAAACAACATATCATGCCCAAGCCCAATATTATCTATAATACTCCTGCCTTTCACAAAACCAACTTGCTCAGGACTAACAAGCTTTTGAAGAATGCACGACAACTTGGAGTTCAACATTCTAGAAAAAAGTTTATGCACAACATTACATAGACTGATGGGGCGAAGATCAGCAATACTCGCAGGATTAGGAGCTTTTGGGATCAAAGTAAGATACGTCCCTCCTATAATGGGGGGGATTTAAAGACCAAAGAAGAAGCCGGTAACCGCCTTCATCATATCCACTTTAATAAGCTCCCAGAAGAAAACAAAAAACCGAGAGGTAAACCCATCCGGGCCCGGGGCGCTGTCATCACTCATACCTTTTAACTCTTGGAGGATCTCGTCTCCAGTGGGGCATCTCGAAAGGCTATCATTCTCCTCATCAGAGATTACTTTATCAAAATACTCAAAGGCAGCAGCCGGCGGAGGCGGAGTATGCCCTGTTAAAAGATTGGAATAAAAACCAACAGCCTCAGCCCCAATCTGCTCCGGAGTGGGAGCAATTGAGTCATCATCCACCACAAAATTAATTCGAGATTGGCTTCGCCTCATCTTAATAGCACCATGAAAAAAGCCAGAGTTAACATCTCCATCCTTTAGCCATCTCACCCTAGCTTTTTCTTTCAACAGGCTCAAATCTTATCTGATAGCATCATCAAGCATCATTTTGCAGTTAAGAAGATCAGAGTTAAGAACATCGACATAGCCCTCTTGCAGCCTTCTCTCCAGAACTTGGACTTTAACTTTCAGATCCCGCATTCTCTTCTTAGTACACCCGAACACCGTCCAGTTCCAGGTTTTTAACCGGCCTCTAACTCTTTTCAACTTTAGCCCAAGATTCATAATGGGGTTTAAATGAATATTATCGGCCCAAGCTTCTTTAACAACATCATAGAAGCTAGGATGATCTTCCCAAATTTTCAGATAATGGAAGAAGAAGCCTTTCTTTTCTTTAACTTCTAATTCAATCAATAGGGGACAATGATCTGATTTCACACGGGCTAAGTGCTGAACTTGCATATTAGGAAACTTACAAAAAGCTAGGTCATTGCAAAGCACACGATCTAATCTCTCCCAAACTCTAGATTCACCCCTTTGATTATTGCACCAAGTGAAAGGATTTCCTTTAAAACCAACATCAGACACACCTGCATCCATATGGAATTGATTAAAAGCATCCATACTACCATCATCATCCAAGTTGCCTCCCTTTTTCTCATCCCAGTTGGAAATAACATTAAAGTCACCAGCAATCATCCAAGGCCAATTAACTGATTCGCTATACTCCACCAAGTCATCAAAAAGGCCCTGTCTAATATTTTTGTCACATGAAGCATAGATGAAAGAACAAGCCATACTCTCCCCATCATTCAGACTCTTCACTTCCACATTTAAGTATTGCATATTCCAAGTAGGATTACTAACAACCACATTATCATTCCAAAAGAGCCATACATGATCATTGATATCAGCCCCTTCCATACAATTGGGAAAACCAAGAAAGCTAGCAATATTAGAAATATGAACTCCATTAATCTTCGGTTCCAGAATAGCCAACATATCAATAGAGTGTTGATTAAGAATACCCTTGAGATAATGTTGAGATTCAATATTACCTATCCCCCGAATATTCCAAAAAAGAATATGGTTTGTCATCATAATTCACCTTCTTCTAGGTAGTACTCGCTACCTTCACCACATTCAAAATTTTGTGCTTCATGTTCCATAGCTATTTTGGCTAGAGCTAAGTTTATATCATCGTTCCCCATTGCCTTCCTTACTTGAAGAGCATGGGCGGCTTCTCCTGAATGAATCAAAGTGCCCAACTCTTCACAGAAGACTAAACTGCCTCCCTTCTTTGAATACCCATCATCAGAGTTGCCATTCAAAGCTTTCAACCTCGCCATTCTCATTGCAAGATGATCCATGCCTTGATTTGGATGTATATTATCAGATTTCCGAAGACTAGGTTTCTTAGGTAGGCCAAGTTCCATGTTTTTTGAAGAAGAGGCTTCGATTTCTTTTTTGTTCTCTACCTTCTCTTTCTCTTTAAATAAAACCACCGCTGATTTGGGATCAAACTCAGCCCTCCCCTGCTCCTCACCATTGGCCAAAGAGCTGATTAAGTCACTTGTGGCCTCTATATGATTCGTCTCAGGGAAGAGGATAGAAGTATTTTGCATATCAGCATTATGATTACCCTTCTTCACTAGAAGCTCTTCACTTGTCTCAGCAAACTGAGTAAGTTTCTCCCCTTGTTTTTCCCCCTATTTACCTCCTCATCATTCTTATCCTTTGCAGCTTTCATATGCATTGCCATTGATTTGTTAGTGCTTGAGAATTTAACCTTCCTCGTATTTTTCTTCTTCTTTACTTGCACCCATTCATCTTGACAAGAAGAAGAGCTATAGACTGTTTTTTGAGGCGCCGGTTTGCTATTCTGGATGGTAACTTCAACTGAGTTATGTTCCTTAGAAGTGCCCATAATATTCTGCTCACTGTCCACATTCTTGGCACCTTGTTTCTTTCTGCAAACTGCTAGCTCATGCCCGTGCACCTTACAATGCGAACAATAGGCTAAGTTACCCTCCACTTCGATCTTTTGCCAAAATACTCTTCCATCAGACAGACTAATCCGCACTTCATCAGGGATATGCTTACAAACATCGAGTTCTACACAGGCCCTAACGTATTTCAATGTAGCGCAAGCCTTCGACCTTTCATCCAAGTCTAGGAAACAACCAAAAGAATTGATGATACTAGCCACAAAATTCCGAGTAACAAATCTCGGGTGTATACCTGGAAGTCTGACCCATTTTGTTGTTGTCGATGATTCCTTTTTGGGGCTGTATTCTGTGGAGTATCGGAACAAGCGGAACATGGTGTGCCCTACCTTACGGATAGGCGAGGTAAGAACAGTATTTGCATCTTCATCAGAGTCCAGAATGATCATTAAGTGCCACGAATCCCATATGTCACTAATGGTAGCACGCCCTTTGATATGCCAATTTTCTTTGAATACCTGCCGGATTAATTCAATGGTCGGCCTACCCATAGTGAATTTAGCTATCAAAGAATGCTTGAAGAGGGCTACTCCAGCTTCGAACTCAGCCGCTGTAAAATGAACCGACGGCTTCCCGTCCATTGTGGAATACTGACGAGAAGGAAGCACGATCGGTTGTAACCGTGGAGTGAGCTTGGGCTTCAATGCCGCCGAGACATAGGACACCGCCGGTGTAAAAGCTCCAGCATTTACATCCGTCACCGGAGGCAAAGCTCCAGCCTTTACACCAACCGCGCCCAGATCTGGGTTAGAAATCGGCAGATGCACCAACGGAACACTCGAGCTAAACCGGGGAAGCTTGGATTTCGAAACTGCCGAGACATAGGACATCGTCGGTGTAATAACTGCAGCGTTTACATCCGTCGCCGGAGATAAAGCTCCAACCTTTACACCAACCGCGCCCAGATCTGGATTGTTTGAGTCCACCAGATGTGCCAAAGAAAGAGACAACGCTGGCGGCTGCGTTGAACTTAGACAAACCATTGAACGAGACTAACTTGGGGCGAACAAAGACAAACGTTAGTCTCATTCGAAGGTTTGTCTAAGTTCGTCCCAAGTTAGTCTCTTTCTAAGGACGAACTTAGACAAACCATATCATGAGACTAACGAGACTAACTTGGGACAAACAAAGACAAACGTTAGTCTCATTCTAAGGTTTGTCTAAGTTCATCCCAATTTAGTCTCTTTCTAAGGACGAACTTAGACAAACCTTAAAATGAGACTAACGAGACTAACTTGGGATGAACAAAGACAAACGTTAGTCTCATTCTAAGGTTTGTCTAAGTTCATCCCAAGTTAGTCTCTTTCTAAGGACGAACTTAGACAAACCTTAAAATGAGACTAACAAGACTAACTTGGGACGAACAAAGACAAACGTTAGTCTCATTCTAAGGTTTGTCTAAGTTCGTCCCAAGTTAGTCTCTTTATAAGGACGAACTTAGACAAACCTTAAAATGAGACTAACGAGACTAACTTGGGACGAACAAAGACAAACGTTAGTCTCATTCTAAGGTTTGTCTAAGTTCGTCCCAAGTTAGTCTCTTTCTAAGGGCGAACTTAGACAAACCATAAAATGAGACTAACGAGACTAACTTGGGACAAACAAAGACTAACGTTAGTCTCATTCTAAGGTTCGTCTAAGTTCGTCCTAAGTTAGTCTCTTTCTAAGGACGAACTTAGACAAACCTTAAAATGAGACTAACGAGACTAACTTGGGATGAACAAAGACAAACGTTAGTCTCATTCAAAGGTTTGTCTAAGTTCGTTCCCAAGTTAGTCTCTTTCTAAGGACAAACTTAGACAAACCATTGAACGAGACTAACTTGGGACGAACAAAGACAAACGTTAGTCTCATTCTAAAGTTTGTCTAAGTTCGTCCCAAGTTAGTCTCTTTCTAAGGACGAACTTAGACAAACCTTAAAATGAGACTAACGAGACTAACTTGGGACGAACAAAGACAAACGTTAGTCTCATTCTAAGGTTTGTCTAAGTTCGTCCCAAGTTAGTCTCTTTCTAAGGACAAACTTAGACAAACCATAGAATGAGAGTAACGAGACTAACTTGGGACGAACAAAGACAAACGTTGGTCTCTTTCTATGGTTTGTCTAAGTTTGTCCCAAGTTAGTCTCTTTCTAAGGACGAACTTAGACAAACCTTAAAATGAGACTAACGAGACTAACTTGGGACGAACAAAGACAAACGTTAGTCTCATTCTAAGGTTTGTCTAAGTTCGTTCCAATGTTACTCTCTTCTAAGGACGAACTTAGAAAAACCATTGAACGAGACTAACTTGGGACGAACAAAGACAAACGTCAGTCTCATTCTAAGGTTTGTCAAAGTTCGTCCCAAGTTAGTCTCTTTCTAAGGACGAACTTAGACAAACCATATCATGAGACTAACGAGACTAACTTGGGACGAACAATGACAAACGTTAGTCTCATTCTAAGGTTTGTCTAAGTTCGTTCCCAAGTTAGTCTCTTTCTAAGGACGAACATAGACAAACCATTGGACGAGACTAACTTGGGACGAACAAAGACAAACGTTAGTCTCATTCTAAAGTTTGTCTAAGTTCGTCCCAAGTTAGTCTCTTTCAAAGGACGAACTTAGACAAACCTTAAAATGAGACTAACGAGACTAACTTGGGACGAACAAAGACAAACGTTAGTCTCATTCTAAGGTTTGTCTAAGTTCGTCCCAAGTTAGTCTCTTTCTAAGGACGAACTTAGACAAACCATAAAATGAGACTAACGAGACTAACTTGGGACGAACAAAGACTAACGTTAGTCTCATTCTAAGGTTCATCTAAGTTCGTCCCAAGTTAGTCTCTTTCTGAGGACGAACTTAGACAAACCATAGAATGAGAGTAACGAGACTAACTTGGGACGAACAAAGACAAACGTTGGTCTCTTTCTAAGGTTTGTCTAAGTTTGTCCCAAGTTAGTCTCTTTCTAAGGACGAACTTAGACAAACCTTAAAATGAGACTAACGAGACTAACTTGGGACGAACAAAGATAAACGTTAGTCTCATTCTAAGGTTTGTCTAAGTTCGTTCCAATGTTAGTCTCTTCTAAGGACGAACTTAGAAAAACCATTGAACGAGACTAACTTGGGACGAACAAAGACAAACGTCAGTCTCATTCTAAGGGTTGTCTAAGTTCGTCCCAAGTTAGTCTCTTTCTAAGGACGAACTTAGACAAACCATATCATGAGACTAACAAGACTAACTTGGGACGAACAAAGACAAACGTTAGTCTCATTCTAAGGTTTGTCTAAGTTCGTTCCCAAGTTAGTCTCTTTCTAAGGACGAACTTAGACAAACAATTGGACGAGACTAACTTGGGATGAACAAAGACAAACGTTAGTCTCATTCTAAAGTTTGTCTAAGTTCGTCCCAAGTTAGTCTCTTTCTAAGGACGAACTTAGACAAACCTTAAAATGAGACTAACGAGACTAACTTGGGACGAACAAAGACAAACGTTAGTCTCATTCTAAGGTTTGTCTAAGTTCGTCCCAAGTTAGTCTCTTTCTAAGGACGAACTTAGACAAACCATAAAATGAGACTAACGAGACTAACTAGGGACGAAGAAAGACTAACGTTAGTCTCATTCTAAGGTTTATCTAAGTTCGTCCTAAGTTAGTCTCTTTCTAAGGACAAACTTAGACAAACCTTACAACGAGACTAACTTGGGACGAACAAAGACAAACGTTAGTCTCATTCTAAGGTTTGTCTAAGTTTGTTCCCAAGTTAGTCTCTTCTAAGGACAAACTTAGACAAACCATTGAATGAGACTAACTTGGGATGAACAAAGACAAACATTAGTCTCATTCTAAGGTTTGTCTAATTTCGTCCCAATTTAGTCTCTTTCTTTGGACGAACTTAGACAAACCTTAAAAGGAGACTAACGAGACTAACTTGGGACAAACAAAGACAAACGTTAGTCTCATTCTAAGGTTTGTCTAAGTACGTCCCAAGTTAGTCACGTTTGTCTCTGTTCGTCCCAAGTTAGTCTCGTCAGTCTCATTCTATGGTTTGTCTAAATTCGTCCTTAGAAAGAGACTAACTTGGGACGAACTTAGCCAAACCTTACAATTAGACTAACGTTTGTTTTTGTTCGTCCCAAGTTAGTCTCGTTAGTCTCATTCTATGGTTTGTCTACGTTCGTCCTTAGAAAGAGACTAACTTGGGATGAACTTAGACAAACCTTAGAATGAGAGTAACGTTTGTCTTTGTTCGTCCCAACTAAGTCTCGTTAGTCTCATTCTATGGTTTGTCTAAGTTCATCCTTAGAAAGAGACTAACTTGGGACGAACTTAGACAAACCTTAGAGTGAGACTAACGTGTGTCTTTGTTCGTCCGAACTTAGTCTCGTTAGTCTCAATCTATGGTTTGTCTAAGTTTGTCTTAAGAAAGTGACTAACTTGGGACAAACTTAGACAAACCTTAGAATGAGACTAACGTTTGTGTTTGTTTGTCCCAAGTTAGTCTCGTTAGTCTCATTCTTTGGTTTGTCTAAGTTCGTCCTTAGAAAGAGACTAACTTGGGACGAACTTAGACAAACCTTAGAATGAGACTAACATGTGTCTTTGTTCGTCCCAAGTTAGTCACGTTAGTCTCCTTCTATGGTTTTTCTAAGTTCGTCCTTAGAAAGAGACTAACTTGAGACGAACTTAGACAAACCTTAGAATGAGACTAACATTTGTCTTTGTTCGTCCCAAGTTAGTCACGTTAGTCTCATTTTAAGGTTTGTCCAAGTTCGTCCTAAGGAAGAGACTAACTTGGGACAAACTTAGAGACACCTTAGAATAAGACTAACGTTTGTCTTTGTTCGTCCCAAGTTAGTCTCGTTATTTTCGTTCTATGGTTTGTTTAAGTTCGTCCTTAGAAAGAGACTAACTTGGGACAAACTTAGACAAACCTTAGAATGAGACTAACGTTTGTCTTTGTTCGTCCCAAGTTAGTCTCGTTATTCTCGTCCTATGGTTTGTCTAATTTCTTCCTTAGAAAGAGACTAACTTGGGACGAACTTAGACAAACCTTAGAATGAGACTAACGTTTGTCTTTGTTCGTCCCAACTTAGTCTCGTTAGTCACATTCTATGGTTTGTCTAAGTTCGTCCTTAGAAAGAGACACTTGGGACGAACTTAGAGACACCTTAGAATGAGACTAATGTATGTCTTTGTTCGTCCCAAGTTAGTCTCTTTATTTTCGTTCTATGGTTTGTGTAAGTTTGTCCTTAGAAAGAGACTAACTTGAGACGAACTTAGACACACCTTAGAATGAGACTAACGTTTGTCTTTGTTCGTCCCAAGTTAGTCTCGTTAGTCTCATTCTATGGTTTGTCTAAGTTCGTCCTTAGAAAGAGACTAACTTGGGACGAACCTAGACAAACCTTAGAATGAGACTTACGTTTGTCTGTGTTCGTCCCAAGTTAGTCTCGTTAGTCTCCTTCTATGGTTTTTCTAAGTTCGTCCTTAGAAAGAGACTAACTTGGGACGAACTTAGACAAACCTTAGAATGAGACTAACGTTTGTCTTTGTTCGTCCCAAGTTAGTCACGTTAGTCTCATTTTAAGGTTTGTCTAAGTTTGTCCTTAGGAAGAGACTAACTTGGGACGGACTTAGAGACACCTTAGAATGAGACTAACGTTTGTCTCTGTTCGTCCCAAGTTAGTCTCGTTATTTTCGTTCTATGGTTTGTCTAATTTCGTCCTTAGAAAGAGACTAACTTGGGACAAACTTAGACAAACCTTAGAATGAGACTAACGTTTTTCTTTGTTCGTCCCAAGTTAGTCTTGTTATTCTCGCTCTATGGTTTGTCTAAGTTTGTCCTTAGAAAGAAACTAACTTGGGACGAACTTAGACAAACCTTTGAATGAGACTAACGTTTATCTTTGTTCGTCCCAACTTAGTCTCGTTAGTCACATTCTAAGGTTTGTCTAAGTTCGTCCTTAGAAAGAGACACTTGGGACGAACTTAGAGACACCTTAGAATGAGACTAACGTTTGTCTTTGTTCGTCCCAAGTTAGTCTCGTTATTTTCGTTCTATGGTTTGTCTAAGTTCGTTCTTAGAAAGAGACTAACTTGGGACAAACTTAGACAAACCTTAGAATGAGACTAACGTTTGTCTTTGTTCGTCCCAAGTTTGTCACGTTAGTCTCATTTTAAGGTTTGTCTAAGTTCGTCCTTAGAAAGAGACTAACTTGGGACGAACTTAGACACACCTTAGAATGAGACTAACGTTTGTCTTTGTTCGTCCCAAGTTAGTCTCATTATTCTCGTTTTATGGTTTGTCGAAGTTCGCCCTTAGAAAGAGACTAACTTGGGACGAACTTAGAAAAACCTTAGAATGAGACAAACGTTTGTCTTTGTTCGTCCCAAGTTAGTCTCGTTATTCTCGTTCTATGGGTTGTCTAAGTTCGTCCTTAGAAAGAGACTAACTTGGGACAAACTTATAAAAACCTTAGAATGAGACTAACGTTTGTCTTTGTTCGTCCCAACTTAGTCTCGTTAGTCACATTCTACGGTTTGTCTAAGTTCGTCCTTGGAAAGAGACTAACTAGGGATGAACTTAGACAAACGTTAGTCTCATTCTAAGGTTTGTCGAAGTTCGTCCCAAGTTAGTCTCTTTCTAAGGACGAACTTAGACAAACCTTAAAATGAGACTAACGAGACTAACTTGGGACGAACAAAGACAAACGTTAGTCTCATTCTAAGGTTTGTCTAAGTTCGTCCCAAGTTAGTCTCTTTTTAAGGACGAACTTAGACAAACCATAAAATGAGACTAACGAGACTAACTTGGGACGAAGAAAGACTAACGTTAGTCTCATTCTAAGGTTCATCTAAGTTCGTCCTAAGTTAGTCTCTTTCTAAGGACAAACTTAGACAAACCTTACAACGAGACTAACTTGGGACGAACAAAGACAAACGTTAGTCTCATTCTAAGGTTTGTCTAAGTTTGTTCCCAAGTTAGTCTCTTCTAAGGACAAACTTAGACAAACCATTGAATGAGACTAACTTGGGATGAACAAAGACAAACATTAGTCTCATTCTAAGGTTTGTCTAATTTCGTCCCAATTTAGTCTGTTTCTTTGGACGAACTTAGACAAACCTTAAAAGGAGACTAACGAGACTAACTTGGGACAAACAAAGACAAACGTTAGTCTCATTCTAAGGTTTGTCTAAGTACGTCCCAAGTTAGTCACGTTTGTCTCTGTTCGTCCCAAGTTAGTCTCGTCAGTCTCATTCTATGGTTTGTCTAAATTCGTCCTTAGAAAGAGACTAACTTGGGACGAACTTAGCCAAACCTTACAATTAGACTAACGTTTGTTTTTGTTCGTCCCAAGTTAGTCTCGTTAGTCTCATTCTATGGTTTGTCTACGTTCGTCCTTAGAAAGAGACTAACTTGGGATGAACTTAGACAAACCTTAGAATGAGAGTAACGTTTGTCTTTGTTCGTCCCAACTAAGTCTCGTTAGTCTCATTCTATGGTTTGTCTAAGTTCATCCTTAGAAAGAGACTAACTTGGGACGAACTTAGACAAACCTTAGAATGAGACTAACGTGTGTCTTTGTTCGTCCGAACTTAGTCTCGTTAGTCTCAATCTATGGTTTGTCTAAGTTTGTCTTAAGAAAGTGACTAACTTGGGACAAACTTAGACAAACCTTAGAATGAGACTAACGTTTGTGTTTGTTTGTCCCAAGTTAGTCTCGTTAGTCTCATTCTTTGGTTTGTCTAAGTTCGTCCTTAGAAAGAGACTAACTTGGGACGAACTTAGACAAACCTTAGAATGAGACTAACATGTGTCTTTGTTCGTCCCAAGTTAGTCACGTTAGTCTCCTTCTATGGTTTTTCTAAGTTCGTCCTTAGAAAGAGACTAACTTGAGACGAACTTAGACAAACCTTAGAATGAGACTAACATTTGTCTTTGTTCGTCCCAAGTTAGTCACGTTAGTCTCATTTTAAGGTTTGTCCAAGTTCGTCCTAAGGAAGAGACTAACTTGGGACAAACTTAGAGACACCTTAGAATAAGACTAACGTTTGTCTTTGTTCGTCCCAAGTTAGTCTCGTTATTTTCGTTCTATGGTTTGTTTAAGTTCGTCCTTAGAAAGAGACTAACTTGGGACAAACTTAGACAAACCTTAGAATGAGACTAACGTTTGTCTTTGTTCGTCCCAAGTTAGTCTCGTTATTCTCGTCCTATGGTTTGTCTAATTTCTTCCTTAGAAAGAGACTAACTTGGGACGAACTTAGACAAACCTTAGAATGAGACTAACGTTTGTCTTTGTTCGTCCCAACTTAGTCTCGTTAGTCACATTCTATGGTTTGTCTAAGTTCGTCCTTAGAAAGAGACACTTGGGACGAACTTAGAGACACCTTAGAATGAGACTAATGTATGTCTTTGTTCGTCCCAAGTTAGTCTCTTTATTTTCGTTCTATGGTTTGTGTAAGTTTGTCCTTAGAAAGAGACTAACTTGAGACGAACTTAGACACACCTTAGAATGAGACTAACGTTTGTCTTTGTTCGTCCCAAGTTAGTCTCGTTAGTCTCATTCTATGGTTTGTCTAAGTTCGTCCTTAGAAAGAGACTAACTTGGGACGAACCTAGACAAACCTTAGAATGAGACTTACGTTTGTCTGTGTTCGTCCCAAGTTAGTCTCGTTAGTCTCCTTCTATGGTTTTTCTAAGTTCGTCCTTAGAAAGAGACTAACTTGGGACGAACTTAGACAAACCTTAGAATGAGACTAACGTTTGTCTTTGTTCGTCCCAAGTTAGTCACGTTAGTCTCATTTTAAGGTTTCTCTAAGTTTGTCCTTAGGAAGAGACTAACTTGGGACGGACTTAGAGACACCTTAGAATGAGACTAACGTTTGTCTCTGTTCGTCCCAAGTTAGTCTCGTTATTTTCGTTCTATGGTTTGTCTAATTTCGTCCTTAGAAAGAGACTAACTTGGGACAAACTTAGACAAACCTTAGAATGAGACTAACGTTTTTCTTTGTTCGTCCCAAGTTAGTCTTGTTATTCTCGTTCTATGGTTTGTCTAAGTTTGTCCTTAGAAAGAAACTAACTTGGGACGAACTTAGACAAACCTTTGAATGAGACTAACGTTTATCTTTGTTCGTCCCAACTTAGTCTCGTTAGTCACATTCTAAGGTTTGTCTAAGTTCGTCCTTAGAAAGAGACACTTGGGACGAACTTAGAGACACCTTAGAATGAGACTAACGTTTGTCTTTGTTCGTCCCAAGTTAGTCTCGTTATTTTCGTTCTATGGTTTGTCTAAGTTCGTTCTTAGAAAGTGACTAACTTGGGACAAACTTAGACAAACCTTAGAATGAGACTAACGTTTGTCTTTGTTCGTCCCAAGTTTGTCACGTTAGTCTCATTTTAAGGTTTGTCTAAGTTCGTCCTTAGAAAGAGACTAACTTGGGACGAACTTAGACACACCTTAGAATGAGACTAACGTTTGTCTTTGTTCGTCCCAAGTTAGTCTCGTTATTCTCGTTTTATGGTTTGTCGAAGTTCGCCCTTAGAAAGAGACTAACTTGGGACGAACTTAGAAAAACCTTAGAATGAGACAAACGTTTGTCTTTGTTCGTCCCAAGTTAGTCTCGTTATTCTCGTTCTATGGGTTGTCTAAGTTCGTCCTTAGAAAGAGACTAACTTGGGACAAACTTATAAAAACCTTAGAATGAGACTAACGTTTGTCTTTGTTCGTCCCAACTTAGTCTCGTTAGTCACATTCTACGGTTTGTCTAAGTTCGTCCTTGGAAAGAGACTAACTAGGGATGAACTTAGACAAACGGTACAATGACACTAACGTTTGTCTCTGTTCGTCCCAAGTTAGTCTCGTTAGTCTCATTTTATGGTTTGTCTAAATTCATCCTTAGAAAGAGACTTACTTGGGACGAACTTAGACAAACCTTAGAATGAGACGAACGTTTATCTTTTTTCATCCCAAGTTAGTCTCGTTAGTCTCATTCTATGGTTTGTCTAAGTTCATCCTTAGAAAGAGACTAACTTGGGAAGAACTTAGACAAACCTTAGAATGAGACTAACGTTTGTCTTTGTTCGTCCCAACTAAGTCTCGTTAGTCTCATTCTATGGTTTGTCTAAGTTCGTCCGTAGAAAGAGACTAACTTGGGACGAACTTAGACAAACCTTAGAATGAGACTAACCTTTGTCTTTGTTCGTCCCAACTTAGTCTTGTTAGTCTCATTCTATGGTTTGTCTAAGTTTGTCCTTAGAAAGAGACTAACTTGGGACGAACTTCGACAAACCTTAGAATGAGACTAACGTTTGTCTTTGTTCGTCCCAAGTTAGTCTCGTTAGTCTCATTCTATGGTTTTTCTAAGTTCGTCCTTAGAAAGAGACTAACTTGGGACGAACTTAGACAAACCTTAGAATGAGACTAACATTTGTCTTTGTTCGTCCCAAGTTAGTCTCGTTAGTCTCCTTCTATGGTTTGTCTAAGTTCGTCCTTAGAAAGAGACTAACTTGGGACGAACTTAGACAAACCTTAGAATGAGACTAACGTTTGTCTTTGTTCGTCCCAAGTTAGTCTCGTTAGTCTCCTTCTATGGTTTGTCTAATTTCATCCTTAGAAAGAGACTAACTTGGGACGCACTTAGACAAACCTTAGAATGAGACTAACGTTTGTCTTTGTTCGTCCCAAGTTAGTCACGTTAGTCTCATTTTAAGGGTTGTCTAAGTTCGTCCTTCGGAAGAGACTAACTTGGGACAAACTTAGAGACACCTTAGAATGAGACTAAGGTTTGTCTTTGTTCGTCCCAAGTTAGTCTCGTTATTTTTGTTCTATGGTTTGTCTAAGTTCGTCCTTAGAAAGAGAATAACTTGGGACGAACTTAGACAAACCTTAGAATGAGACTAACGTTTGTCTTTGTTCGTCCCAAGTTAGTCTCGTTATTCTCGTTCTATGGTTTGTCTAAGTTCGTCCTTAGAAAGAAACTAACTTGGGACGAACTTAGACAAACCTTAGAATGAGACTAACGTTTGTCTTTGTTCGTCCCAACTTAGTCTCGTTAGTCACATTCTATGGTTTGTCTAAGTCCGTCCTTAGAAAGAGACTAACTTGGGACGAACTTAGACAAACCTTAGAATGAGACTAACGTTTGTCTTTGTTCGTCCCAACTTAGTCTCGTTAGTCTCATTCTACGGTTTGTCTAAGTTCCTCCTTAGACAGAGACTAACTTGGGACGAACTTAGACAAACTTTAGAATGATACTAACGTTTGTCTTTGTTCGTCCCAAGTTAGTCTCGTTATTCTCGTTCTATGGTTTGTCTAAATTCGTCCTTAGAAAGAAACTAACTTGGGACGAACTTAGACAAACCTTAGAATGAGACTAACGTTTGTCTTTGTTCGTCCCAACTTAGTCTCGTTAGTCACATTCTATGGTTTGTCTAAGTTCGTCCTTAAAAAGAGACTAACTTAGGATGAACTTAGACAAACCTTAGAATGAGACTAACGTTTGTCTTTGTTCGTCCCAACTAAGTCTCGTTAGTCTCATTCTACGGTTTGTCTAAGTTCATCCTTAGACAGAGACTAACTTGGGACGAACTTAGACAAACCTTACAATGAGACCAACGTTTGTCTTTGTTCGTCCGAAGTTAGTCTCGTTAGTCTCATTCTAAGGTTTGTCTAAGTTCGTCCTTAGAAAGAGACTAACTTGGGACGAACTTAGACAAACCTTACAATGAGACTAACGTTTGTTTTTGATCGTCCCTAGTTAGTCTCGTTAGTCTCATTGTATGGTTTGTCTAAGTTCATCCTTAGAAAGAGACTAACTTGGGACGAACTTAGACAAACCTTAGAATGAGACTAATGTTTGTCTTTGTTCGTCCCAACTTAGTCTCGTTAGTCTCATTCTATGGTTTGTCTAAGTTCGTCCTTAGAAAGAGACTAACTTGGGACGAACTTAGACAAACGTTATAATGAGACTAACGTTTGTCTGTGTTCGTCCCAAGTTAGTCTCGTTAGTGTCGTTCTGTGGTTTGTCTAAGTTCGTCCTTACAAAGTGACTAACTTGGGACAAACTTAGACAAACCTTAGAATGAGACTAACGTTTGTCTTTGTTCGTCCCAAGTTTGTCACGTTAGTCTCATTTTAAGGTTTGTCTAAGTTCGTCCTTAGAAAGAGACTAACTTGGGACGAACTTAGACACACCTTAGAATGAGACTAACGTTTGTCTTTGTTCGTCCCAAGTTAGTCTCGTTATTCTCGTTCTATGGTTTGTCGAAGTTCGCCCTTAGAAAGAGACTAACTTGTGACGAACTTAGAAAAACCTTAGAATGAGACAAACGTTTGTCTTTGTTCGTCCCAAGTTAGTCTCGTTATTCTCGTTCTACGGGTTGTCTAAGTTCGTCCTTAGAAAGAGACTAACTTGGGACAAACTTATACAAACCTTAGAATGAGACTAACGTTTGTCTTTGTTCGTCCCAACTTAGTCTCGTTAGTCACATTCTACGGTTTGTCTAAGTTCGTCCTTGGAAAGAGACTAACTAGGGATGAACTTAGACAAACGGTACAATGACACTAACGTTTGTCTCTGTTCGTCCCAAGTTAGTCTCGTTAGTCTCATTTTATGGTTTGTCTAAATTCGTCCTTAGAAAGAGACTTACTTGGGACGAACTTAGACAAACCTTAGAATGAGACGAACGTTTATCTTTTTTCATCCCAAGTTAGTCTCGTTAGTCTCATTCTATGGTTTGTCTAAGTTCATCCTTAGAAAGAGACTAACTTGGGAAGAACTTAGACAAACCTTAGAATGAGACAAACGTTTGTCTTTGTTCGTCCCAACTAAGTCTCGTTAGTCTCATTCTATGGTTTGTCTAAGTTCGTCCGTAGAAAGAGACTAACTTGGGACGAACTTAGACAAACCTTAGAATGAGACTAACCTTTGTCTTTGTTCGTCCCAACTTAGTCTTGTTAGTCTCATTCTATGGTTTGTCTAAGTTTGTCCTTAGAAAGAGACTAACTTGGGACGAACTTCGACAAACCTTAGAATGAGACTAACGTTTGTCTTTGTTCGTCCCAAGTTAGTCTCGTTAGTCTCATTATATGGTTTTTCTAAGTTCGTCCTTAGAAAGAGACTAACTTGGGACGAACTTAGACAAACCTTAGAATGAGACTAACATTTGTCTTTGTTCGTCCCAAGTTAGTCTCGTTAGTCTCCTTCTATGGTTTGTCTAAGTTCGTCCTTAGAAAGAGACTAACTTGGGACGAACTTAGACAAACCTTAGAATGAGACTAACGTTTGTCTTTGTTCGTCCCAAGTTAGTCTCGTTAGTCTCCTTCTATGGTTTGTCTAATTTCATCCTTAGAAAGAGACTAACTTTGGACGCACTTAGACAAACCTTAGAATGAGACTAACGTTTGTCTTTGTTCGTCCCAAGTTAGTCACGTTAGTCTCATTTTAAGGGTTGTCTAAGTTCGTCCTTCGGAAGAGACTAACTTGGGACAAACTTAGAGACACCTTAGAATGAGACTAAGGTTTGTCTTTGTTCGTCCCAAGTTAGTCTCGTTATTTTTGTTCTATGGTTTGTCTAAGTTCGTCCTTAGAAAGAGACTAACTTGGGACGAACTTAGACAAACCTTAGAATGAGACTAACGTTTGTCTTTGTTCGTCCCAAGTTAGTCTCGTTATTCTCGTTCTATGGTTTGTCTAAGTTTGTCCTTAGAAAGAAACTAACTTGGGACGAACTTAGACAAACCTTAGAATGAGACTAACGTTTGTCTTTGTTCGTCCCAACTTAGTCTCGTTAGTCACATTCTATGGTTTGTCTAAGTCCGTCCTTAGAAAGAGACTAACATGGGACGAACTTAGACAAACCTTAGAATGAGACTAACGTTTGTCTTTGTTCGTCCCAACTTAGTCTCGTTAGTCTCATTCTACGGTTTGTCTAAGTTCCTCCTTAGACAGAGACTAACTTGGGATGAACTTAGACAAACTTTAGAATGATACTAACGTTTGTCTTTGTTCGTCCCAAGTTAGTCTCGTTATTCTCGTTCTATGGTTTGTCTAAATTCGTCCTTAGAAAGAAACTAACTTGGGACGAACTTAGACAAACCTTAGAATGAGACTAACGTTTGTCTTTGTTCGTCCCAACTTAGTCTCGTTAGTCACATTCTATGGTTTGTCTAAGTTCGTCCGTAAAAAGAGACTAACTTAGGATGAACTTAGACAAACCTTAGAATGAGACTAACGTTTGTCTTTGTTCGTCCCAACTAAGTCTCGTTAGTCTCATTCTACGGTTTGTCTAAGTTCATCCTTAGACAGAGACTAACTTGGGACGAACTTAGACAAACCTTACAATGAGACCAACGTTTGTCTTTGTTCGTCCCAAGTTAGTCTCGTTAGTCTCATTCTAAGGTTTTTCTAAGTTCGTCCTTAGAAAGAGACTAACTTGGGACGAACTTAGACAAACCTTACAATGAGACTAACGTTTGTTTTTGTTCGTCCCTAGTTAGTCTCGTTAGTCTCATTGTATGGTTTGTCTAAGTTCATCCTTAGAAAGAGACTAACTTGGGACGAACTTAGACAAACCTTAGAATGAGACTAATGTTTGTCTTTGTTCGTCCCAACTTAGTCTCGTTAGTCTCATTCTATGGTTTGTCTAAGTTCGTCCTTAGAAAGAGACTAACTTGGGACGAACTTAGACAAACGTTATAATGAGACTAACGTTTGTCTGTGTTCGTCCCAAGTTAGTCTCGTTAGTGTCGTTCTGTGGTTTGTCTAAGTTCGTCCTTACAAAGTGACTAACTTGGGATGAACTTAGACAAACCTTAGAATGAGACTAACGTTTGTCTTTTTTCTTCCCAAGTTAGTCTCGTAAGTCTCACTCTATGGTTTGTCTAAGTTCGTCCTTAGAAAGGGACTAACTTGGGACGAAGTTAGACAAACCTTATAATGAGACTAACGTTTGTCTTTGTTCGGCCCAAGTTAGTCTCGTTAGTCTCATTCTATGGTTTGTCTAAGTTCGTCCTTAGAAAGAGACTAACTTGGGACGAAGTTAGACAAACCTTAGAATGAGACTAACGTTTGTCTTTGTTCGGCCCAAGTTAGTCTCGTTAGTCTCATTCTATGGTTTGTCTAAGTTCGTCCTTAGAAAGAGACTAAATTGGGATGAACTTAGACAAACCTTAGAATGAGACTAACGTTTGTCTTTGTTCGTCCCAATTTAGTCTCGTTAGTCTCATTCTATGGTTTGTCTAAGTTCGTCCTTAGAAAGAGACTAACTTGGGACAAACTTAGACAAACGTTACAATGAGACTAACGTTTGTCTTTGTTCATCCCAAGTTAGTATCGTTAGTCTCATTCTGTGGTTTGTCTAAGTTCGTCCTTACTAAGAGACTAACTTGGGACGAACTTAGACAAACCTTAGAATGCGACTAACGTTTGTCTTTTTTCATCCCAAGTTAGTCTCGTTAGTCTCATTCTATGGTTTGTCTTATTGACAGGAAGACTATATCCAAGAATAACTCTATTCAAGAATATAACTATCCAAGATCTCATTCAAATATTCAAATGAGGAGCTGTTGGGAGTTAGCATTAAATGAGAAAAGAGCTGTTAGGCTGTAGTTTAGAGTTGATATTAAATGGTTGATCCAGCCTCTATATAAGCTTGTATATTTATCAAGTTGAATACAAGAAAGTAAATCTGATTTTGCTCTCTTTCTATTCTCTGTATTCTCTCTATTTCAATATTCTCTTAGTCTCTCAATTCTAACATGGTATCAGCAGCATAGATCCAAATTCCGCAGCATACTCTTATTCTCTTTCATTCATATTTTTTTGGAAATCAAACCACACGCTCATCCAAGATGGATACCAAAGCTGTGGTCCTTCCGGTGACTCTCAAGGGGGTGAATTACCTGCTATGGTCAAGAATGATCAAAACAGCCCTGGGAGGAAGAGGTCTATGGAGTCATATCACCAAGAGTGATGCTCCAAGCCAAACTGTCCAACAAGAAGATGGTACGAAGATTGTCCATGTTGATAAGGATAGGTGGCCTCAAGAAGACTTGATGGTACTATCCATCATTCAAAACTCTCTTGAAGCATCAATCTTAGAGGCATATTCCGATTGCGAGACAGCGAAAGACCTTTGGGATACACATCCAACTTGATCAGGGTGTTTGAGGTCCTGAAGGCCATCAACAACCTAAGCCAAGAAGACATGGAGTTCACCCAACACTTCGGGAAATTTAGGTCCTTATGGGCTGAGCTGGAAATGCTTAGACCAAGCACCATTGATCCAACAACTATTAATGAAAGAAGGGAGCAAGACAAGGTGGTTGGGCTACTTCTAACCTTGAACCCAACCTACAATGACCTGATCAAACACATCTTGAGGGCTGACAAGCTTCCAACACTTGAAGAAATGTGTGCTCAAATCCAAAAGGAGCAAGGTTCTCTTGGTCTTTTTGGAGGAAAAGGAGAACTCTCCATGGCTAACAAAGCTGAAGCAGCTCAAGCCAACAAGGTAATGTATAAATCAGAGGAGAGGAAGGTCTTTACTTGTGAGTTTTGCAAGAAAAAGGGGCACATGAAGGACAAATGCTGGATCCTTCACCCTCACTTGAAGCCAAACAAGTTCAAGGATGCAAGAGCTCACCTCTCCAATGAGGAAGAAGGGCAAGCCTTGACTGCCTTGAAGAACACTGAGGATGGGATGATCAGGATATCAGATCTTGATGCAATCATCAAAGCTCTCAAGGAGAACCTTGGTAACACACTTGGTAAATCATTCATTGCATCAAACATTTCTAAATCATTGATTATAGATTCAAGAGCCTCTCATCACATGATTAGTAACTCTAAGTTGATTAATGATGTTGGACTTGCCTTAGGAAATGTGGTAATTGCAAATGGTGATAAGATACCTATTAAGGGTGTTGGAAACCTTAATCTATTTGATAAGAAGTCTAGAGCTTTTTATATGCCTAATTTTACATCTAACTTGTTATCCGTTAAAAAGGTTGCAACTGATTTGGATTGCAATGTTATCTTTAGTCTTAATGATGTGAAATTTCAGGACATTAAGAGTCATCAGTTACTTGGAAAAGGAGTAACCAAAGAAGGCTTATATTTGCTTGAAGACACTAACTAAGCCCCTATCTGATTTGAATTGTGCTTTTAGCTCTTATTTGGCCAATGATACAATGTGGCATGCTAGATTAGGACATCCACATACTAGAGCTCTAAACTTGATGTTGCCTAGTGTTTCTTTTAAGAATGATGATTGCGAGGCTTGTATTTTGGGAAAACATTGCAAATCAGTATTTCCCAGATCAATTCATAGGAATTGTTTTAATCTTGTGCATTCTGATGTATGGACTGCACCTTGTATGTCTAGAGAAAACCATAAGTACTTTGTCACATTCATTGATGAAAAATCTAAGTATACTTGGCTAGCATTGATCCAATCAAAGGATAGAGTTCTAGAGGCATTTACGAATTTTCAGAGCTATATTACTAACCAGTTCAATGCCAAGATAAAAGTTTGCAGATCAGATAATGGTGGGGAATACACTAGCAATACTTTCAAGCAACATTTGGCTAATCATGGGATTATACATCAAACAAGCTGCCCTTATACCCCTCAACAGAATGCAGTGGCGGAGAGGAAGAATAGGAACTTAATAGAGATAGCGAGGTCCATGATGTTCCATACCAATGTGCCAAAGAGGTTTTGGGGAGATGCTGTGATGACAGCTTCTTACCTCTTCAATAGAATTCCAAAAAGGAGTCTTGATGACATATCTCCCTATGAGGTACTCAACAAATCCAAACCTTCCATTAATCACTTAAGAGTATTTGGGTGTCTTTGTTTTGTGCTAATCCCAGGGGAACAAAGAAACAAACTAGAAGCTAAGACTACAAAGGCAATGTTCATTGGCTACTCAACAACTCAAAAGGGATACAAGTGCTATGATCCGGTAGCACGGAAAGTCTTAGTGTCTCGAGATGTGAAGTTTGTGGAGGCAAAGGGGTACTACAAGAGTAGGATTTGGGATGACCTAAAGAACTTGTCTCAAGTACCATCAGATAGAGCCACGAATCTAAAGAAAAGATCATCTTGGAAGGCTTTGGGCTAAATCTACCCAAGGATCAGGGGGAACACAGGAAGTTCCTACTCCTATGACCCCTCAAGAGACTGAGGAATTACCCCATCCTAATCACGAGGGGGAAATCAAGATGAAGCACAGGTGGAGCCACAAGAAGCTGACTCATCTAGTCATGATCAAGATGGTGATCAAGATAAAGCACAAGTAGAGCAACAAGAAGCTGGCTCATCTAGTCATGATCAAGATAGAGCCCAAGAAGATTCAAACTTTGCTCCGAATGATGAAGAGCATCAAGGTAAAGAGCTTGAAGAAGTGCAACCTCTTAGGAGAAGCACAAGGGTGAGGAATGATCATTCCAATTCGGTAAACACAAGGGTGTTCTACAACAACATGGTTGTAGCTCACCCTATTCAAGCTATGTGTTTTTTGGCTCTTTTACCTCAAGAACATCAAGTTTTCATTAGCAAACTGGATGAAGGACATGTGCCAAGATCCTATGATGAAGCTAAAGAGCATAAGTTGTGGAGGGAAGCTATTTGCGACGAAACCAAGGCAATGGAGGTAAATGGCACTTGGTATGAGTCTAATCTTCCCAATGGAAAGAAGGCAGTGTCAAGCAAGTGGGTCTTCACAATCAAATACAAGAGTGATGGACAGATTGAAAGGCACAAGGCAAGATTGGTAGCAAGAGGATTCACTCAAACATATGGAGAAGACTATTTTGATACATTTGCTCCAGTGGCCAAGCTACATACGGTAAGGATCATCCTTTCACTTGCAACCAACCTTGAGTGGGAATTATGGCAGATGGATGTCAAAAATGCTTTTCTCCAAGGAGAATGACGGAGCGCACCACACCATCGTTAATGTGCGATGGCTCTGTGCAAAAATAAATTTATAAGTCCGCTACTCGTACTCTACTATTGGGTAGTAAAGCGGTAAGTAGGGGTCGAACCCAAGGGAATTAGTGGATAGTTGTTCTTTCGAAGATGGAAAGTAAGACAGTCGGGGGTTGGTTGTGATTTTAGTACTGAAAGTAACGTGGGTTGGTTGTGATTTTAGTACTGAAAAGTAAAGTGCTTGAAGGACAAGACTTGCTGAAAGTAAGTGCGTAAAAGTAAAGTGCTTGAAGGACAAGACTTGCTGAAAGTAAGTGCGTAAAAGTAAAGTGCTTGAAGGACAAGACTTGCTGAAAGTAAGTGCGTAAAAGTAAAGTGCTTGAAGGACAAGACTTGCTGAAAGTAAATGCTTGAAGGACAAGACTTGCGGAAAGTAAGCAGTTGATATGAGACTGAAAGTAAAGTGACAGGTGATGTTTTAATTAAAGGAAAGGATTCAGTTTTAGGGGCATTGTATCATAAATCTGTTTATCATTGACCTCTAATGATCATACTAAGTGTTCAAAGATGTATCAAGGCTATTTCTAGCACATGACTTGCCACACCGTTTAGAACACTTGTTCTATTTGGGCTAATTCCTCCTTTCGAAGTATCTTAGCTTATGTGCATCCATTTGATCAATCATTTCCGATCAACCAAATGGTGTTTTAAAGAGGTTGAACTCCACAGTTAAGCTGTGCCCTTTCGAGCCTCCACTTAACCACGAAGGTTCACGAACCCATGGAAGAGCTTTGCTCTTTCGAGCATCCACTCAACCAATAGTGTTCTGACCTAATATATGGCACATAGAACAAGTTTTGAACACAAAGAGGCACTTAAGAGAAGGGTCTAAAACATTGTATGATACAAGCACACCCCTTCAACCGAATGAAGGGTTTAGCTATGAATATCCATAGAGGTGGATATCATAGCTAACTGCTGAATAAAGTAAAGGTTTTGAAAGATAGGAAAGTAAAGGTTTTTGGAAATCAATACAAGGAAAGTAAAGGGGAGAATACTCAAGAACCAACAGGAGTAAACTCAAGAACAACAAGAATACTCAAGAACCAACAAGAGTATTCAAGATCAAACTAAATGTTTACAAGGATTGTGCCCAAAATCTAGAGAGATAAGTAACAAGTGACTTGTGTTTGAGCTTGTTGGAATGAGGATGATTTACAAAGGGAAGGGAAGTGTCTATTTATAGGCAAGGGGAAGAGAGGAGAGCTCAACACTTGTCACAAGGGGAGAGGAGAGCTCAAAGAGCCACCGGCCATGAGGTGGCTTCCCAAAAGCCACCGGCCACATGGCTTCTCCACATGGAAAGCCTCCGGCTAGGTGGAGGGTAGGAGAGTGTGAGTGGATTGAGATCTTTCCTTCCCAAAAGCCATCGGTTGGCATGTGACTCTGGTTGGTCTTCGGTTGCCCTTTGGTTGCCTCTTTGGTTGCTTCTTAGTTGACATCAAAAGGTGAGGAACTTAGACTTGGCATTTCACTTGTGTTCTTGATCTTTGTTGGAATAAGTCATTGGGACTTAGTTGTGGCTTGATCGGAGTATGGCCAGTTCTGACTTGTAATCCACTTTTAGCGTTAAGAACTCCATTTTAGCTCGTTTCATCTTTACTCCTTGAAATAGCCTGTAGAACAAAAGTGAAACTAACAAGTGAAAGTTGTCAAGATAAAGCGTCTAATTTGGTGGGTTTAACTGTCTTAACGAATCATATAAATATGGTCCCGAACAATGCTTTTTAAGAGATGCACACAAAATCATAGTAAAAACTTCAAATAGGAAAGTGAGAATATGGAACTAGATTTATCCTATTCATGCATTACTTACTTATTACCAAACTAAACCGTGTAAATACTTAGAAAAAACTTGATACTTGTACCTTCGAGCTGAGATGCAATTTAATTTGGATGTTTCGGGAGATAGCCCTTTTCAGGCTCCTAGACTACATTCTCTGGACCGACTCGGACTATATGGTTAACTTATCGCTTTCTCTAGCACATGATTCGGTTCGGGTTTCACTGAGTTGAGCACTTTGATTTCCTTATGGTGAGGGACAGCTTCTGAAGTGAATTGGCCTTTGGCCTTTGGCCTTTGATGTTGAATTGGAGTTTCTTCACTTTTGTTCGGTTAAAACCTTCACATACTTTGGCTTTCGGCCTTTGATTAACTTCTTCGAGCTTTTGCTTCTTTGTGACTTGCTAGTCCATTTTCTCAACCTTTCTTTGGGAGGTCCAATCATTGCCCGAGGGCATATGGAAATACCTCCCCGCTCTTTCTCATCCTTGCCGTTTCGCGCGGGTCAAGATGAGGGTCGCTCATCTATTTTCCCGGCTACTCTGACTAGAGATAGGACGGTTTGATTCCCATCCCGCCTCTTTGCATAAACGCTGCACGGCGGAGATGACTCTGATCTTCTTTGAAACCCGAAGTGCAGCCTCCACAGACTTCGTAAACCATATAGTGAAATTCAGTCCTTCGATTGCTTGCCAAGCCTCTCTAGGGCAATTTATATCAACTCCACATCCCCTGTATATCTCAGCACAAAGGGACAAATGAGAAGTTACATCCTAAGTTTTTAAACAGTTGAGATTTCACAAGGTGAATGCATGAATTATGATCTATCTTTTTCACATTCTCAAGTTCATATTTTCAAAAAGATAATATTAAGGGAAAAGGAAAAAAGAAAGCATGTTAATTAACTATATACAAAGGCGTTTCTCACCACACACTTTTGAACGAAGACGTGCCTCACAGCACGACTTAGTTCAAAAGTCATGCAAGCAAATATATACAAGAGAAGGAAATGACATTAAGGAAAAGAGAAGAACTGAACTCCCTTTACGGTGTCGTTACATGTCGAGGACATGCGAGTGAACGACATGGCTCGAAGCTGGATAATCGAGGGAGTTCGGCTGGGGCCTTGAACTCTCGGCGCAGGCCCGGTATGTCTCGGAAGCTGCCTGGCTGATCTGATCTTGCTCCAAAATCCGATTCCTACATGTTAGACATTCCTTCTATAAAAAATGGGTGAGAGCGACTGATAAGGTAAAAACTAAATGACAGAAAATAAATGACTAAAAATAAGATAAGTGTCGGGTTACCTCCCGACCAGTGCCTTTGTTTAATGTCGTTAGCTCGACAGTACCTCATTCTTGGATCATAAGGTGGGATCCCATGTATGGCTCAGGTCGTAGTGTTGTGGTGTCAAGTTGACCTCGCCATGGTAGTGTTTGACTCGCTGTCCATTCACATTGAATCGGCTCCCATTCTCCATGCTTTCCAACTCAAGCATCCCATGGTTGAATACCTTAGTCACAGTATAAGGGCCGGTCCATCTTGATTTTAGTTTGCCAGGCATCAACTTCAACCGTGAGGAGAAGAGTAGTACTTGTTGTCCTTCCTCAAATGAGCGTCGGAGGATGAATTTGTCATGATACAATTTGGTCCGCGCTTTGTAGTCCGTTTGCCCTTCATAGGCCTCAAGCCGTAACTCCTCAAGCTCACATAGATTAAGCTTCCTATCCAGTCCGGCAGTGATGGACCAAAATTATACGAATCATAAACACAGTATAACCCCCTTATTTAGACATTTTGTCTATTTAACTTTTGCTTGTTAGTTCAGATATATTTTTGCAGGGTAATTCAGAGCTTAGAGAGAATACACATTAAAGAGGAGCTTTTAGAGCAGAAAAGATGTTACGAGTCAATCCAAGGTCACGATCATATGCCGACTGAAGAAATATCAAGGATCCTGACGTTGAATCACTCATAACAAATTAATCAGAAGAATCAGGAGAGGAATCAAGACAGCCCGGGGAAGAAATACATTGACAGTTTTGTGAAAAGACTGCACAAAACTGTACAAAATTCACATTTGGGCAAGATGACCGGCCACTTGGGCAAGAGGTGGCCAAAGCCACCCCTCCTCCTCCTCCACCACCGGCTACCGGCGGCTCTCCTCCACCATGACCGGCGGCTTTGCTCCTCCTCCACATGTCTCCTCCTCCTTGCTCCTCCTCTCCTTCCTCCATGTGTGGCCATCTCCTCCCTTCATTTTCTCCTCCAATCACCATGCAACACTTGCCTCCATCTCCTCCTCCTCCCATGGCTATATAAGGAGGAGCTCCTCCCCTCATTTCAATCATCCCTCACTTGTAAAAAAACACTTCTCTCTCTAAGTTATGTATTTGTAAAGTTTGGCTTTGGAAATAAAGGATAGCTCCCTTGGCGCTTCAACGGTTGTAAGTATTATTTATAGTATTTATTCAACTGTTTATTTCCTTAGTTATAATGTTTAGCGCGATGAATAGTAGCTAAACTAGTAGTTCGGTAGAAGGGGCGCACTTGTATTATAAAATGTTTTGAGACTATTAACTTAGTGTCTAGTCTTAGTATTCAAAACTTGTTCTATGTGCCATATATCAAGTCAGAGTTTCCAAGGTTGAGTGGAAGCTGTCACAAGCAAAGCTCTGCCGTGGAAATTCGTGATCATACTCGGTAAGTGGAAGCTGTCACAAGCAAAACTTATCGAGGAGTTCGACTTATCTAAAACACCACTTGGTCAATAATGTAACTGGGAGATCAAGTGGATGCACTTACAGCTAAGATACTTCGAAAGGAGGAATTAGTTTTGCTTAGAACAAGTGTTGCTTTAAACGATGTTGCAAGTCTTGCGCTACGAAAGGGCCTCGATTCATCGTTGAATACTTAGATAATTCACTAAAGGTCAATGATAAACAGGATATAATACAAGGCCCCTGAAACCGAACATTTCTCTTTAATTATAAACTGTAATTTACTTTCCAGTATTAAAACCAACCAACCAACCAATCAATCAATCAATCAATCACTTAGCTGGTAGCTTTAAAACCAACCAACCGACCTAAAACACGCTCTCTCGCTGGACAACCCCCTCAAAGAACATCTATTCCCCTGATTCCCTTGGGTTCGACCCCTACTTACCACTTGCTACCCAGTAGTTAAGTCGCGAGTAGCGGACTTATAAATTTATTCTTGACGTTTGCACATAACGACTGTGCATCCATCAGGCAGCCTTTAAATCCGGATTGCAATGCTTGAGCGCCCAATAGGCTTTATGTTCTAATTCCACTGGAAGGTGGCATGCCTTCTCATAAACAAGCCAAAAAAGGGAGGTTCCAATTCGCGTCTTGTATGCCGTCCGATAAGCCCAAAGAGCTTCATCTAGCCTCTGACTCCAATCTTTCCTACCCGGCTTCACCATTTTTTCTAGAATACCTTTGATTTCGCGGTTGGAGATCTCCTCTTGACCATTGGTTTGGGGATGATATGCCGTGGACGTTCGGTGGTGGACATGGTAGCGCTTTAAGGTGGCAGCCATCATGCGGTTGCAGAAATGAGTTCCTTGGTCGCTGATTATGGCCTTGGGTACCCCGTATCTACAAAACAGGTTAGTGCGCAAAAAATCTATGACAGTTTTTGCATCGTCGCACTTTGTGGCCTTAGCTTCTACCCATTTTGATACATAATCTACAGCAACTAAAATGTAAGTGTAACCGCATGAAACTGGGAATGGTCCCATAAAATCAATACCCCAAATGTCGAAAACATCGTTGACTAATAAGGGTACTTGAGGCATCTCATTTCTAGCTGACACATTTCCTACTCTTTGACACCTATCGCATTTTTTACACTTCTCATAGGCATCTCTAAATATACTTGGCCAAAAGAAGCTGCTATCTAGGATTTTCCTAGCGGTTCTCCTAGGCCCGAAGTGTCCTCCACATGCAAACTCATGGCAAAAGCTAATAACAGAAGCTATTTCATTATCGGGGATGCATCTCCTAAGTATTTGATCTGCTCCTATTTCCCATAAACAAGGATCATCCCATAAGTAGTGTCTAGCATCATGCCTAAGTTTCATGCATTGTGCTTTAGTAAAAGAAGGAGGAAATGTACCTCCTACAAGGTAGTTGACGATTGAGGCATACCATGGCACCTTGGTTGAGACTGCATAGAGGTGCTCGTCTGGAAATGACTCGGTTATGTGCCCCTCTTCTTCCTTTCGGACAATCTTGCTTAGGTGGTCAGCCACAGTATTCTCGATCCCCTTTTTGTCCCTTATTTCCACATCGAATTCTTGCATTAGTAATATCCACCGAATGAGCCTTGGCTTGGCCTCCTTCTTTTTCATCAGGTAACGGATGGCAGCATGGTCAGAATAAACTATTACTTTTGCTCCAAGCAAATAGGATCTGAATTTTTCCAGAGCAAATACCACTGCCAGGAGTTCCTTTTTGGTGGTGGACTAGTTTCGTTGGGCAGAACCTAGGGTTCGTGAGGCGTAGTAGATCACACCTGCCTTCTTATCAACCTTTTGGCCGAGTACTGCTCCCACAGCAAAGTCGCTCGCGTCGCACATGATTTCGAATGGGAGTTCCCAATTTGGCGTTTGGATGATAGGTGTGCTAGTGAGGGCTTTCTTTAGATCATCGAAGGCCTCCTTGCATGCATTGGTGAATTCAAAAGGAACTTATTTTTGGAGAAGAGTGGATAGAGGCAACGCCTTTTTGGAGAAGTCTTTGATGAATCGTCGGTAGAATCCTGCATGGCCAAGGAATGATTGGATGTCTCGCACCGTGGATGGGTATGGTAGAGTCATGATCAGGTCGATCTTTGCTTTGTCCACTTCCATGCCTTCTTGTGAGACGATATGTCCCAAGACTATTCCATGTGTTACCATGAAGTGGCACTTCTCGTAATTGAGCACTAAGTTCATGGACACACATCGTGCCAAAACTGTGCTCAACTTGCTTAAGCAAGCATCGAATGTGTCTCCATAGATGGTGAAGTCGTCCATGAAGACTTCAATGAATTCTCCTATCATGTCTGAAAAGATGCTGGTCACTACCCTTTGAAAAGTCCCCGGGGCATTGCATAGGCCGAACGACATCCTTCTGAAGGCGAATGTACCGAATGGGCAGGTGAATGTAGTCTTCTCTTGGTCCTCAGGTGCTATGGGGATCTGGTTGTAGCCTGAGAACCCGTCCATGAAGCAAAAATATGGTTTGCCCGCCAGTCGGTCTAGCATTTGATCGATGAATGGTAGAGGGAAATGGTCTTTTCTTGTGAAGGCGTTCAATTTTCTGTAGTCGATGCACATTCTCCAGCCGTTCTTGGCCCTTGTTGTCACCATTTTTCCTTCGGCATCTTCCTCGATCGTGATCCCACTTTTCTTCGGGACCATGTGGACAGGACTCACCCATTGGCTATCCGATATGGGATAGATAACGTCCGCATCTAGTAGCTTCTGTATTTCCTTTTGGACGATCTCCATCATGATTGGGTTGAGTCGTCGTTGAGGCTCTCTTGATGGCTTTGCTCCATCCTCAAGTAGAATACGGTGCATGCATACAGCCGGGCTGACTCCTCTTAAGTCGGCTAGAGTCCATCCAATAGCCAACTTGTGTTGTCTTAGCATTTTTATCAAACTTCTTTCCTGGCCTGCTTCCAAGCCACTCTTGATGATCACTGGAAGTGTGTTATTATCCCCTAGGAAGGCGTACTTCAGATGCCCGGGAAGGGGCTTCAATTCTATTTTGGGAGCTTGCATTTTTTAGGGCAGAAAAGTATTTGATTTGAATAATTTTACCTCGTTGACTTCATATTCTGGTGTGAGAGGCTCCGAGATTGTTAAGTGGGCCAGCGTTTCATGCAAGCTTTCGGCTCCATTGAGTATGACTTCTAAGGGATCTGCTCTTGGTTCTGGCTGAATTTCTTGGACCAGGTCGTCCAAAGTATCGAGAGCGTGTACTTCCTCGAATTCCATGGGGTGCTTCATTGCTCGGAATATGTTGAAGCTGAAGACTTCTCCTTCTACCTCCATTGAGAGCATTCCACTTCCACAGTCTATCTTCATTTTTGATGTTTTGAGAAATGGACGGCCGAGAAGGATGGGTGCATGGTCTGTAGGTCCGCCATTCTCCATTTTTAAGACGTAGAAGTCTGCTGGAAACACCAATTCGCCTACTTGAACTAGGATGTCTTCTATTTTGCCCTCGGGCTGTTTGCACGACCGATCTGCCAGTTGAATAGTGAGACCGGTGGGTTCGAGCGGTCTAATCCTAAGGCATGAGTAGATAGAGAAGGGAAGAACGTTGATTGATGCTCCAAGGTCTAGCATGCAGTTCTCGATCCGGATGTTGCCAATTGTGCCTGGAATGGTGTAAGTTCCCGGATCACCACATTTGGGGGGCACTTTTCGTTGTATGACGGCCGACACATTCCTACTCATCAGCTCTTGATCATATCTAGTACTCTTCCTCCGGTTGGTGTAAAGTTCTTTGAAAAACTTAGCATATCGAGGAATTTGCTTGATGGCTTCCAAGAGGGGGATGTTGATTTCGACTTTGCTGAACAACTCAAATACGTCCTCATCCATGACATGTTGTTTTTGCACACGAGCAGGTACTGGAAATGGAAGTGTTGCGCTGATTTTGGGGGTTTCGGTTCTGGGTACCGGGCGCTCATTGTGCTCTTCGGACACTGGAACCGGGCTGGCTGCTGGTACCGGGCCAGGCCTGCGTTCCTCGGACGCGTTCCCTTCTTCTTCAGTTGCGTCCCGTGATGGACCATAATTATACGAATCATAAACACAGTTAAACCCACCAAATTAGACACTTTGTCTAGTTAACTTTTGCTTGTTAGTTCCGATATATTTCTACAGGGCATTTTGGAGCATAGAGAAAATACAAGCTAAGGAGGAGTTCTTAGAGGCAAAAATGGAGTACAAGGCAAATCAGGCCACTTTGGCCCAAGCAGGACCTGGCCACGCCCAGCAGAGTCCTAGGCCCCAGTCGAGCCACCAAGGACCAATAGGAAGTCGCTCGAGCAAACGACCTTATTTAATGAATCCACCTCGACCAAAATATTCCAAATGACAAATAAGGTGGACAATTTCGAGAAACCAAGAAGCAAGCTCGAGCCGATTGAGAGTTGGCCCAATTCCAAAGCAAGGTCCCGCGCGCATAGGCACCAAGTCCAAATTGATCGACCAAAATTTGAAATATGGAAATTCTGGCTCGACCAAAGTGTTTAAAACACCCAATAACTCGGTGAATCTCAAATTCCAGACAAAATGCCCGAGTAGAGTCATCAGTGGCCGAGAAGACCAAGTCCCGTCCAAAGAACCAGGCCCGCGCCGAGAGCCAGTCCGAGACCTGTGCGCACGCTGAACTTAAAATCAGGCCCAGACCTAGTTCCGGCCAAATTCTGACAAAACGGTCTCGACCATTAGTCTTAGAATTGCTTCAACTTTAAGAATCAGCTGTTCAAATGCCAAGGACCGTCGGCTCATTTTCCGGCCAGAATTCCGGCCAAGCTCCGGCGAGCCTCCGGCGAAGCTCCGACCAGGTGAAACTCCGACCAAGGCCAGGCCAACTCCGGTAAGAATTCCGGCAGAACCACCGGCCAAGTTCACTATTGCGGTTGGCTTTTTCCGGCGACTCAAGGGAAGCTTCCACAAGCTTCCACAAGCTCCTCCTCACATGGTGGCTCCTCCACTCTCCTCCCTCCACTTGTCACAACCACCACCCTCCTCCAAAAGCCGTCGGCGGCTAGAGCTCCTCCATGGAAATGATGACATGTGGAGGCTTCTCCTCCACATCTCCTCCCCTTCCTCCTCCACCCTTGGATGCTCCTCCACATGCCCACCATCTCCACCCTCCATTCTCCAAAACTTGGCTCCCAAGTCTCCTCCCATGGCTATAAAAGGAGGCTTCCCCTCCTCATTTGTACATCATCCCATACTTGTACACACTTTAGAGAGAGAGAGGGCTTAACCCTCCTCTCTTCATTTTCAATAAAATTGTTCTTCGCTTTGGAAATAAATGATAGCTCCCTTGGCGCTTCAACGGTTGTAAGTATTTCTTCGTATTTATTTACTGCTTTTATTTCCTTAGTAATAATGTTTAGCGCGATGAATAGTAGCTAAACTAGTAGTTCGGTAGAAGGGGCGTACTTGTATTATAAATGTTTTAGACTTTACTCTTAGTATACCTTTGTATTCGATACTTGTTCTATGTGCCATATACTAAGTCAGAACGTCCATGGTTGAGGGGACGCTTGGAATGGCAAAGCTCACCATGGGGGTTCGTAAACTTGTACTGATAAGTGGATGCTTGGAATGGCTAAACTTATTTGAGAAGTTTGACTCATCTTAAACACCATCTGGTTTGATCGGAAATGACGGACCAGATGGATGCACTTACGACTAAGATACTTCGAAAGGAGGAATTAGTTTTGCTTAGAACAAGTGTTTTAAATGGTGTTGCAAGTCTTGCGCTAGAAATAGCCTCGATTCATCTTTGAATACTTAGCATGATCATGTCTTGCGCTAGAAATAGTCTCAATTCATCTTTGACCACTTGGTATGATCATTAGCGGTCGATGATAAACAATTATAATACAAGGCCCCTAAAACCGAATACTTTCCTTACAATCCATTATCAACTGCTGTAATTTACTTTCAGTTCCCAAAACACTCAAACCCAACCCCCAACTGTATTTACTTTCGTGACAATCCCGTAAAAACAACTAATCCACACTGACTCCTTTGGGTTCGACCCCTACTTACCACTTGCTACCCAGTAGTGTAGTCGCGAGTAGCAGACTATAAATTTATTTGCACATTTGCTGTGACGACAAGCATCTGTCAAATTGGCGCCGTTGCCGGGGAGTTGTGCATCGGAATAGTTGTTCTATTTTGTTTTTTATTTTTTATTTTATCATGCAATTCACTAAGTCCTACTACTACGGAATGGAACCTTGGAACAATACGGAGTTTTCCCCACCACCCTTCGAACTTGAAATCCGCGAGAAGATCAACAAAATAACGCAATCCCGGGACGAAACATTGGATGAGTACTTATGGTACTTCGATTCCATTGTGACGAGCTGCCCGCGCCATGGATTCACCAACTTCGATCTTCAAACAAAGTTTCTCTGTGGAATGTTGCCACATGAGTGGGACCAGCTAAATAATGCAGCAGGAGGATCAATGTGGGACTTAACCGAGGATGATCTTTGGGAATTAATAAACGATTTGGCCGCGAGGTCCAGACCAAGCCAAGATCAGGCCGAGCCAATCGAGGACGGTATAACGGAGCTGGCATCTAGCATCCAGCAATTGGCTGCAGAAAAGGAACAATTGAGTGCATTGATGCACCAATTCATGGCTGAACCCGAGGAGCCTACTGAGGATGAGGACCCGCAAATGACCGAAGAAGAACTGCCCCAATCAGACCCGGTCCTTATCACCAATCCATCCGAGGAAATCACTGTCCTAACTGCCGAGCCTACAGAAGTCCCGAACCTCACTGCTGAAGCGGCCGAAGAAATCAAGCCAGGCCCGGTACTTGCGCTCGAAGCACCCGAGGAAGTCCCGGACCTCATTGCCGAACTGTCCGAGAAAGACCTAATCCTCACTGTCGGAGCACCTGAAACAGACCTAGTCCTCATGGTCGAAGTGCCTCAACTCAAACCTTTGTATTTTATGCCGATCATAGCCACCGAAGATCATATAATCAATGATGATGCGGTACAAGGGGAGTTGGAGGCAGAGCATGAGCCAAAAAAGCCGACAAAGGAAATCTCTCTCGTCACAAGCCAAGAAAAACCACCCGGGAACTCAATCATTCCAAGACAACCATTCGTAGCTACCACCAAGAAGAGGCCTCACATGGGAACATGCCTGTGGTCGCCAATGTTTGAAGGCACAAAACCCAACTTCCAAACTCGCGAAAGTGCCAACTATTCAAACATGAAGAAGCGGCAAAGGCATGGGCCGAAAGAAAGGAAACCCGGAAGGAGAAACAAGCAAGCACGACTCATTGGACCAACAGCTATGGTCAAAGAAACCTCACCCTCTCGGAGCAAAAGGACAACCGAGAAGAAATTCGACCTCAAGCACCCATGGGATCCGACCTTATGATCCATGATTAAGGTACTGTCGAGCCAACGACGTTAAACAAGTGCACTGGTCGGGAGGTAACCCGACACTATCTTACTTTCTGCACTTTATTTTCTGTCTTTTTATTTTCTGTGTTTTAGTTTTTATCAATAAGTCGCTCTCACCCACTTGGTGCATAGAAGATTTGACTATTCAGGAATCGGACTTGGGTGCAACATTAAGCCAGTCAGGGCTACGCTAAGAGTTCAAGGCCCCAGCCGAACTCCCTCGATTATCCAGCCTCAAGCCATGTCGTTCACTCGACACCTTAAAAGGAGTTCTGTCTTTCCTTTTCCTTAATATCATTTCCTTATCGTATAACAACTGCTTGCACGGCTTTTGAATTAAGTCATTTCGTAAAAAGAATGCCTTCGTTCAAAAGTGTGGGGTGAGAACCACCTGTATATATTAGTTAATAAATAATATCTTTTTGAAAATATGAACTTAAGAATGTGAAAAAGATAAATCGTAATTCATGCATTAACCTTGTGAAAATTCAACTGTTTAAAAACTTAGAATGTAACTTTTCAATTGTCCTTTGTGCTGAGATAACTAGGGATGTGGAATTGATATAAACTGCCCTAGAGAGGCTTGGCAAGCAATCAAAGGATCAGATCAAACTATATGGTTTTCGAAGTCAGTGGAGGCTGCACTTCGGGTTTCAGTGAAGATTGAAGTCATCTCCACCATGCAATGCAAAAGGCGAGGACGGGAATCAGACCGTCCTATCTCCGGTAAAAGTAGCCGAGAAAATAGATGAGCGACCCTCATCTTGACCCGCGCGAAAACGACAGTCAAAGTAGCCGAGAAAATAGATGAGCGACCCTCACCTTGACCCGCGCGAAAACGGCAAAAAAGAGAGGAGCGGGGAGGTATTTCCATAGGCTTGCGGGCGATGATTGGACCTCCCAAAAAAGGCTTGAGAAAATGGACTTGTAAAACCACAAAAAGGCGAAAAGCTCGAAGAAGCAAATCAAGAGGACTAAGGCCCAAAATTGTGAAGGTTTTAACCGAACAAAAGTGAAGTACTCAAAGCATCAAATCAAAGGCCAAAAGCCGATTCACTACAAAAAGCAGTCCCTCGCCAAAAGAAAATCAAAGTACTCAAACCAGTGAAACCCGAACCAAATCACGTGCTAGAGAAAGCTACAAGAAAACCATATAGTAAGAGACGATCCCGAGGTTGCAGTCCAGGAGCCTAAAAAGGGCTATCTCCCGAAACATCCAATATAATTTGCATCTCAGCACAGAGGTACAAGTATTAAGTCTCTTCTATTTATTTACGCAGTTTAATTTAGCAATAAGTAGTAATGCATGAACTAGGATAAATCTAGTCCCACAGTCTCACTTTCATATTTTACTTAGAATTGTGTGTACGCCCTTTAATAGCATTGTTCGGGACGAACAACTAAAAGTGTGGGGTGATCTGATGGACCATAATTATACGAATCATAAACACAGTTAAACCCACCAAATTAGACACTTTGTCTAGTTAACTTTTGCTTGTTAGTTCCGATATATTTCTACAGGGCATTTTGGAGCATAGAGAAAATACAAGCTAAGGAGGAGTTCTTAGAGGCAAAAATGGAGTACAAGGCAAATCAGGCCACTTTGGCCCAAGCAGGACCTGGCCACGCCCAGCAGAGTCCTAGGCCCCAGTCGAGCCACCAAGGACCAATAGCAAGTCGCTCGAGCAAACGACCTTATTTAATGAATCCACCTCGACCAAAATATTCCAAATGACAAATAAGGTGGACAATGTCGAGAAACCAAGAAGCAAGCTCGAGCCGATTGAGAGTTGGCCCAATTCCAAAGCAAGGTCCCGCGCGCATAGGCACCAAGTCCAAATTGATCGACCAAACTTTGGAATATGGAAATTATGGCTCGACCAAAGTGTTTAAAACACCGAATAACTCGGTGAATCTCAAATTCCAGACAAAATGCCCGAGTAGATTCATCAGTGGCCGAGAAGACCAAGTCCCGTCCGAAGAACCAGGCCCGCGCCGAGAGCCATTCCGAGACCTGTGCGCACGCTGAACTTCAAATCAGGCCCAGACCTAGTTCCGGCCAAATTCTGACAAAACGGTCTCGACCATTAGTCTTAGAATTGCTTCAACTTTCAGAATCAGCTGTTCAAATGCCAAGGACCGTAGGCTCATTTTCCGGCCAGAATTCCGGCCAAGCTCCGGCGAGCCTCTGGCGAAGCTCCGACCAGGTGAAACTCCGACCAAGGCCACGCCAACTCCGGCAAGAATTCCGGCAGAACCACCGGCCAAGTTCACTATTGCAGTTGGCTTTTTCCGGCGACTCAAGGGAAGCTTCCACAAGCTTCCACAAGCTCCTCCTCACATGGTGGCTCCTCCACTCTCCTCCCTCCACTTGTCACAACCACCACCCTCCTCCAAAAGCCGTCGGCGGCTAGAGCTCCTCCATGGAAATGATGACATGTGGAGGCTTCTCCTCTCTTCATTTTCAATAAAATTGTTCTTCGCTTTGGAAATAAAGGATAGCTCCCTTGGCGCTTCAACGGTTGTAAGTATTTCTTCGTATTTATTTACTGCTTTTATTTCCTTAGTAATAATGTTTAGCGCGATGAATAGTAGCTAAACTAGTAGTTCGGTAGAAGGAGCGTACTTGTATTATAAATGGTTTAGACTTTACTCTTAGTATACCTTTGTATTCGATACTTGTTCTATGTGCCATATACTAAGTCAGAACGTCCATGGTTGAGGGGACGCTTGGAATGGCAAAGCTCACCATGGGGGTTCGTAAACTTGTACTGATAAGTGGATGCTTGGAATGGCTAAACTTATTTGAGAAGTTTGACTCATCTTAAACACCATCTGGTTTGATCGGAAATGACGGACCAGATGGATGCACTTATGACTAAGATACTTCGAAAGGAGGAATTAGTTTTGCTTAGAACAAGTGTTTTAAATGGTGTTGCAAGTCTTGCGCTAGAAATAGCCTCGATTCATCTTTGAATACTTAGCATGATCATGTCTTGCGCTAGAAATAGTCTCAATTCATCTTTGACCACTTGGTATGATCATTAGCGGTCGATGATAAACAATTATAATACAAGGCCCCTAAAACCGAATACTTTCCTTACAATCCATTATCAACTTCTGTAATTTACTTTCAGTTCCCAAAACACTCAAACCCAACCCCCAACTGTATTTACTTTCGTGACAATCCCGTAAAAACAACTAATCCACACTGACTCCTTTGGGTTCGACCCCTACTTACCACTTGCTACCCAGTAGTGTAGTCGCGAGTAGCGGACTATAAATTTATTTGCACATTTGCTGTGACGACAAGCATCTGTCATCCCGCTCTTCCTCGGACGCGTCCTCATTTTTCTCGGCAGCGTCTTGCTCAAGAGTTCCGAGAGCCTCGGGCCTCATTTGCTCTTCTCCGGGTAACCTTGGGCTTTTGTCCTCCTCTTGCTCCATGGGTTTGATGGCAAGTTTTCTCCCACTCCTAAGGGTTACGGCATTGACATTTCCCTTCGGGTTTTGAATTGTTTGTGAAGGAAATCTGCCAGGTTCATTAATGAGTGCGGACATTGAGGTGGCGAGCTGGGACATTTGTTTGGTTAAATCTGAAATTGCCCCGTCAGTTTTTGCCTGGAATTGGTGTAGCGAAGTACCCAATTGATTTACGCTTCCTGCGAGTTCCTTCATTGTGTCTTCAAGCGACTTGTTTGGTCCTTGCTGATTGCTCGAGTTGGCTTGGTACTGATTTTGTCCCTTCTATTGATATTGTCCTGTCGGGTACTGGTTTGGTCCTCTTTGCTGATATTGGCCTGCTGATGGAGCATTCTGTTTGTACTGCCGGTGGGGAGGTTGGTAGAATGACTGAGCTAATTGCGGTGTGACTTGTTGTGTCTCCCTCAGAAGATGGTTGTCGTTCCGCCAGTTCGGACTGGTCGCTTGATTATACTGCCGGTTTGGTCCGGCTCTGTCATTACTGTTGTTGTTGTTGTATCCTTGGTATCCTACCACTGCATTCACTTCTTCCGGTTCCTCTACTATTAATGTTGGGCATGCGTCGGTCTTGTGGTTCGTATAACTGCAGAATTCGCAAGGCTTTACTGGAACTGGCTGCCTTCGTAGGATCTGAACCTTCATCTCCTTCATCTATTTCATCTCCTCGGGCATGGAGTTCATCGGTGTTTCTTCAGCCTTTGCCACATTCTTTGTTCGGGAAAATTCTTCCTACCGAGTTGTCTCTTCTCTGAATCGGGCATTTTCAGCAACTTCGGTGATGAGATTCCTTATGCCACTCAGTGATAGATTCATCATGGATCCTCCAGCTGAGGCATCCAGAAGCATTTTGTCTAAGGGTCTTAATCCATCAATGAGGTATTCGATGATGAGTTTCTCAGGCAGTCCAAGGGTGCAGCAGCTTCTCTCCAGGCGGTTGAATGTTTCCAGGTAGTCGTACATGGTTTCATTGGGCCCTTGCTTGATGTCCTGCAGTTGCCTCCTTACTTGCATTGCCCTTCCTGCTGGGTAGTATTTGTCTAGGAATTTCTTCTGCATCTGAGCCCATGTTCTGATGCTACCAGAAGGCAATGAAAGGAACCGGTCGTTGCCAAGTCAATGAGGGAAAAGTAGAATGCCTTTAACTTGAAGTCGTCTACGTTCACGCCATTGGGTTTTAGATTTTGCCAAATGCCATGTAAGCGTTGGAGATGAGTCGTTGCTAATTCTCCACGAGTTCCTGAGAACTTGGGCAAGTTGTGGACCACTGATGTGTTGATGGCAATGTTTTCCAGTTCAGGGCCCTCGTAAATGCACCACAGCTGATTTCTAAAATCCGGTGCCGACAGTTCTCCCATAGTAGGTTCGCAGAAGTTGTTATCCCCATAGTAGTCATCAAAGATGGGTTCTCGCCTTGGCATTTGTCGAGGTTGAGGGGGTGGTGGATGTCTAGGGGGTTGTTGCACTGGACCAGCTTCATTTCTGTCCCCGAGCAGGCCTTGGTTTCTTCAAACGGCCTCCCTATTACGAGCTCTTTGGTTTCGGATGAGCTGTTCCGGATTGTCAATAAATGCATGCGGCTCATTATTTCGATCGTACAGGTTTATCTCGTCGTCATCCTGATAGTCATGGTGGCTTCCTTCGCGAGACATGGTTATGCAGAAGCGAGTGTGAAATTTAAGAGAAGAAGAAAGAACAATTATCCTATTGTTAACTCTAACTCCCCGGCAACGGTGCCAATTTTTACAGAGCGCACCACACCGTCGTTAATGTGCGATGGCTCTGTGCAAAAATAAATTTATAAGTCCGCTACTCGTACTCTACTATTGGGTAGTAAAGCGGTAAGTAGGGGTCGAACCCAAGGGAATTAGTGGATAGTTGTTCTTTCGAAGATGGAAAGTAAGACAGTCGGGGGTTGGCTGTGATTTTAGTACTGAAAGTGACGTGGGTTGGTTTTTTCTGATTTGAATTGTGCTTTTAGCTCTTATTTGGCCAATGATATAATGTGGCATGCTAGATTAGGATATCCACATACTAGAGCTCTAAACTTGATGTTGCCCAGTGTTTCTTTTAAGAATGATGATTGCGAGGCTTGTATTTTGGGAAAACATTGCAAATCAGTATTTCCAAGATCAATTCATAGGAATCATTTTGATCTTGTGCATTCTGATGTATGGACTGCACCTTGTATGTCTAGAGAAAACCATAAGTACTTTGTCACATTCAATGATGAAAAATCTAAGTATACTTGGCTAGCATTGATCCAATCAAAGGATAGAGTTCTAGAGGCATTTATGAATTTTCAGAGCTATATTACTAACCAGTTCAATGCCAAGATAAAAGTTTTCAGATCAGATAATGGTGGGGAATACACTAGCAATACTTTCAAGCAACATTTGGCTAATCATGGGATTATACATCAAACAAGCTGCCCTTATACCCCTCAACAGAATGGAGTGGCGGAGAGGAAGAATAGGAACTTAATGGAGATAGCGAGGTCCATGATGTTCCATACCAATGTGCCAAAGAGGTTTTGGGGAGATGCTGTGATGACAGCTTATTACCTCTTCAATAGAATTCCAAAAAGGAGTCTTGATGACATATCTCCCTATGAGGTACTCAACAAATCCAAACCTTCCATTAATCACTTAAGAGTATTTGGGTGTCTTTGTTTTATGCTAATCCCAGGGGAACAAAGAAACAAACTAGAAACTAAGACTACAAAGGCAATGTTCATTGGCTACTCAACAACTCAAAAGGGATACAAGTGTTATGATCCGGTAGCACGGAAAGTCTTAGTGTCTCGAGATGTGAAGTTTGTGGAGGCAAAGGGGTACTACGAGAGTAGGAGTTGGGATGACCTAAAGAACTTGTCTCAAGAACCATCAGATAGAGCCACGAATCTAAAGAAAAGATCATCTTTGAGGGCTTTGGGCTAAATCTACCCAAGGATCAGGGGGAACACGGGAAATTCCTACTCCTATGACCCCTCAAGAGACTGAGGAATTACCCCATCCTGATCACGAGGGGGGAAATCAAGATGAAGCACAGGTGGAGCCACAAGAAGCTGACTCATCTAGTCATGATCAAGATGATGATCAAGATAAAGCACAAGTAGAGCCACAAGAAGCTGGCTCATCTAGTCATGATCAAGATGGAGCCCAAGATGATTCAAACTTTGCTCCGAATGATGAAGAGCATCAAGGTAAAGAGCTTGAAGAAGTGCAACCTCTTAGGAGAAGCACAAGGGTGAGGAATGATCATTCCAATTGGGTAAACACAAGGGTGTTGTACAACAACATGGCTGTAGCTCACCCTATTCAAGCTATGTGTTTTTTGGCTAATTTCCCTCAAGAACATCAAGTTTTCATTAGCAAACTGGATGAAGGACATGTGCCAAGATCCTATGATGAAGCTAAAGAGCATAAGTTGTGGAGGGAAGCTATTTGCGACGAAACCAAGGCAATGGAGGTAAATGGCACTTGGTATGAGTCTAATCTTCCCAAAGGAAAGAAGGCAGTGTCAAGCAAGTGGGTCTTCACAATCAAATACAAGAGTGATGGACAGATTGAAAGGCACAAGGCAAGATTGGTAGCAAGAGGATTCACTCAAACATATGGAGAAGACTATCTTGATACATTTGCTCCACTGGCCAAGCTACATACGGTAAGGATCATCCTTTCACTTGCAACCAACCTTGAGTGGGAATTATGGCAGATGGATGTCAAAAATGCTTTTCTCCAAGGAGAATGACGGAGCGCACCACACCGTCGTTAATGTGCGATGGCTCTGTGCAAAAATAAATTTATAAGTCCGCTACTCGTACTCTACTATTGGGTAGTAAAGCGGTAAGTAGGGGTCGAACCCAAGGGAATTAGTGGATAGTTGTCCTTTCGAAGATGGAAAGTAAGACACTCGGGGGTTGGTTGTGATTTTAGTACTGAAAGTAACGTGGGTTGGTTGTGATTTTAGTACTGAAAAGTAAAGTGCTTGAAGGACAAGACTTGCTGAAAGTAAGTGCGTAAAAGTAAAGTGCTTGAAGGACAAGATTTGCTGAAAGTAAGTGCGTAAAAGTAAAGTGCTTGAAGGACAAGACTTGCTGAAAGTAAATGCTGGAAGGACAAGACTTGCGGAAAGTAAGCAGTTGATATGAGACTGAAAGTAAAGTGACAGGTGATGTTTTAATTAAAGGAAAAGATTCGGTTTTAGGGGCCTTGTATCATAAATCTGTTTATCATTAACCTCTAATGATCATACTATGTGTTCAAAGATGTATCAAGGCTATTTGTAGCACATGACTTGCCACGCCGTTTAGAACACTTGTTCTATTTGGGCTAATTCCTCCTTTCGAAGTATCTTAGCTTATGTGCATCCATTTGATCAATCATTTCTGATCAACCAAATGGTGTTTTAAAGAGGTTGAACTCCACAGTTAAGCTGTGCCCTTTCGAGCCTCCACTTAACCATGAAGGTTCACGAACCCATGGAAGAGCTTTGCTCTTTCGAGCATCCACTCAACCAACAGTGTTCTGACCTAATATATGGCACATAGAACAAGTTTTGAACACAAAGAGGCACTTAAGAGAAGGGTCTAAAACATTGTATGATACAAGCACACCCCTTCAACCGAATGAAGGGTTTAGCTACGAATATCCATAGAGGTGGATATCATAGCTAACTGCTGAATAAAGTAAAGGTTTTGAAAGACAGGAAAGTAAAGGTTTTTGGAAATCAAGACAAGGAAAGTAAAGGGGAGAGTACTCAAGAACCAACAGGAGTAAACTCAAGAACAACAAGAATACTCAAGAACCAACAAGAGTATTCAAGATCAAAGTAAATGTTTACAAGGATTGTGCCCAAAATCTAGAGAGATCAGTAACAAGTGACTTGTGTTTGAGCTTGTTGGAATGAGGATGATTTACAAAGGGAAGGGAAGTGTCTATTTATAGGCAAGGGGAAGAGAGGAGAGCTCAACACATGTCACAAGGGGAGAGGAGAGCAAAAAGAGCCGCCGGCCATGAGGTGGCTTCCCAAAAGCCACCGGCCACATGGCTTCTCCACATGGAAAGCCTCCGGCTAGGTGGAGGGGAGGAGAGTGTGAGTGGATTGAGATCTTTCCTTCCCAAAGCCATCGGTTGGCATGTGACTCCGGTTGGTCTTCGGTTGCCCTTTGGTTGCCTCTTTGGTTGCTTCTTAGTTGACATCAAAAGGTGAGGAACTTAAACTTGGCATTTCACTTGTGTTCTTGATCTTTGTTGGAATAAGTCATTGGGACTTAGTTGTGGCTTGATCGGAGTATTGTCGGAGTATGGCCAGTTCTGACTTGTAATCCACTTTTAGCGTTAAGAACTCCATTTTAGCTCGTTTCATCTTTACTCCTTGAAATAGCCTGTAGAACAAAAGTGAAACTAACAAGTGAAAGTTGTCAAGATAAAGCGTCTAATTTGGTGGGTTTAACTGTCTTAATGAATCATATAAATATGGTCCATCAGAGAACTAGAAGAAGAGGTCTATATGCTTCCCCCTCCTGGACTAGAAGACTCAGTCAAGCCAGGGAAAGTGCTTAGATTGAAGAAGGCAATTTATGGCTTGAAGCAATCACCAAGAGATTGGGACCACAAGCTGAGTTCAACTCTTATAAATAGAGGTTTCAAGAGGTCAGAAGCTGATCACACCCTCTTCAACCTCTCTGGTCCAAAAGGTAGAGTTGTCATCCTTGTGTATGTTGATGATATCATCGTCACAGGGAGTGACAAGGCAGGTTTCTTAAAAACTGTATTTGATATTAAAGATTTGGGTAAACTAAAGTACTTCCTTGGAATTGAAGTATGCCAATCAAAAGAGGGGCTCTTCTTATCCCAAAGGAAGTACACACTTGATCTTTTGCGTGAGGGAGGAAAACTTGGAGCAAAGCCTGCCAATACACCCCTTGAGGAAGGCTACAAAGTATCTAGAGAGGGGGAGATTGAAGATAGGCCATTTGAAGACTTCAAGCAATATAGAAGGATGGTTGGTAAACTCATCTACTTAACCATTTCTAGACCTGATATTTGCTTTGCTGTGAATCAGGTGAGCCAACATATGCTAAAACCAAAGATGCATCATTGGCATATGGTGGAGAGGCTCCTTAGATACTTCAAAGGCTCACCCGGTCAAGGTATATGGATGGGGTGCAATGGAAGCACTGAGATTGTGGGTTATTGTGATGCTGATTGGGCTGGAGATAGAGTGGATAGGAAGTCTATCACAGGCTATTGCACATTCATTGGAGGCAACTTAGTTACTTGGAAGAGCAAGAAGCAAAAGGTGATCTCATGCTCAAGTGCTGAAGCAGAATATAGAGCAATGAGGAAGCTCACCAATGAACTCATATGGATCAAGGCTTTGCTCAAGGACTTAGGCATCGAGTCTCCAACACCAATTACCACGCATTGTGACAATCAAGCAGCCATACACATTGCATCCAACTCAGTGTTCCATGAAAGGACCAAGCACATTGAAGTTGACTGCCACAAAGTAAGGCAAATGGTGGAGCAAGGAGTGATTCTTCCATGTTATACAAGAAGTGGAGATCAGTTGGCAGACATCTTCACCAAAGCTGCAAGCTCATAGGTGTGCAAGTTCATCAATTCAAAACTTGGACTCACCAACATTCCTCTGTCATGAGTCCCTAGGCCATGAGGGTTTGCACTATTTTTCCCTAAGTACGGTTTCATCCCATGAGGTTTTCCATACTTAGTTTTTTTAATGAGGCAAGTCTTCATGGTTCCAAGCTTAACAAGTTCTGGTTGTCAAGCATGAGGGGGAGTATTGACAGGAAGACTATATCCAAGATTAACTCTATTCAAGAATATAACTATCCAAGAGCTCATTCAAATATTCAAATGAGGAGCTGTTGGGAGTTAGCATTAAATTAGAAAAGAGTTGTTAGGATGTAGTTGAGAGTTGATATTAAAAGGTTGATCTAGCCTCTATATAAGCTTGTATATTTATCAAGTTGAATACAAGAAAGTAAATCTGATTTTGCTCGCTTTCTATTCTCTCTATTCTCTCTATTTCAATACTCTCTTAGTCTCTCAATTCTAACATGTCTAAATTCGTCATTAGAAAGAGACTAACTTGGGACGAACTTAGACAAACCTTAGAATGAGACTAACGTTTGTCTTTGTTCGTCCCAAGTTAGTCTCGTTAGTCTCATTCTATGGGTTGTCTAAGTTCGTCCTTAGAAAGAGACTAACTTGGGACGAACTTAGACAAACTTTACAATGACACTAACGTTTGTCTTTCTTCGTCCCAAGTTAGTCTCGTTAGTCTCATTCTATGGTTTGTCCAAATTCGTCCTTAGAAAGAGACTTACTTGGGACGACAAACCTTAGAATGAGACAAACGTTTGTCTTTTTTTGTCCCAAGTTAGTCTCGTTAGTCTCATTCTATGGTTTGTCTAAGTTCTTCCTTAGAAAGAGACTAACTTGGGATGAACTTAGACAAACCTTAGAATGAGACTAACGTTTGTCTTTGTTCATCTCAACTAAGTCTCGTTAGTCTCATTCTATGGTTTGTCTAAGTTTGTCCTTAGAAAGAGACTAACTTGGGACGAACTTAGACAAACCTTAGAATGAGACTAACGTTTGTCTTTGTTCGTTCCAACTTAGTCTCATTAGTCTCATTCTATGGTTTGTCTAAGTTCGTCCTTAGAAAGAGACTAACTTGGGACGAACTTAGACAAACCTTAGAATGAGACTAACATTTGTCTTTGTTCGTCAAAAATTAGTCTCGTTAGTCTCATTTTAAGGTTTGTCTAAGTTCGTCCTTAGAAAGAGACTAACTTGGGACGAACTTAGACATACCTTAGAATGAGATTAACGTTTGTATTTGTTCGTCCCAAGTTAGTCTCGTTATTCTCGTTCTATGGTTTGTCTAAGTTCGTCCTTAGAAAGAGACTAACTTGGGACGAACTTAGACAAACCTTAGAATGAGACTAACGTTTGTCTTTGTTCGTCCCAAGTTAGTCTCGTTCTATGGTTTGTCTAAGTTCATCCTTAGAAAGAGACTAACTTGGGACGAACTTAGACAAACCTTAGAATGAGACTAACGTTTGTCTTTGTTCGTCCCAACTTAGTCTCGTTAGTCTCATTCTATAGTTTGTCTAAGTTTGTCCTTAGAAAGAGACTAACTTGGGACGAACTTAGACAAACCTTAGAATGAGACTAACGTTTGTCTTTGTTCGTCCCAACTTAGTCTCGTTAGTCTCATTCTATGGTTTGTCTAAGTTCGTCCTTAGAAAGAGACTAACTTGGGACGAACTTAGACAAACCTTAGAATGAGACTAACGTTTGTCTTTGTTCGTCCCAACTTAGTCTTGTTAGTCTCATTCTTTGGTTTGTCTAAGTTCGTCCTTAGAAAGAGACTAACTTGGGACGAACTTAGACAAACCTTAGAATGAGACTAACGTTTGTCTTTGTTCGTCCCAACTTAGTCTCGTTAGTCTCATTCTATGGTTTGTCTAAGTTCGTCCTTAGAAAGAGACTAACTTGGGATGAACTTAGACAAACGTTACAATGACACTAACGTTTGTCTTTGTTTGACCCAAGTTAGTCTCGTTAGTCTCATTCTATGGTTTGTCTAAGTTTGTCCTTAGAAAGAGACTAACTTGGGACGAACTTAGACAAACCTTAGAATGAGACTAATGTTTGTCTTTTTTCGTCCCAAGTTAGTCTCGTTAGTCTCATTCTATGGTTTGTCTAAGTTCGTCCTTATAAAGAGACTAACTTGGGACGAACTTAGACAAACCTTAGAATGAGACTAACGTTTGTCTTTGTTCGTCCCAAGTTAGTCTTGTTAGTCTCATTTTAAGGTTTGTCTAAGTTCGTCCTTAGAAAGAGACTAACTTGGGCTGAACTTAGACAAACCTTAGAATGGGACTAACGTTTGTCTTTGTTCGTCCCAACTTAGTCTCGTAAGTCTCATTCTATGGTTTGTCTAAGTTCGTTCTTAGAAAGAGATTAACTTGGGACGAACTTAGACAAACATTACAATGTCACTAACGTTTGTCTTTGTTCGTCCCAAGTTAGTCTCGTTAGTCTCATTCTATGGGTTGTCTAAATTTGTCCTTAGAAAGAGACTAACTTGGGACGAACTTAGACAAACCTTAGAATGAGACTAACGTTTGTCTTTTTTCGTCCCAAGTTAGTCTCGTTAGTCTCATTCTATGGTTTGTCTTAGTTTGTCCTTAGAAAGAGACTAACTTGGGACGAACTTAGACAAACCTTAGAATGAGACTAACGTTTGTCTTTGGTCGTCCCAACTAAGTCTCGTTAGTCTCATTCTATGGTTTGTCTAAGTTCGTCCTTAGAAAGTGACTAACTTGGGACGAACTTAGACAAACCTTAGAATGAGACTAACGTTTGTCTTTGTTCGTCCCAACGTAGTCTCGTTAGTCTCATTCTATGGTTTGTCTAAGTTCTTCCTTAGAAAGAGACTAACTTGGGATGAACTTAGACAAACCTTAGAATGAGACTACCGTTTGTCTTTGTTCGTCCTAAGTTAGTCTCGTTAGTCTCATTCTATGGTTTGTCTAAGTTCGTCCTTAGAAAGAGACTAACTTGGGACGAACTTAGACAAACCTTAGAATGAGACTAACGTTTGTCTTTGTTCGTCCCAACTTAGTCTCGTTAGTCTCATTCTATGGTTTGTCTAAGTTCGTCCTTAGAAAGAGACTAACTTGGGACGAACTTAGACAAACCTTAGAATGAGACTAACGTTTGTCTTTTTTCGTCCCAAGTTAGTCTCGTTTGTCTCATTCTATGGTTTGTCTAAGTTCGTCCTTAGAAAGAGACTAACTTGGGATGAACTTAGACAAACCTTAGAATGGGACTAACGTTTGTCTTTGTTCGTCCCAACTTAGTCTCGTAAGTCTCATTCTATGGTTTGTCTAAGTTCGTTCTTAGAAAGAGACTAACTTGGGATGAACTTAGACAAACATTACAATGTCACTAACGTTTGTCTTTGTTCGTCCCAAGTTAGTCTCGTTAGTCTCATTCTATGGGTTGTCTAAATTTGTCCTTAGAAAGAGACTAACTTGGGACGAACTTAGACAAACCTTAGAATGAGACTAACGTTTGTCTTTTTTCGTCCCAAGTTAGTCTCGTTAGTCTCATTCTATGGTTTGTCTTAGTTTGTCCTTAGAAAGAGACTAACTTGGGACGAACATAGACAAACCTTAGAATGAGACTAACGTTTGTCTTTGGTCGTCCCAACTAAGTCTCGTTAGTCTCATTCTATGGTTTGTCTTTGTTCGTCCCAAGAAAGAGACTAACTTGGGACGAACTTAAACAAACCTTAGAATGAGACTAACGTTTGTCTTTGTTCGTCCCAAGTTAGTCTCGTTAGTCTCATTCTAAGGTTTTTCTAAGTTCTTCCTTAGAAAGAGACTAACTTGGGACGAACTTATATAAACCTTTGAATGAGACTAACGTTTGTCTTTGTTCGTCCTAAGTTAGTCTCGTTAGTCTCATTCTATGGTTTGTCTAAGTTCATCCTTAGAAAGAGACTAACTTGGGACAAACATAGACAAACCTTAGAATGAGACTAACGTTTGTCTTTGTTCCTCCCAAGTTAGTCTCGTTAGTCTCATTCTATGGTTTGTCTAAGTTTGTCCTTAGAAAGAGATTAACTTGGGACAAACTAATACAAACCTAAGAATGAGACTAACGTTTGTCTTTGTTCGTCCCAAGCTAGTCTCATTATTCTAGTTCTATGGTTTGTCTAAGTTCGTCCTTAGAAAGAGACTAATTTGGGACGAACATAGACAAACCTTAGAATGAGACTAACGTTTGTCTTTGTTCGTCCCAAGTTAGTCTCGTTATTCTCGTTCTATGGGTTGTCTAAGTTCGTCCTTAGAAAGAGACTAACTTGGGACGAACATAGAAAAATGTTACAATGAGACTAACGTTTGTCTTTGTTCGTCCCAAGTTAGTCTCGTTAGTCTCATTCTGTGGTTTGTCTAAGTTCGTCCTTACAAAGAGACTACCTTGGGACGAACTTAGACAAACCTTAGAATGAGACTTACGTTTGTCTTTGTTCGTCCATAGAAAGAGACTAACTTGGGATGAACTTAGACAAACCTCAGAATGAGATTAACGTTTGTCTTTGTTCGTCCCAAGTTAGTCACGTTAGTCTCATTTTAAGGTTTGTCTAAGTTCGTCCATAGAAAGAGATTAACTTGGGACGAACTTAGACACACCTTAGAATGAGACTAACGTTTGTCTTTGTTAGTCCCAAGTTAGTCTCGTTATTCTCATTCTATGGTTTGTCTAATTTCGTCCTTAGAAAGAGACTAACATGGGACGAACTTAGACAAACCTTAGAATGTGACTAACGTTTGTCTTTTTTCGTCCCAAGTTAGTCTCGTTAGTCTCGTTCTATGGTTTGTCTAAGTTCGTCCTTAGAAAGAGACTAACTTGGGACGAACTTAGACAAACCTTAGAATGAGACAAACGTTTGTCTTTGTTCGTCCCAAGGTAGTCTCGTTAGTCTCATTCTATGATTTGTCTAAGTTCGTTCTTAGAAAGAGACTAACTTGGGATGAACTTAGACAAACATTACAATGACACTAACGTTTGTCTTTGTTCGTCCCAAGTTAGTCTCGTTAGTTTCATTCTATGGGTTGTCTAAATTTGTCCTTAGAAAGAGACTAACTTGGAACGAACTTAGACAAACCTTAGAATGAGACTAACGTATGTGTTTTTTCGTCCCAAGGTAGTCTCGTTAGTCTCATTCTATGGTTTGTCTAAGTTTGTCCTTAGAAAGAGACTAACTTGGGACGAACTTAGACAAACCTTAGAATGAGACTAACGTTTATCTTTGTTCGTCCCAACTAAGTCTCGTTAGTCTCATTCTATGGTTTGTCTAAATTCGTCCTTAGAAAGAGACTAACTTGGGACGAACTTAGACAAACCTTAGAATGAGACTAACGTTTGTCTTTCTTCGTCCCAACTTAGTCTCGTTAGTCTCATTCTATGATTTGTCTAAGTTCTTCCTTAGAAAGAGACAAACTTGGGATGAACTTAGACAAACCTTAGAATGAGACTAACGTTTGTCTTTGTTCGTCCTAAGTTAGTCTCGTTAGTCTCATTCTATGGTTTGTCTAAGTTTGTCCTTAGAAAGAGACTAACTTGGGACGAACTTAGACAAACCTAAGAATGAGACTAACGTTTGTCTTTGTTCGTCCCAAGTTAGTCACGTTAGTCTCATTTTTAGGTTTGTCTAAGTTCATCCTTAGAAAGAGACTAACTTGGGACGAACTTAGACAAACCTTAGAATGAGACTAACGTTTGTCTTTGTTCGTCCCAAGTTAGTCTCGTTAGTCTCATTCTGTGGTTTGTCTAAGTTCGTCCTTACAAAGAGACTAACTTGGGACGAACTTAGACTAACCTTAGAATGAGACTAACGTTTCTCTTTGTTCGTCCCAACTTAGTCTCGTTAGTCTCATTTTAAGGTTTGCTTAAGTTCATCCTTAGAAAGAGACTAACTTGGGATGAACTTAGACAAACCTTAGAATGAGACTAATGTTTGTCTTTGTTCGTCCCAAGTTAGTCTCATTAGTCTCATTCTAAGGTTTCTCTAAGTTCGTCCTTAGAAAGAGACTAACTTGGACAAACCTTAGAATGAGACTAACGTTTGTCTTTGTTCGTCCCAAGTTAGTCTCATTCTATGGTTTGTCTAAGTTCGTCCTTAGAAAGAGACAAACTTGGGACGACCTTAGACAAACCTTAGAATGAGACTAACATTTGTCTTTTTTCGTCCCAACTAAGTCACGTTAGTCTCATTCTATGGTTTGTCTAAGTTCGTCCTTAGAAAGAGACTAAATTGGGACGAACTTAGACAACCCATAAAATGAGACTAACGTTTGTCTTTGTTCGTCCCAAGTTAGTCTTGTTAGTCTCATTCTATGGTTTGTCTAAGTTCGTCTATAGAAAGAGACTAACTTGGGACGAACTTAGACAAACCTTAGAATGAGACTAAAGTTTGTCTTTTTTCATCCCAAGTTAGTCTCGTTAGTCTCCTTCTATGGTTTGTCTAAGTTCATCCTTAGAAAGAGACTAACTTGGGACGAACTTAGACAAACCTTAGAATGAGACTAACGTTTGTCTTTTTTCGTCGCAAGTTAGTTTAGTTAGTCTCATTCTTGGGTTTGTCTAAGTTAGTCCTTAGAAAGAGACTAACTTCGGGCGAACTTAGACAAACCTTAGAATGAGACTAACGTTTGTCTTTGTTCGTCCCAACTAAGTCTCGTTAGTCTCATTCTACGGTTTGTCTAAATTCGTCCTTAGAAAGAGACTAACTTGGGACGAACTTTGACAAACCTTAGAATGAGACTAACGTTTGTCTTTGTTTGTCCCAACTTAGTCTCGTTAGTCTCATTCTATGGTTTGTCTATGTTCTTCCTTAGAAAGAGACTAACTTGGGATGAACTTAGACAAACATTACCATGACACTAACGTTTGTCTTTGTTCGTCCCAAGTTAGTCTCGTTAGTCTCATTCTATGGTTTGTCTAAATTCGTCCTTAGAAAGAGACTAACTTGGTATGAACTTAGACAAACCTAAGAATGAGACTAATGTTTGTCTTTTTTCGTCCCAAGTTAGTCTCGTTAGTCTCATTCTATGGTTTGTCTAAGTTTGTCCTTAGAAAGAGACTAACATGGGACGAACTTAGAGAAACCTTAGAATGAGACTAACATTTGTCTTTGTTCGTCCCTACTAAGTCTCGTTAGTCTCATTCTATGGTTTGTCTAAGTTCGTCCTTAGAAAGAGACTAACTTGGGACGAACTTAGACAAACCTTAGAATGAGACTAACGTTTGTATTTGTTCGTCCCAACATAGTCTCGTTAGTCTCATTCTATGGTTAGTCTAAGTTCGTCCTTAGAAAGAGACTAACTTGGGACGAACTTAGACAAACCTTAGAATGAGACTAACGTTTGTCTTTGTTCGTCCCCTGTTAGTCACGTTAGTCTCATTTTAAGGTTTGTCTAAGTTCATCCTTAGAAAGAGACTAACTTGGGACGAACTTAGACACACCTTAGAATGAGACTAACCTTTGTCTTTGTTCGTCGCAGGTTAGTCTCGTTCAATAGTTTTTCTAAGTTCGTCCTTAGAAAGAGACTAACTTGGGACGAACTTAGACAAACCTTAGAATGAGACTAACGTTTGTCTTTGTTCATCCCAAGTTAGTCTCGTTATTCTCGTTCTATGGTTTGTCTAAGTTCGTCCTTAGAAAGAGACTAACTTGGGACGAACTTAGAATATGTTACAATGAGACTAACGTTTGTCTTTGTTTGTCCCAAGTTAATCTCGTTAGTCTCATTCTGTGGTTTGTCTAAGTTCGTCCTTACATAGAGACTAACATGGGACGAAGTTAGACAAACCTTAGAATGAGACTAACGTTTGTCTTTGTTCGTCCCAATTTAGACTCGTTAGTCTCACTCTAAGGTTTCACTAAGTTCGTCATTAGAAAGAGACTAAATTGGACAACCCTTAGGCAAACCGTAGAATGAGACTAACTTGGGACGAACAAAGACAAACGTTAGTCTCATTCTACGGTTTGCCTAAGTTCGTCCTTACAAAGAGACTAACTTGGGATGACCTTAGACAAACCTTAGATTGCGACTAACGTTTGTCTTTTTTCGTCCCAACTAAGTCACGTTAGTCTCATTCTAAGGTTTGTCCTTAGAAAGAGACAAAATTGGGACGAACTTAGACAAACAATAAAAGGAGACTAACGTTTGTCTTTATTTGTCCCAAGTTAGTCTTGTTAGTCTCATTCTATGGTTTGTCTAAGTTCGTCATTAGAAAGAGACTAACTTGGGACGAACTTAGACAAACCATAGAATGAGACTAACGTTTGTCTTTTTTCGTCCCAAGTTAGTCTCGTTAGTCTCATTCTATGGTTTGTCTAAGTTCGTCCTTAGAAAGAGACTAACTTGGGATGAACTTAGACAAACCTTAGAATGAGACTAACGTTTGTCTTTGTTCGTCCCAACTTAGTCTCGTTAGTCTCATTCTATGGTTTGTCTAAGTTCGTCCTTAGAAAGAGACTAAGTTGGGACGAATTAGACAAACGTTACAATGACACTAATGTTTGTCTTTGTTCGTCCCAAGTTAGTCTCGTTAGTCTCATTCTATGGTTTGTCTAAATTTATACTTAGAAAGAGACTAACTTGGGACGAACTTTGACAAACCTAAGAATGAGACTAACGTTTGTCTGTTTTCGCCCAAGTTAGTTTAGTTAGTCTCATTCTAGGGTTTGTCTAAGTTTGTCCTTAGAAAGAGACTAACTTGGGACGAACTTAGACAAACCTTAGAATGAGACTAACGTTTGTCTTTGTTCGTCCCAACTTAGTCTCGTTAGTCTCATTCTATGGTTTGTCTAAGTTCTTCCTTAGAAAGAGACTAACTTGGGTCGAACTTAGACAAACCTTATAATGAGACTAACGTTTGTCTTTGTTCATCCCAAGTTAGTCTCGTTATTCTCGTTATATGGTTTGTCTAAGTTTGTCCTTAGAAAGAGACTAACTTGGGACGAACTTAGAATATGTTACAATGAGACTAACGTTTGTCTTTGTTCGTCCCAAGTTAGTCTCGTTAGTCTCATTCTGTGGTTTGTCTAAGTTCGTCCTTACAAAGAGACTAACTTGGGACGAAGTTAGACAAACCTTAGAATGAGACTAATGTTTGTCTTTGTTCGTCCCAAGTTAGTCTCGTTAGTCTCATTCTAAGGTTTCTCTAAGTTCGTCATTAGAAAGAGACTAACTTGGACAAGCCTTAGAATGCGACTAACGTTTGTCTTTTTTCGTCCCAACTAAGTCACGTTAGTCTCATTCTAAGGTTTGTCTAAGTTCGTCCTTAGAAAGAGACAAAATTGGGACGAACTTAGACAAACAATAAAAGGAGACTAACGTTTGTCTTTGTTTGTCCCAAGTTAGTCTTGTTAGTCTCATTCTATGGTTTGTCTAAGTTCGTCATTAGAAAGAGACTAACTTGGGACGAACTTAGACAAACCTTAGAATGAGACTAACGTTTGTCTTTTTTCGTCCCAAGTTAGTCTCGTTAGTCTCATTCTATGGTTTGTCTAAGTTCGTCCTTAGAAAGAGACTAACTTGGGACGAACTTAGACAAACGTTACAATGACACTAATGTTTGTCTTTGTTCGTCCCAAGTTAGTCTCGTTAGTCTCATTCTATGGTTTGTCTAAATTTATCCTTAGAAAGAGACTAACTTGGGACGAACTTTGACAAACCTAAGAATGAGACTAACGTTTGTCTTTTTTCGCCCAAGTTAGTTTAGTTAGTCTCATTCTAGGGTTTGTCTAAGTTTGTCCTTAGAAAGAGACTAAATTGGGACGAACTTAGACAAACCTTAGAATGAGACTAACGTTTGTCTTTGTTCGTCCCAACTTAGTCTCGTTAGTCTTATTCTATGGTTTGTCTAAGTTCTTCCTTAGAAAGAGACTAACTTGGGTCGAACTTAGACAAACCTTAGAATGAGACTAACATTTGTCTTTGTTCATCCCAAGTTAGTCTCGTTATTCTCGTTCTATGGTTTGTCTAAGTTCGTCTTTAGAAAGAGACTAACTTGGGATGAACTTAGAATATGTTACAATGAGACTAACGTTTGTCTTTGTTCGTCCCAAGTTAGTCTCGTTAGTCTCATTCTGTGGTTTGTCTAAGTTCGTCCTTACAAAGAGACTAACTTGGGACGAAGTTTGACAAACCTTAGAATGAGACTAACATTTGTCTTTGTTCGTCCCAAGTTAGTCTCGTTAGTCTCATTCTAAGGTTTCTCTAAGTTCGTCATTAGAAAGAGACTAACTTGGACAAGCCTTAAAATGAGACTAACGTTTGTCTTTGTTCGTCCCAAGTTAGTCTCATTCTACGGTTTGTCTAAGTTCGTCCTTACAAAGAGACTAACTTGGGATGACCTAAGACAAACCTTAGAATGCGACTAACGTTTGTCTTTTTTCGTCCCAACTAAGTCACGTTAGTCTCATTCTAAGGTTTGTCTAAGTTCGTCCTTAGAAAGAGATAAAATTGGGACGAACTTAGACAAACAATAAAAGGAGACTAACGTTTGTCTTTGTTTGTCCCAAGTTAGTCTTGTTAGTCTCATTCTATGGTTCGTCTAAGTTCGTCATTAGAAAGAGACTAACTTGGGATGAACTTAGACAAACCTTAGAATGAGACTAACGTTTGTATTTTTTCGTCCCAAGTTAGTCTCGTTAGTCTCATTCTATGGTTTGTCTAAGTTCGTCCTTAGAAAGAGACTAACTTGGGACGAACTTAGACAAACCTTAGAATGAGACTAACATTTGTCTTTGTTCGTCCCAACTTAGTCTCGTTAGTCTCATTCTATGGTTTGTCTAAGTTCGTGCTTAGAAAGAGACTAACTTGGGACGAACTTAGACAAACGTTACAATGACACTAATGTTTGTCTTTGTTCGTCCCAAGTTAGTCTCGTTAGTCTCATTCTATGGTTTGTCTAAATTTATCCCTAGAAAGAAACTAACTTGGGACGAACTTTGACAAACCTAAGAATGAGACTAACGTTTGTCTTTTTTCGCCCAAGTTAGTTTAGTTAGTCTCATTCTAGGGTTTGTCTAAGTTTGTCCTTAGAAAGAGACTAACTTGGGACGAACTTAGACAAACCTTAGAATGAGACTAACGTTTGTCTTTGTTCGTCCCAACTTAGTCTCGTTAGTCTCATTCTATGGTTTGTCTAAGTTCTTCCTTAGAAAGAGACTAACTTGGGATGAAATTAGACAAACCTTAGAATGAGACTAACGTTTGTCTTTGTTCGTCCCAAGTTTGTCTCGTTAGTCTCATTCTATGGTTTGTCTAAGTTCGTCCTTAGAAAGAGACTAACTTGGGACGAACTTAGACAAACCTTAGAATAAGACTAACGTTTGTCTTTGTCCGTCCCAAGTTAGTCTCGTTAGTCTCATTCTATGGTTTGTCTAAGTTCGTCCTTAGAAAGAGACTAACTTGGGACGAACTTAGACAAACCTCAGAATGAGACTAACGTTTGTCTTTGTTCGTCCCAAGTTAGTCCCGTTAGTCTCATTTTAAGGTTTGTCTAAGTTCGTCCTTAGAAAGAGACTAACTTGGGATGAACTTAGACAACCATTACAATGACACTAACGTTTGTCTTTGTTCGTCCCAAGTTAGTCTCGTTAGTCTCATTCTATGGTTTGTCTAAATTCGTCCTTAGAAAGAGATTAACTTGGGACGAACTTAGACAAACCTTAGAATGAGACTAATGTTTGTCTTTTTTCGTCCCAAGTTAGTCTCGTTAGTCTCATTCTATGGTTTGTCTAAGTTTGTCCTTAGAAAGAGACTAACTTGGGATGAACTTAGACCAACCTTTGAATGAGACTAACATTTGTCTTTGTTCATTCCAACTAAGTCTCGTTAGTCTCATTCTATGGTTTGTCTAAGTTCGTCCTTAGAAAGAGACTACTAACTTGGGACGAACTTAGACAAACCTTAGAATGAGACTAACGTTTGTCTTTGTTCGTCCCAACTTAGTCTCCTTAGTCTCATTCTATGGTTTGTCTAAGTTCTTCCTTAGAAAGTGACTAACTTGGGATGAACTTAGACAAACCTTAGAACGAGACTAACGTTTGTCTTTGTTCGTCCTAAGTTAGTCTCGTTAGTCTCATTCTATGATTTGTCTAAGTTCGTCCTTAGAAAGAGACTAACTTGGGACGAACTTAGACAAACCTTAGAATGAGACTAACGTTTGTCTTTGTTCGTCCCATGTTAGTCACGTTAGTCTCATTTTAAGGTTTGTCTAAGTTCGTCCTTAGAAAGAGACTAACTTGGGACGAACTTAGACACACCTTAGAATGAGACTAATGTTTGTCTTTGTTCGTCGCAGGTTAGTCTCGTTCAATGGTTTGTCTAAGTTCGTCCTTAGAAAGAGACTAACTTGGGACGAACTTAGACAAACCTTAGAATGAGACTAACGTTTGTCTTTGTTCATCCCAAGTTAGTCTCGTTATTCTCGTTCTATGGTTTGTCTAAGTTCGTCCTTAGAAAGAGACTAACTTGGGACGAACTTAGAATATGTTACAATGAGACTAACGTTTGTCTTTGTTCGTCCCAAGTTAGTCTCGTTAGTCTCATTCTGTGGTTTGTCTAAGTTCGTCCTTACAAAGAGACTAACTTGGGACGAAGTTAGACAAACCTTAGAATGAGACTAACGTTTGTCTTTGTTCGTCCCAAGTTAGTCTCGTTAGTCTCAATCTAAGGTTTCTCTAAGTTCGTCATTAGAAAGAGACTAACTTGGACAAGCCTTAGAATGAGACTAACGTTTGTCTTTGTTCGTCCCAAGTTAGTTTCATTCTACGGTTTGTCTAAGTTCGTCCTTACAATGAGACTAACTTGGGATGACCTTAAACAAACCTTAGAATGCGACTAACGTTTGTCTTTTTTCGTCCCAACTAAGTCACGTTTGTCTCATTCTAAGGTTTGTCTAAGTTCGTCCTTAGAAAGAGACAAAATTGGGACGAACTTAGACAAACAATAAAAGGAGACTAACGTTTGTCTTTGTTTGTCCCAAGTTAGTTTTGTTAGTCTCATTCTATGGTTTGTCTATGTTCGTCATTAGAAAGAGACTAACTTGGGACGAACTTAGACAAACCTTAGAATGTGACTAACGTTTGTATTTTTTCGTCCCAAGTTAGTCTCGTTAGTCTCATTCTATGGTCTGTCTAAGTTCGTCCTTAGAAAGAGACTAACTTGGGACGAACTTAGACAAACCTTAGAATAAGACTAACGTTTGTCTTTGTCCGTCCCAAGTTAGTCTCGTTAGTCTCATTCTATGGTTTGTCTAAGTTCGTCCTTAGAAAGAGACTAACTTGGGACGAACTTAGACAAACCTCAGAATGAGACTAACGTTTGTCTTTGTTCGTCCCAAGTTAGTCCCGTTAGTCTCATTTTAAGGTTTGTCTAAGTTCGTCCTTAGAAAGAGACTAACTTGGGATGAACTTAGACAACCATTACAATGACACTAACGTTTGTCTTTGTTCGTCCCAAGTTAGTCTCGTTAGTCTCATTCTATGGTTTGTCTAAATTCGTCCTTAGAAAGAGACTAACTTGGGACGAACTTAGACAAACCTTAGAATGAGACTAATGTTTGTCTTTTTTTGTCCCAAGTTAGTCTCGTTAGTCTCATTCTATGGTTTGTCTAAGTTTGTCCTTAGAAAGAGACTAACTTGGGATGAACTTAGACCAACCTTTGAATGAGACTAACATTTGTCTTTTTCATTCCAACTAAGTCTCGTTAGTCTCATTCTATGGTTTGTCTAAGTTCGTCCTTAGAAAGAGACTAACTTGGGACGAACTTAGACAAACCTTAGAATGAGACTAACGTTTGTCTTTGTTCGTCCCAACTTAGTCTCGTTAGTCTCATTCTATGGTTTGTCTAAGTTCTTCCTTAGAAAGTGACTAACTTGGGACGAACTTAGACAAACCTTAGAACGAGACTAACGTTTGTCTATGTTCGTCCTAAGTTAGTCTCGTTAGTCTCATTCTATGATTTGTCTAAGTTCGTCCTTAGAAAGAGACTAACTTGGGACGAACTTAGACAAACCTTAGAATGAGACTAACGTTTGTCTTTGTTCGTCCCATGTTAGTCACGTTAGTCTCATTTTAAGGTTTGTCTAAGTTCGTCCTTAGAAAGAGACTAACTTGGGACAAACTTAGACACACCTTAGAATGAGACTAATGTTTGTCTTTGTTCGTCGCAGGTTAGTCTCGTTCAATGGTTTGTCTAAGTTCGTCCTTAGAAAGAGACTAACTTGGGACGAACTTAGACAAACTTTAGAATGAGACTAACGTTTGTCTTTGTTCATCCCAAGTTAGTCTCGTTATTCTCGTTCTATGGTTTGTCTAAGTTCGTCCTTAGAAAAAGACTAACTTGGGACGAACTTAGAATATGTTACAATGAGACTAACGTTTGTCTTTGTTCGTCCCAAGTTAGTCTCGTTAGTCTTAATCTGTGGTTTGTCTAAGTTCGTCCTTACAAAGAGACTAACTTGGGACGAAGTTAGACAAACCTTAGAATGAGACTAACGTTTGTCTTTGTTCGTCCCAAGTTAGTCTCGTTAGTCTCATTCTAAGGTTTCTCTAAGTTCGTCATTAGAAAGAGACTAACTTGGACAAGCCTTAGAATGAGACTAACGTTTGTCTTTGTTTGTCCCAAGTTAGTCTCATTCTACGGTTTGTCTAAGTTCGTCCTGACAAAGAGACTAACTTGGGATGACCTTAAACAAACCTTAGAATACGACTAACGTTTGTCTTTTTTCGTCCCAACTAAGTCACGTTAGTCTCATTCTAAGGTTTGTCTAAGTTCGTCCTTAGAAAGAGACAAAATTGGGACGAACTTAGACAAACAATAAAAGGAGACTAACGTTTGTCTTTGTTTGTCCCAAGTTAGTTTTGTTAGTCTCATTCTATGGTTTGTCCAAGTTCGTCATTAGAAAGAGTCTAACTTGGGACGAACTTAGACAAACCTTAGAATGAGACTAACGTTTGTCTTTTTTCATCCCAAGTTAGTCTCGTTAGTCTCATTCTATGGTTTGTCTATGTTCGTCCTTAGAAAGAGACTAACTTGGGACGAACTTAGACAAACCTTAGAATGAGACTAACGTTTGTCTCTGTTCGTCCCAACTTAGTCTCGTTAGTCTCATTCTATGGTTTGTCTAAGTTCGTCCTTAGAAAGAGACTAACTTGGGACGAACTTAGACAAACGTTACAATGACACTAATGTTTGTCTTTGTTCGTCCCAAGTTAGTCTCGTTAGTCTCATTCTATGGTATGTCTAAATTTATCCTTAGAAAGAGACTAACTTGGGACGAACTTTGACAAACCTAAGCATGAGACTAACGTTTGTCTTTTTTCGCCCAAGTTAGTTTAGTTAGTCTCATTCTAGGGTTTGTCTAAGTTTGTCCTTAGAAAGAGACTAACTTGGGACGAACTTAGACAAGCCTTAGAATGAGACTAATGTTTGTCTTTGTTCGTCCCAACTTAGTCTCATTAGTCTCATTCTATAGTTTGTCTAAGTTCTTCCTTGGAAAGAGACTAAATTGGGGTGAAATTAGACAAACCTTAGAATGAGACTAACGTTTGTCTTTGTTCGTCCCAACTTAGTCTCGTTAGTCTCATTCTATGGTTTGTCTAAGTTCGTCCTTAGAAAGAGACTAACTTGGCACGAACTTAGACAAACCTTAGAATAAGACTAACGTTTGTCTTTGTCCGTCCCAAGTTAGTCTCGTTAGTCTCATTCTAAGGTTTCTCTAAGTTCGTCATTAGAAAGAGACTAACTTGGACAAGCCTTAGAATGAGACTAACGTTTGTCTTTGTTTGTCCCAAGTTAGTCTCATTCTACGGTTTGTCTAAGTTCGTCCTTACAAAGAGACTAACTTGGGATGACCTTAAACAAACCTTAGAATACGACTAACGTTTGTCTTTTTTCGTCCCAACTAAGTCACGTTAGTCTCATTCTAAGGTTTGTCTAAGTTCATCCTTAGAAAGAGACAAAATTGGGACGAACTTAGACAAACAATAAAAGGAGACTAACGTTTGTCTTTGTTTGTCCCAAGTTAGTTTTGTTAGTCTCATTCTACGGTTTGTCTAAGTTCGTCATTAGAAAGAGTCTAACTTGGGACGAACTTAGACAAACCTTAGAATGAGACTAACGTTTGTCTTTTTTCATCCCAAGTTAGTCTCGTTAGTCTCATTCTATGGTTTGTCTATGTTCGTCCTTAGAAAGAGACTAACTTGGGACGAACTTAGACAAACCTTAGAATGAGACTAACGTTTGTCTCTGTTCGTCCCAACTTAGTCTCGTTAGTCTCATTCTATGGTTTGTCTAAGTTCGTCCTTAGAAAGAGACTAACTTGGGACGAACTTAGACAAACGTTACAATGACACTAATGTTTGTCTTTGTTCGTCCCAAGTTAGTCTCGTTAGTCTCATTCTATGGTTTGTCTAAATTTATCCTTAGAAAGAGACTAACTTGGGACGAACTTTGACAAACCTAAGCATGAGACTAACGTTTGTCTTTTTTCGCCCAAGTTAGTTTAGTTAGTCTCATTCTAGGGTTTGTCTAAGTTTGTCCTTAGAAAGAGACTAACTTGGGACGAACTTAGACAAACCTTAGAATGAGACTAATGTTTGTCTTTGTTCGTCCCAACTTAGTCTCGTTAGTCTCATTCTATAGTTTGTCTAAGTTCTTCCTTGGAAAGAGACTAAATTGGGGTGAAATTAGACAAACCGTAGAATGAGACTAACGTTTGTCTTTGTTCGTCCCAAGTTAGTCTCGTTAGTCTCATTCTATGGTTTGTCTAAGTTCGTCCTTAGAAAGAGACTAACTTGGCACGAACTTAGACAAACCTTAGAATAAGACTAACGTTTGTCTTTGTCCGTCCCAAGTTAGTCTCGTTAGTCTCATTCTATGGTTTGTCTAAGTTCGTCCTTAGAAAGAGACTAACTTGGGACGAACTTAGACAAACCTCAGAATGAGACTAACGTTTGTCTTTGTTCGTCCCAAGTTAGTCCCGTTAGTCTCATTTTAAGGTTTGTCTAAGTTCGTCCTTAGAAAGAGACTAACTTGGGACGAACTTAGACACACCTTAGAATGAGACTAACGTTTGTCTTTGTTCGTCCCATGTTAGTCTCGTTAATCTCGTTCTATAGTTTGTCTAAGTTTGTCCTTAGAAAGAGACTAACTTGGGACGAACTTTGACAAATCTTAGAATGAGACTAACGTTTTTCTTTCTTTGTCCCAAGTTAATCTCGTTATTCTCGTTCTATGGTTTGTCTAAGTTTTTCCTTAGAAAGAGACTAACTTGGGACGAACTTAGACAAATGTTACAATGAGACTAATGTTTGTCTTTATTCGTCCCAAGTTAGTCTGGTTAGTCTCGTTTTGTGGTTTCTCTAAGTTCGTCCTTACAAAGAGACTAACTTGGGATGAACTTAGACAAACCTTAGAATGAGACTAACGTTTGTCTTTGTTCGTCCCAACTTAGTCTCGTTAGTCTCATTTGAAGGTTTGCCTAAGTTCATCCTTAGAAAGAGACTGACTTGGGAAGAACTTAGACAAACCTTAGAATGAGACTAATGTTTGTCTTTGTTCGTCCCATGTTAGTCTTGTTAGTCTCATTCTAAGGTTTCTCTAAGTTTGTCCTTAGAAAGAGACTAACTTGGACTAACCTCAGAATGAGACTATTGCCTTTGTTCGTCCCAAGTTAGTCTCATTCTATGGTTTGTTTAAGTTCGTCCTTTGAAAGAGGCTAACTTGGGACGACCTTAGAAAAACCTTAGAATGAGACTAAGGTTTGTCTTTTTTCGTCCCAACTAAGTCACATTAGTCTCATTCTATGGTTTGTCTAAGTTCGTCCTTAGAAAGAGACTAAATTGGGACGAACTTAGACAAACCATAAAATGAGACTAACGTTTGTCTTTGTTCGTCCCAAGTTAGTCTTGTTAGTCTCATTCTATGGTTTGTCTAAGTTCGTCTTTAGAAAGAGACTAACTTGGGACGAACTTAGACAAACCTTAGAATGAGACTAACGTTTGTCTTTTTTCGTCACAAGTTAGTCTCGTTAGTCTCATTCTATGGTTTGTCTAAGTTCGTCCTTAGAAAGAGACTAACTTGGGACGAACTTAGACAAACCTTACAATTAGACTAACGTTTGTTTTTGTTCGTCCCAAGTTAGTCTCGTTAGTCTCATTCTATTGTTTGTCTAAGTTTGTCCTTAGAAAGAGACTAAATTGGGACGAACTTAGACAAACCTTAGAATGAGACTAACGTTTGTCTTTGTTCGTCCCAACTATGTCTCGTTAGTCTCATTCTATGGTTTGTCTAAGTTCGTCCTTAGAAAGAGACTAACTTAGGACGAAGTTAGACAAACCTTAGAATGAGACTAACGTTTGTCTTTGTTCGTCCCAACTTAGTCTCGTTAGTCTCATTCTATGGTTTGTCTAAGTTCTTCCTTAGAAAGAGACTAACTTGGGACGAACTTAGACAAATGTTACAATGAGACTAACGTTTGTCTTTGTTCGTCCCAAGTTAGTCTCGTTAGTCTAATTCTGTGGTTTGTCTAAGTTCGTCCTTACAAAGAGACTAACTTGGGATGAACTTAGACAAACCTTAGAATGAGACTAACGTTTGTCTTTGTTCGTCCCAACTTAGTCTCGTTAGTCTCATTTTAAGGTTTGCCTAAGTTCATCCTTAGAAAGAGACTAACTTGGGACGAACTTAGACAAACCTTAGAATGAGACTAATTTTTGTCTTTGTTCGTCCCAAGTTAGTCTCGTTAGTCTCATTCTAAGGTTTCTCTAAGTTCGTCCTTAGAAAGAGACTAACTTGGACAAACCTTAGAATGAGACTAACGTTTGTCTTTAATCGTCCCAAGTTAGTCTCATTCTATGGTTTGTCTAAATTCATCCTTAGAAAGAGACTAACTTGGGACGACCTTAGACAAACCATAGAATGAGACTAACGTTTGTCTTTTTTCATCCCAACTAAGTCACGTTAGTCTCATTCTATGGTTTGTGATGAGGACACACTGGCCTCACCTCGTCGGTCATCTACTATTTCAAGTAATCGTATACAACTACAAGCTGATGCATCAACGAAGGACGCTTACAAAGGCCCAATGACTAGGAACCGAGCAAAACAAATTCAACATGAGGTGAATTCACTCCTAGTTGATTGTTATACTACAATTGATTAGAACTATATGCTGCCTAAATCTAGTGTGCTTTTATTACTCAGATTCTCAAAAGTGGATGGACATAAAGAAGGGACACTTATGGAAGACTCGTGTACGAAGAACAAAGAGAGAAGTCTAACATCATTTAGTGGAAGAAAGAAAGCAATAGAGGACCAGAATTGATGATTTTCCCTTAGCACATCAAACCAAGCACAAATTGAAAGAATGGCTATTAATAGTATTGCACAAAGATCAATCATGGGCACTTATGATTTCACAAGGATCAAAGGAGAATGCACAAGACTCCATGGTGGCTGCTCATTGCTCAAAAGAGGCTACTCAAGATCCCATGGTGGCTGCACAAGTCCACAACACATGCATTTAATTTCATTTCTTAGTATTAATCCTCATCTACATGTATTTTGCAAACACATTCAGATTTTCAAATTTATTCATCTAAATGTGTATGAAAGAAAAAAAGAAACTCAAACCTCACTTTCTCTTACCAACCGAAGCTCGTGCAAATTCCAAGTGAGTGCAGAGTACTTCTCAATTGTGGCGTTGGTGGTAGGTCACAATATAGTGATAACAAGGTGCATACAAGTCGAGAATTACACAAACAGTGGCCACCTTGGGATGCTCGGGCAGAATAGGTGTAAATCCAAAATGAGTGATACAAGAACACTAACTATCCCCGAAATTGGCTACTCTTGCTTCTCTTTTTTTTTTCTTTTTTTTGATCAGCAAGGAACTACTAAGAAGCTGAAACTTTTCTTCTTCTTTTTTTTTCTTTTTTTTCCTTTTTTTTCAACGAAGCAAACTGAAGTAGACTAGAATGGAATAGATCCTACCGTGATAACCATGGCTTCTGATACCAGATGATACGGGGGTTGGTTTCGATCTTCACGACGTAGGATTTTGATGAACTTTAACTATTGGAGCCACTCAAAGAAATGGGGTGATAATAGTGTAACCCGACGATTCTTGATGCCAACCACTGCTAGTGCAATGACCTGCGACAAGTAGACGCCTAACCACACTCTAAGTTTCCTAACCACACAACCACGCACGAAGTTGGAAGCACGGAAAGGTTGCCGTCGAACGACCGCTTCTGCAATATCACTTAAGAAATTACAAGAGCAAAGGGGTAGAGAAATCTCTCATTGATATTGAAATAGCACTTGGCTAAGTTTCATGTAGAAATCAGATTCAAGTAATGTCTATTCTGTTTGTAACAGAAATGAAAATGTGGTACTTATGCTAAGAAAACAATAAATCTTGTGTTTTTGATTCATGTGCAGCCATCCTCAAGTCTTGTGCAACCATGGTTGAGTTTTGTGTAGCCAAATTGGATCTTGTACAGCCATGGTTGAACCTTGTGCAATATTCATGTCTTGATGGCTGCATTAAATTCTTGGGGAGTTGCACCTCCTCTTGGAATTGAGATGTCCATAATGAGGTGTGGAAGGACGAACCCCTATTTTTAGATGTGCACTAAGTGATGGTGCGGAAAGCTTGCTGTCATTCTTCATGTCACACTTGAATTTCAGCACATCATATTCTTCATTAATTGATGCTTGTAGGCAATGCACGCCAATAGCTAAGCTTTGATTCTCCTTGTATGTCCCTTTAGCTTGAATTTCCTCCATAGTTAAAAACCTGAGTAAAAGAAGAACTCGATACTTAGGCAGTATATAATTGTCATTAATATCATCATGAAGGTGAGTTAAGAGAGAATTCACTTCTTGTTGAATTTGTTTGGCACGATTCCTAGTCATGGGACCAAGATAAGCATCTTTAGTCGATGTATCAGCTTGTACGCGTATAGGATCCTCATCATCCTCCCCCTCTTGAAAATGAGTCGTCCTCGACTCTAATTCTTCTTGACCCACGTAAGGAGACAAATCAGCTACGTTAAATGTTGGACTCACCGCATAGTCTTCTGGAAGCTCAATTTTGTAAGCATTGTCATTTATCCTCGAAAGCACTTTGAATGGTCCATCTCTGCGAGGCATTAGTTTTGACTTGCGCTTTCTCTGGAAAATGATCTTTACGCAAGTGTACCCAGACAAGATCACCGGGGTTAAAAGTCACCTTCTTGCGGTTTTTGTTGGCCTTTGCGGCATAGTACTCTCCCTTTTTCTCTATTTCCTCTTTGGTTTTCTCATGAATTTTCTTCACATATTCAGCACGTTTTGACGCCTCCATATTACTCCTCTCTTGCAATGGAAGTGGCAGCAAGTCAATAGGTGCAATTGGCTTGAACCCATAAACCACCTCAAAGGGGCACATGCCGGTAGTAGAGTGAACAACTCTATTGTAAGCAAACTCAACGTGTGGCAAGCAATCTTCCCATTCCTTCAAATTTTTCTTGATCATTGTCCTCAATAGTGTTGAAAGAGTTCGATTCACCACCTCTGTTTGTCCATCAGTTTGTGGGTGACACGTTGTCGAAAATAGCAACTTTGTTCCAAGCTTAGCCCACAAAGTTTTCCAAAAGTCACTCATAAACTTCACATCACGATCTGAAACAATTGTTCTCGGCATTCCATGAAGGCGCACAATTTCCCTGAAAAACAAATCAGCAACATGTGAAGCATCATCGCTCTTATGACATGGAATGAAATGTGCCATTTTCGAAAATCTATCAACAACTACAAAAACAGAATCCCTCCCCCTCTTAGTCCTAGGCAGTCCTAAAACAAAATCCATGCTAATATCTTCCCAATGAGCATTTGGAACAGGTAGGGGAGTATATAAACCGTGGGGATTAAGTTTTGAGTTAGCTTTGTGACATGTGACGCATCGTTGCACAAATCTTTCAACATCTTTCCTCATCTTTGGCCAATAAAAATGATCAGCCAACATCTCATAAGTCTTTTCACGGCCAAAGTGGCCCATCAAACCACCTGCATGTGATTCCTGCACTAACAAGGGTCTAACCGAAGAATCTGGAACACAAAGCTTGTTAGCCCTAAAAAGAAATCCATCATGCACATGATATTTATCCCATCCTTTCCCATCGTGGCATTTCTCATATGGTTTTGAAAAGTTAGGATCAGCAACATACAATTCTTTTAAACTCTCAAGTCCAAGCACGTTTACCTCTAACTGTTGTAACAAAACATGTCTACGAGATAAAGCATCAGCAACCATATTTTCTTTGCCCTTCTTATACTTCACAACATATGGAAAGGTTTCAATAAATTCAACCCATTTAGCATGCCTCCTATTCAGATTAGCTTGACTCTTTAAATGTTTCAAAGCTTCATGATCAGAATGTATAACAAACTCTTTTGGCCATAAGTAATGTTGCCATGTTTCAAGTGCACGAACCAAAGCATACAATTCTTTATCATAAAAAGAATAATTCAATTGTGCACCTCTCAATTTCTCACTAAAATATGCAACCGGTTTACGTTCTTGCATCAATACACCTCCAATACCTATTCCACTAGCATCACATTCTATTTCAAAGGTTTTCGTGAAATCAGGTAAGACTAGCAAAGGTGCTTCAGTTAATCGCTTCTTAAGCTCAAGGAAGGCATTTTCTTGTGGCTCATCCCATTTAAAAACAACTCCTTTCTTTGTTAGTTCATTTAATGGTGCAGCAATGGTACTAAAATCTTTCACAAATCTTCTATAGAAACCAGCAAGACCATGAAAACTTCTAACTTGACTTACATTGATAGGAGTTGGCCAATTCTTGATTGCCTCTACCTTTGATTCATCAACTTCAATTCCTTGCCCTGAAACAACATAGCCAAGAAACACAACCTTGTTTGTGCAAAATGAGCAATTTTCCATGTTAGCATATAACTTTTCTTTACTAAGAACATCCAACACTTGTTTGATATGATCAAGATGTTCTTCCTTGGACCTACTGTATATCAAGATATCATCTAAGTACACAACAACAAATCTGCCAATATAAGCTCTCAAAACATGGTTCATTAATCTCATGAAGGTACTAGGGGCGTTAGTTAAACCAAAAGGCATGACTAACCATTCATACAATCCAAATTTTGTTTTGAATGCTGTTTTCCATTCATCTCCTTCTTTCATCCTAATCTGGTGATATCCACTTCGCAAATCAATTTTAGAGAAGATAATAGAGCCACTTAGTTCATCTAGCATATCCTCTAGCCTAGGAATAGGATGACGATATCTAACAGTTATATTATTTATGGCCCTACAATAAACACACATACGCCAAGATCCATCTTTCTTAGGAACTAAAATCACAGGCACTGCACAAGGACTTAAACTTTCACGTACATAACCTTTATTTAAAAGTTCTTGTACCTGCCTTTGTATCTCCTTTGTTTCTTCGGGATTTGTACGGTATGGTGGTCGGTTTGGAAGTGAAGCTCCTGGAATGAGATCAATTTGATGTTCAATGCCACGCAATGGAGGTAAACCCGCTGGAACCTCCTCCGGAAAGACATCCTTGTAATCCTGCAAAACACGAGAAAAGGCACTAGGAAGACAAGTTAAGTCGTTAGTAGATACCAAAGTATCTTTGTACACATGTACGAAGATCACACAATCTGGGCTTTGTATCACATCTCTCAACTCAGATTTTGTAGCTAGCATGACTAAGTTCTCTCCCTCTCTTTTCTTTTTGTCTCTCGTGTTTGATTTGGGGCGCTCACTCTCAGATGTGTGTAGGTCACTCAATTTCTGTTTCTCTCTCTCATTCTCACTCCTCTGTGAAGAAACCTTTTGCATGTGTTCAGTCATGATTTGTTGCGGCGTCATGGGTCTCAGCACCAAATCCTTCCCTTTCCACTTGATAGTGTATTGGTTGGTCCGTCCACAGTGTTGGGCTGAAAGATCATATTGCCACGGCCTTCCCAATAGCAAGTGGCATACCTTCATTGGTACTACATCACACTCGACTACGTCGATGTAATCACCAATTTTGAATTGAACCTTCACCTTGTGTGTAATCTTCATCTCACCACAATCACTTAACCATTGCACATGGTATGGGTAGGGATGTTGCAGCAGCTTGAGTCCAAGTTTTTCACACATCTCCTTACTTGCAAGATTATGGCAGCTCCCTCCATCAATTATAACCTTGCATACCTTATCCTCGATTCTAGCTCTTGTTTGGAAAAGATTGTGTCGTTGACAATTTTCAGTCTCCTTGATTTGTAAACTTAGCACCTTGGTAACAACAAGTGATGTGCCTTGTTCAAAGTCACAACATGTTTGTTCTTCTCCTTCTAACATATTGCCTCCAACATCTTCTTCCAAATCGCTAGCAGATTCATATTCCCCTTCTTCCGTGACAAGCATAGTGCGATTATTAGGGCACTCCTTAATCATATGACCACGCCCATTGCACTTAAAGCATACAATGTCACGACTCTTACCTGTAGATGCAACAGAAGATGAGATAGATGTTGCTACTTGTTTACCTTTCTCCCTTGGAGTTGAAACATCAGCTCCACTTGTAGTTGATCGAGCAAAGGCTCGGCTACCTCCACTAGAACTTGCTGTGATTCCTCGGCCAACACTAAATTGAGGTACAAACTTGCTTCCATTAGTGGCAGATCGAGCAATGAATGAGGTAGATCTGCTTTGCTTGGAGTCATCTTGTAGTTGACGCTCAGCCTTTGAAGCTAAATGCACCAACTCTATAACATTATGGTAGGGCTGCAACTCAACAATTCGCTTCACATTTGGATTTAAACCATACAAAAATCGTGCCATGGACTGCTCTTCGTGTTCATGTATGTTGGCTCGAATCATGGCTTTCTCCATCTCCTTATGATACTCCTCAACAGATTGTTTCCCTTGCCTCAAACTCTGGAGTTTATCAAAGATGTCTCTTCGATAATGTCTTGGAATGAATCTCTCCCTCATCTCCCTTTTCATTTCTGCCCATGTAGAAATAGGCACTCCTCCTCCTTCTTCTCGCTGAGATTGAACTTGCTCCCACCAGATTAGGGCATAATCTTCAAACTCAAGTGAAGCCATAGGAAGCTTCTTCTCCTCAGAATAATTATGCATGCGAAATATCTTATCAACCTTTAACTCCCAAGTGAGATAAGCTTCCGGGTCAGATCCACCATCAAACTTTGGTATGGTAAATTTCAGCTTGCCAAATCTCTCCCCATCACGCTGTTCGCGTCCATAGTTTCCTCGTCTACGAAACCCATCATTCCTATGCAGTCCATAATCATCATCCTCATATTCATCATCAAAATCATCATGATCGATATTACCTCTTCCGCGTCCTCTTCCACGACCACGACTAGCAGTACCACCACCATTGTTTCTACGAATATCACCACGACCATCATATCGATGACCATCAGCCGCATTGTTCCTATGGCCAGCAACTTGATTCCTTCTACCTTGGGCATTACGGGCAGCAGTTTCATCATTTATGTCATCATGCTCATCACCATGCACACTTGCATCTCCTGGGACTTGACGAAGCTCTCGGACAATCTGAGCTACAAGATCAACTTGCATTGCAGCAAAATTTTGTGTTAGTTGATCATTGACATTACCCATAAGTTGTTGAAGGTCTTCGAACAGCTTGTCTTGCTTCTCCTCAACTGTATCAAGACTCGCTCTAAATTCTTGACGAAGATGATCACGTAAGACATTGAAATGGAAATGTGTGATGGGCTGATTGAGTTGTCCAGTGCCATCAATTTCATATTCATCTCCATCACCTGTCATGATTAGTTGTGGAAAACTCTATACTAAAGATAAATGTGTATGAAAGAAAAAAAGAAACTCAAACCTCACTTTCTCTTACCAACCGAAGCTCGTGCAAATTCCAAGTGAGTGCAGAGTACTTCTCAATTGTGGCGTTGGTGGTAGGTCAAAATATAGTGATAACAAGGTGCATACAAGTCGAGAATTACACAAACAGTGGCCACCTTGGGATGCTCGGGCAGAATAGGTGTAAATCCAAAATGAGTGATACAAGAACACTAACTATCCCCGAAATTGGCTACTCTTGCTTCTCTTTTTTTTTTCTTTTTTTTGATCAGCAAGGAACTACTAAGAAGCTGAAACTTTTCTTCTTCTTTTTTTTTCTTTTTTTTCCTTTTTTTTCAACGAAGCAAACTGAAGTAGACTAGAATGGAATAGATCCTACCGTGATAACCATGGCTTCTGATACCAGATGATACGGGGGTTGGTTTCGATCTTCACGACGTAGGATTTTGATGAACTTTAACTATTGGAGCCACTCAAAGAAATGGGGTGATAATAGTGTAACCCGACGATTCTTGATGCCAACCACTCCTAGTGCAATGACCTGCGACAAGTAGACGCCTAACCACACTCTAAGTTTCCTAACCACACAACCACGCACGAAGTTGGAAGCACGGAAAGGTTGCCGTCGAACGACCGCTTCTGCAATATCACTTAAGAAATTACAAGAGCAAAGGGGTAGAGAAATCTCTCATTGATATTGAAATAGCACTTGGCTAAGTTTCATGTAGAAATCAGATTCAAGTAATGTCTATTCTGTTTGTAACAGAAATGAAAATGTGGTACTTATGCTAAGAAAACAATAAATCTTGTGTTTTTGATTCATGTGCAGCCATCCTCAAGTCTTGTGCAACCATGGTTGAGTTTTGTGTAGCCAAATTGGATCTTGTACAGCCATGGTTGAACCTTGTGCAATATTCATGTCTTGATGGCTGCATTACATTCTTGGGGAGTTGCACCTCCTCTTGGAATTGAGATGTCCATAATGAGGTGTGGAAGGACGAACCCCTATTTTTAGATGTGCACTAAGTGATGGTGCGGAAAGCTTGCTGTCATTCTTCATGTCACACTTGAATTTCAGCACATCATATTCTTCATTAATTGATGCTTGTAGGCAATGCACGCCAATAGCTAAGCTTTGATTCTCCTTGTATGTCCCTTTAGCTTGAATTTCCTCCATAGTTAAAAACCTGAGTAAAAGAAGCACTCGAGACTTAGGCAGTATATAATTGTCATTAATATCATCATGAAGGTGAGTTAAGAGCGAATTCACTTCGTGTTGAATTTGTTTGGCACGATTCCTAGTCATGGGACCAAGATAAGCATCTTTAGTCGATGTATCAGCTTGTACGCGTATAGGATCCTCATCAGTTAGTTTCATTCTAAGGTTTGTCTAAGTTCGTCCTTAGAAAGAGACTAACTTGGGACGAACTTAGACAAACCTTTTTATTAGACTAACGTTTGTTTTTGTTCGTCCCAAGTTAGTCTCGTTAGTCTCATTCTATGGTTTGTCTTAGTTCATCCTTAGAAAGAGACTAACTTGGGACGAACTTAGACAAACCTTAGAATAAGACTAATGTTTGTCTTTGTTCGTCCCAACTTAGTCTCGTTAGTCTCATTCTATGGTTTGTCTAAGTTCGTCCATAGAAACAGACTAACTTGGGACGAACTTTGACAAACGTTACAATGAGACTAATGTTTGTCTTTGTTCGTCCCAAGTTAGTCTCGTTAGTCTCATTCTGTGGTTTGTCTAAGTTTGTCCTTACAAAGAGACTAATTTGGGACAAACTTAGACATACCTTATAATGAGACTAACGTTTGTCTTTTTTCATCCCAAGTTAGTCTCGTTAGTCTCATTCTATTGTTTGTCTAAGTTCGTTCTTAGAAAGAGACTAACTTGGGACGAAGTTAGACAAACCTTAGAATGAGACTAATGTTTGTCTTTGTTCATCCCAACTTAGTCTCGTTAGTCTCATTCTATGGTTTGTCTAAGTTCGTCCTTAGAAAGAGACTAACTTGGGGCGAACTTAGACAAACCTTAGAATGAGACTAACGTTTGTCTTTGTTCGTCCCAACTTAGTGTCGTTAGTCTCATTCTATGGTTTATCTAAGTTCGTCCTTAGAAAGAGACTAACTTGGGACGAAGTTAGACAAACCTTAGAATGAGACTAACGTTTGTCTTTGTTAGTCCCAACTAAGTCTCGTTAGTCTCATTCTATGGTTTGTCAAAGTTCGTCCTTAGAAAGAGACTAACTTAGGACGAACTTAGACAAACCGTAGAATGAGACTAACGTTTGTCTTTGTTCGTCCCAACTTAGTCTCACTACAAAAAAAAACATGATCGGTGATGAGTTTGAGTCATCGCAAAATGTCAAAAATTCATCGCATTTATATTTATGTGATGACTTTTACGGTTGTCGCATGTCGTTGCAGTCGGTTCCCTTGCAGAAAGTTTTAGCGATGACTTTATCTAGGCATCACATTTAGTATTTACTGCGATGACCGCAAAGTTATCACATAATACTTATGTGACCACTTAAACCATTACAAAAAGATATTTTTGCGACCACTTCAGTTATCACAAAAACTATTTCACGATTACTTTAGTCATTGCAAAACGATATTTCAGCAACCACCAGGTCATCACTGTTAAGCATTTATGCGACTGCTAAAGTTGTCACAATTAATGTTTTTACGATCACTTATGTCATTACAAAAAGAAATTTCTGCAACCATCGAGGACGTCGCAATATAACTTTTTACGACCACCGAGGTTATCACTAAAAAATATTTCAGCAACCATTAAAGTTGGTCACAGTATAACTTTTAACGACCACATAGGTCATCGTTAATAAATCTTTTTTTGCAACCACTACAAACGTCACAATATTTTTCTACGACTATATCGATAATGGCAAAAAAAATTTTGCAACAACTAAAGATGCACTAATTAAAATTTGAAGATCGCAACATTAATCATTTTAAAATTTAGTAACATCCTAAATCATCATTGTAATACTACAAATTCATATAAAAATTATCACTTTAAATAAAAGTTATATCAAGATTAAACAAAATTGAAAGTGGGATACCAGTTCATACAAATATAGCTTAATATGATAGGAAACTCATGCTTAACAAAACAAAACCCTAAATTGTTCGTCACACTAGCCTTATGCTCAATCTTCTTCCAATTCATCCAAGCTTTCAACATCACCATCATCTTCTGGAACTTGCTCCTTTACAAGAAAAATAAAGTATATATCAATTATTAGAACGTGGCATTATAATACACAACGACATCAATGTAATATTCTTATCTATGTATATCCCTTGTAATTTGATTTACAACTTTTGCTTTTATTTGGGTTTGGTGTGAACCATGTCCATCATAATAGTAATGATTTTAACAAATTGTGTAATGTTATAAGACAAATCAACTTTTTTTTTGTTTCTTTGGAATCAGTGACATCAAAAGACTACAAATCTGAAATTGTTACTGACTAGACCATGAAATCTATACATGGATGTATTTAAGAACCAGTACTACAACAGTTTATTCTACGTATCACAAGACAACGGACAACCCATGTATTATTAAGAACAAAGTATTGGCTCTTAAAACAACTAATTTTTTTTAATAACCTAAAACAACTAATTAAAGTTTATGTTAACATGGCCAATCATAACAAATAACATACAGAATGTCAGGGCAGACATTAAGGAGAAGCCAAGATGACATTAACATTGTGATTAACTTCTCAATGCAACAGAAATAGATATGGATCTTGCATTACCTTCTTCAGTTTGTCATACGCCTCCATTTGTCTTTCAAGTCACCCTAGAACAAAGGTGGATTCGGATTCATCATATTTTTAAATCAATAAGTTGACAAAAAAAATTAGTTGATACCTTATGTATGTCCTCAAATATACCACGATAAGCATTCAAGAACAACTTCAGTTTCCCAGTCCATGTCTAGTAGAATCCAAAAATTGTGAGCACTCATTTTGAAGATACCAGTGATGAAATATCACTCTGTTTTTGCTTTCTAAAAAAACTTTTTTTATCATGGAACAGTGACAATGATGTTCTCACTGAGAATGAACATAACATGCTACACATACATGGATGTGCCAACATTCACAAATTAGTCACTGCAAAATCCATACAACTCTCTTGTCAAATAAATGAGTAGTAATCCAAATAAACAAGTGTGGCATACCGTGCTCTTGTCAATTGAAGAACCTTGATCACCATAGACTTCAGCTGCCTACCATACTTCACCAATAACTCTAGATAGTCAGTGACTGCTCCAACAATCATTAGCCATGAGTCCAATCTAGGAAAATGACAGTACATAACAAGCTGCTCTAAATGTTCAACTACTAACACCATCTTCCATACCAGACTATCAGGGTGCTCGACGTCTGAGTACTTATCTAATGAACTCCTAGGAAAATACAAGCTGCTAATGTAACAGATATAGCACTTCCATTGCATTGAAACACACTTGCAGGAACATATATTGCACAACATATTCAGGTAGAGACTCCATTCTCTGTATAATTACATCCAACAATTTTTCCGCATTAGTTAATTAGATGCATATCACACAAACAAAGGCAAATCAAATATCACAATTTACATACATCAATTCAGATCAAATTCCAAACTCTACCAGATGAGTCATAATAAGATTATACTACTACAGCCTACAATAAATCAAACAAATACATACCTAGAACTATTGTTTCGCAATGGCCACCACTGTATCACAAATATGAGATTATTGAATGTGATAGCTTTTGATGCAGTTTCATGTTTAAACTCTTCAAAAGCACGCTCTGCAATTTCAAAAGTGACAGATGAAGGACTGAGGACGACGGATAATTGGAAAATCGATTGGTGAAAAATTGAATCTGAACCTCGGACGTCCTCAAAGTCCCGCCCAGGACGTCCTTCTTTCGCCGATGCACGAAACCGAACCTCGGACGTCCTCCAAATCCAGCCCTTGAAATACCCATCACTGCCGATGCTCTAAAATTGATAACTGAAAAATATATCGTGGAGACCACGAAGACAACACAAATATACCTTCCATCCGATGGACAGTTGCCACCGCCGCACGGCTACGATTACGCTGTGTTGTGAGCGGCTGCGGTTATGATGAGGAAGAAGTAGCTTTTCACACCTAGGGTTCTCAACTTCGTTTAACAAAAAATTTGCGTTGCCGCGCGAATTAATTCGACCAAAATTAATTTGACGGAAAATTGTTCTTCGGCGCCAAGAGAGACAATGAGCATGAAGAATATATTTCCCTAAAGTTCTCGATCTATCTTTTTATTTTTAAATTTAAAGTTCTGTTTATTTTATAAATGAGTGAAATAAGATACAATTTATTTAGGATTAGTCAATATTTAATTCTAATTAATTGCTAAATTTTATTAGTTTGACTCTAAACCTCTAATCTTTTCCTTTACATTCAAACTGATATTCAAATATAATAGTTTATTTTAGTAATTTTTATTTAGTTGAATTTATTTTAGTAAATTTTCATTTAGTTGAATTTATTCATTAGATTATACCAAGTAACATATGACTTACGAGTGTAATTATGAGTGTTGTAAAAGCAAGCATAGCCAATATTTCATCGTCCATTCACTAACCGTTTACGTGAAACATTTTTGAAATAAAAGAAAAGACCACGACAAGCTTTTATAACTCAATGGTTTTTTTAGGCATCACCACTTCATTACTTGTTCATGAAAAGAATCAGTGTGAGCAGCAATGTTTTTGTTTTCTCCCAAGCTATCTACCTTTTAGTGTGTTTTGGCTTTTAAGTTTACAAGATAGGTTAGCACCTAGCAAATCAGATATGTTGGCCCCGATATTTTTCTTGTGTGGGCTTAGTTTTTGTCTTTGAAGTATCAAAGTGGCATCGGGATTTCAGCATTGTGCATGTCTAACTACAACATAACTAAGTTCAAAACTCGACAGATAAAATGCTTAAAACAATCAACTCATTAAGTCTAAATATCTTTCATTTTTCTTCTTCAGAAGCAAAAACTTAATATTTCACAAAGACACTTGTAAATTCCAGACATTTCTGCAAAGGGAAGCACAATTTGCATTCCAAAGACAAACGTACAACATCACTCAATTGCAAACAAACATGTGCCTATGATTAATATGTGTATGTGACATTAGTTATCAATTTTATCTAAAAAAACAAGTGGTTGTCATAAAGAGTGAAATCCGATAACCCAAATAATCTATCATAAACTTCTCATGCTTCCAATAGCCCAATCAATTGAGTTGAGATCTTTAATGTTGCTGGATGGCTCCGAGCCAGAACATCTCCTCAAATTAAGAGACCAGCTCACAATTAAATTAAACAAACATTATTATTCGGCCAAGCATGACCAAAAAAGGCCATAGTTTGATTAGCCCAATACCATCTTGACCCCAATTTGTTTCACATTAAGTACCCTACATAAGAAAGAAGAAAAATTAAAAACCCTAGACTCTTCATTCAATAGAGGGGAAATTTGAATCTCTTTGTAACTGGGACGAACATTTTGTTCTCGTTTGCTGCTTGCACATTATATTTTATAATAAGTATCAAAATTGTAAGGAAATCAAGATGCAGGGTAGAAAAATTGAGCTGCTGGTTCAAATATGCCAAAGGTGTGCAGAAACCATGTCCCAAGTCTTTAATGGAGAGGTTCGAGAGCCAGGAAACACGTCCTTCTACTCAGTCCAGAGCTGCAATGACCGCATCCATAACTTCTTGGGTGATACTAACTCCTCTCAGATCTTTGGTTCTGTATTTCCTCTCTGATATCACTCAATTCACAGTAGTTTCTAGTCGGTCAGCAAATGAAGGGAACTTATGATGCATAAGCATCATTGCAGACGAGAGAAGCTAAACAACGGGCTTTGCCTTCTTTTGTTCCAGTAGCTTATCATTTTCAACATTACCAGCTGAAGCTCCTTGCTCGAAAACAACAAACTCAGCCACAACATTGCCTGAAAACAAATTCATATCGCTGATTCGCCGTGACTTGTCGAAATAGATATGAGTTCATATATGTAATGGATTAAAAGTTGACCAGAAATATTATAGCAATAGTGAACCTCTTCTGGCGCACTTTGCAAACCATCTTTTTCCTAATATAACGAGGAACAAAATTCATGTCTGGAGCAACTGACAACAGACGACATTTAACAGTTCAGAATTTCACATATGCCTCAATATCTGTTTTTTGCAGATAAATTTCATCATCTGGAGTTTTTATTGCTTGGCCTTTGGTAGGAAAAAAAACTACCGCCCTAGAAGCGTTAATATAATCCGTAATACACACAATGATGAAGGAACTAACACTGCAAACTTTGCATCTCATGTCACATAAAAAATAAAACATTTTGTTCTCATAAAAATTTTAGGTATAACTTTCATGTAAGATTTATCTAACAACCATGAACGGTTCCTGATTGAATTGATTTTACGAAATTCAATATGCATTCGAAATCAAGATTTTAAGGGGAATCGACAAGGTACCTCGGGGTATAACTCCCGTGCCTCCAGCAATGCCAGCAGCTGTATTTGCAACAAGATTACCATACAGATTGGGCGTGACCCCCCAAATCTATTTCAAAAGGTCACAATCAATAAAAGCTTTTAGGAAATTGACTTTGAAAATAGATGAGCGACCCTCATCTTGACCCGCGCGAAAAGGCAAGGATGAGAGGAGCGGGGAGGTATTTCCATATGCTCGCGGGCGACGATTGGACTTCCCAAAAAGGCTTGAGAAAATGGACTAGCAAGTCACAAAGAAGCAAAAAGCTCAAAGAAGCAAATCAAGAGGCCAAAGGCCCAAAATTGTGAAGGTTTTAACCGAACAAAAAGTGAAGTACTCAAAGAGTCAAATCAAAGGCCAAAGGCCGATTCACTACAAAAGCTGTCCCTCGCCAAAAGAAAATCAAAGACCAAACCATTGAAACCCGAAGCGTATCACGTGCTAGAGAAAGCTACAAGGAAACCATATAACGCGAGACGGTCCCGAGGTTGCAGTCCAGGAGCCTGAAAAGGGCTATCTCCCGAAACATCCAAAATAATTTGCATCTTAGCACGGAGGTACAAGTATCAAGTTTCTTCTATTTATTTACACAGTTCAATTTGGTAATAAGTAAGTAATGCATGAATTAGGATAAATCTAGTCCCACAGTCTAACTTTCATACTTTAAAAGCTTACTTAGTGCCGCCCTTTAATAGCATTGTTCGGGACGAACAACTAAAAGTGTGGGGTGATCTGATTGACCATAATTATACGAATAAAAAACACAGTTAAACCCACAAAATTAGACTGTTTGTATATTTAACTTTTGCTTGTTAGTTCCGATATTTATCTACAGGGTATTTTAGAGACTATAGAGAATACACGCTAAGGAGAGGAGTTTACGCTGAAAATATATTACGAGTCAGTCCAAGGTCACGATCAGACACTGAATGAAGAAATCTCAAGATCCTAACGTGGAATCACTCAATACAAATCTAACCGAGGAACAACCAAAGTCAGTCCGGGGCCGAAATAGACTGATAGTTTTGTGAAAACATCACAAAACTCACACAAAACTCATCCTTATCCTCCATGACCGGCGGCTTTGGGGAGGAAGTGACCAAAGCCACCAAGCTCTCCTCCATGGTGACCTCCAACCGGCGGCTTTTGGCAAGCCATGGATCGCTTGCCATGTGGTTTCATCTTAGCCCTCCATTCCCCTCTCCTTTGGCTATAAATACATGCCTCCATCTCATTTGTAACATATCCTAAAATCCTAAAAATCACAAAACACTTCTCTCTCTAAGTTTGGTACTTTGTAAGTTTGGTTTTTAATATATAATACTCCTGTTGGTTCTTGAGTATTATAGTTCGGTCTTGAGTACTCCTGTCGGTTCTTGAGTACTCAAGCTTTTCTTTATTCTCGAGTACTCTTGTCGGTTCTTGAAGTACTCACCCCTTTCCTTTACTTACTGTCTTTCAAAAACCCTCGAGTACTTAGCTATGGTATCCACCTCTATGGATATTCGTAGCTAAACTCTTCATCCGGTTGAAGGGGTGTACTTGTATCATAAAATGTTTTAGGCCATATTTTAGTGCCTCTTCTTTATATTTAAAACGTGTTCTATGTGCCATATATTAGGTTAGAACTTCCAAGGTTGAGTGGATGCTTGGAATGGCAAAGCTCTTCCGTGGGGTTCGTAAACATACTCGGATAAGTGGATGCTTGGAATGGCCATAGTTTAATTAGCCCAATACCATCTTGACCCTAATTTTTTTCACATTAAGTACCCTACATAAGAAAGAAGAAAAATTAAAAACCCTAGACTCTTCATTCAACAGAGGGGAAATTTGAATCTCTTTGTAACTGGGACGAACATTTTGTTCTCGTTTGCTGCTTGCACATTATATTTTATAATAAGTATCAAAATTGTAAGGAAATCAAGATGCAGGGTAGAAAAATTGAGCTGCTGGTTCAAATTGCCAAAGGTGTGCAGAAACCATGTCCCAAGTCTTTAATGAAGAGGTTCGAGAGCCAGGAAACACGTCCTTCTACTCAGTCCAGAGCTGCAATGACCGCGTCCATAACTTCTTGGGTGATACTAACTCCTCTCAGATCTTTGGTTCTGTATTTCCTCTCTGATATCACTCAATTCACAGTAGTTTCTAGTCGGTCAGCAAATGAAGGGAACTTATGATGCATAAGCATCATTGCAGACGAGAGAAGCTAAACAACGGGCTTTGCCTTCTTTTGTTCCAGTAGCTTATCATTTTCAACATTACCAGCTGAAGCTCCTTGCTTGAAAACAACAAACTCAGCCACAACATTGCCTGAAAACAAATTCATATCGCTGATTCGCTGTGACTTGTCGAAATAGATATGAGTTCATATATGTAATGGATTAAAAGTTGACCAGAAATATTATAGCAATAGTGAACCTCTTCTGGCGCACTTTGCAAACCATCTTTTTTCCTAATATAACGAGGAACAAAATTCATGTCTGGAGCAACTGACAACAGACGACATTTAACAGTTCACAATTTCACATATGCCTCAATATCTGTCTTTTGCAGATAAATTTCATCATCTGGAGTTTTTATTGCTTGGCCTTTGGTAGGAAAAAAAACTACCGCCCTAGAAGCGTTAATATAATTCGTAATACACACAATGATGAAGGAACTAACTCTGCAAACTTTGCATCTCATGTCACATAAAAAATAAACCATTTTGTTCTCATAAAAATTTTAGGTATAACTTTCATGTAAGATTTATCTAACAACCATGAACGGTTCCTGATTGAATTGATTTTACGAAATTCAATATGCATTCGAAATCAAGATTTTAAGGGGAATCGACAAGGTACCTTGGGGCATAACTCCCGTGCCTCCAGCAACGCCAGCAGCTGTATTTGCAACAAGATTACCATACAGATTGGGCGTGACCTCCCAAATCCATTTCATAAGGTCTCAATCAATAAAAGCTTTCAGGAAATTAAAAACTCACAAATGGAGGAGTTTTCAAGACTACTAGGTCACATGCTTAACATCTCAACGTCAGTAGCAATATACATTACTAATCACCTATCTCGGACATTATCATACCAGGTGGTGCCAATTTTACTTTTTAAAGACTCGCCTTTGGAAGTCTCCTATTTTGTACAATTTTGACTTGATTGACTCTATGATGTCGGCACTCCATAATACTAAATAACCAAATATAGGCCACAATGGAAAGCATTCTTTATCATAGCTCTACGAAATAATGCATCTAAATGCATCACTTTTACCTTTTACCATGAAATGAACTACTTTTGACGAAGACTACCAAGTGTTGTCCACAATCATCTCATTGTACTTAAACCCAGAATACTTGGTTGCAACCTCCCGGCAGGACTCCAAGAACAACCCAGCTGCAAGCTGTATTGTATTTTGTTTTGTGCACCGCGGTCACCGTTCTTCTGTTGTTCAAGTAAGCATACTCAAACGCACACTTAGCAATACACTCTGAGTAGAACTATGTAGCGCAGACCAAAAACGAATTACTACAAACACTCAAAAGATTCATGCTCCTTCAATTAACTATCAACAGATCAAGATGTCCAGATTATCAATTCATCTAACATTTTCACAAACACATACACAGCACTAAATCAACAAATTAAACTACATACAATCTATATAGAAAAGAAAAGAAGAAAATCACCATACCTTGAGACTCTCAAGTCTCAACAACACCAGGAACAACCTCATGCTCCATATGCCAGCATACTCCCCTTCGGTATTCTCCCAAATTACCCAATATCGACATGTTCATGCCTATTGGGCAACCCAGGGAGATTAAAACAGTTGACAAGTGAAGCAAACAGATGAGGTTCCTTCCTCGGCTGCAAATTCAACAAACTAATCCATCCACCGATCAGAGTTGCCAATCCATCTTTCAAACAAACCTTATTCCTCTTAATCGACTCGATCACCTCCTCCAGCACTTTCTTCATTTCTCCATGAACGTTGTACTTCTCGAAGTAAATCGCCGCGTGCATCGCATCCATCACCTGCTCCACAGCGCCTAAGACCAGCAGCCCGATACCGTCCCCAGGAATCAGCGTTAAAGTCCGCGACGCTTCGTTGCCCGGCCGCAGCATGTACGTGACCGATCTGCGGGAATCCGGTGCTCTCCGACTGCGACGCGGTGAGGAGAGGAGCTTCTTTAGCACCGTAATGCTTCGCTAGCCATCGGATCCGGTTGGTTTCAGGTTTTTTCGATCTGAGTAGTCCAATAGCCGAAGCGAGACTTTTCCCTTGGACTCTTCAACATAATTGGTGTTGTTTGAGAGAAAACTCGATTGAACAGATTTTGAAAAATAAAAATTAATATCGTCGTCCATTTTTCTTAAATAAAATAAAAAATTCTTCATTCCATGGCTAGAAATTAAATCTTATGAATGATGAGATAAACAAATAACTGATGCTTTTATAAAAATAGTTGTTAAAAGTTATAAATACTAGTAATTAAAAAAAAAATCCGGTGCAAATGACATATTTTTGTAAAAAATACAAACAAATGATAACCATTGATTTGATCATTTAAAGTAATGAGATTAAATTTTGTATGAAATGTCGTTTACAGTTAATTTCTCGGTGACGAATTATAAAATACTCTTGAATAACTATGTCGTCATTTTTGTTTCTCGTTGACAAATTATAATTTAGTTTGACGAACATTACAATTTGCACAAAAAATATGCTTTGTAAGTGATTATTTTTGGCCGATAATAAGTGATTATTATTTATTAGGTACCACTTTTGTATGTTATGTAATCACTTTTGTCATCACTACTTATGGTCGCAAAATGTGATACTCAGCAATGATTATTATTGGTCAACACAATTTTGCAACCAAAAATAATGATGACTTCAAAAAGTCATTACATACTATTAAAAATGTGAGGACTTTAAATTAGTCGTCATATTTTTAATATTATGTGATGACTTTTTTAAGTCATCACTATTTTTGGTCGCAAAATGCGATATTCAGCGATAATTATTTTTGGTCATCACATTAACTGGTAATCAGTGACAACTTCAAATTAGTCATCGCATTTTTTAATATTAAGTGACGACTTTTTTAAGTCGTCACTATTTTTGGTCGCAGATTAACATTTTTTTTGTAGTGTCTCGTTCGTCTCATTCTATGGTTTGTCTAAGTTCGTCCTTTGAAAGAGACTAACTTGGGACGAACTTAGACAAACCTTAGAATGAGACTAACGTTTGTCTTTGTTCGTCCCAAGTTAGTCTTGTTAGTCTCATTCTATGGTTTTTCCAAGTTCGTCCTTAGAAAGAGACTAACTTGGGATGAACTTAGACAAACCTTAGAATGAGACTAACGTTTGTCTTTGTTCGTCCCAAGTTAGTCTTGTTAGTCTCATTCTATGGTTTTTCCAAGTTCGTCCTTAGAAAGAGACTAACTTGGGACGAACTTAGACAAACTTTAGAATGAGACTAACGTTTGTCTTTATTCGTCCCAAGTTTGTCACGTTAGTCTCATTTTAAGGTTTGTCTAAGTTCGTCCTTAGAAAGAGACTAACTTGGGATGAACTTAGACACACCTTAGAATGAGACTAACGTTTGTCTTTGTTCGTCCCATGTTAGTCTCGTTATTCTCGTTATTCTCGTTCTATGGTTTGTCTAAGTTCGTCCTTAGAAAGAGACTAACTTGGGATGAACTTAGACAAACCTTAGAATGAGACTAACGTTTGTCTTTGTTCGTCCCAAGTTAGTCTCGTTATTCTTGTTCTACGATTTGTCTATGTTCATCCTTAGAAAGAGACTAACTTGGGACGAACTTAGACAAACCTTAGAATGAGACTAACGTTTGTCTTTGTTCGTCCCAACTTAGCCTTGTTAGTCACATTCTACGGTTTGTCTAAGTTCGTCCTTAGAAAGAGACTAACTTGGGACAAACTTAGACAAACGTTACAATGACACTAACGTTTGTCTTTGTTCGTCCCAAGTTAGTCTCGTTAGTCTCATTCTATGGTTTGTCTAAATGCGTCCTTAGAAAGAGACTAACTTGGGATGAACTTAGACAAACCTTAGAATGAGACTAACGTTTGTCTTTTTTCATCCCAAGTTAGTCTCGTTAGTCTCATTCTATGGTTTGTCTAAGTTCGTCCTTAGAAAGAGACTAACTTGGGACGAACTTAGACAAACCTTAGAATGAGACTAACGTTTGTCTTTGTTCGTCCCAACTAAGTCTCGTTAGTCTCATTCTATGGTTTGTCTAAGTTCGTCCTTAGAAAGAGACTAACTTGGGACGAACTTAGACAAACTTAGAATGAGACTAACGTTTGTCTTTGTTTGACCCAACATAGTCTCGTTAGTCTCATTCTATGGTTTGTCTAAGTTCGTCCTTAGAAAGAGACTAACTTGGGACGAACATAGACAAACCTCAGAATGAGACTAACGTTTGTCTTTGTTCGTCTCAAGTTAGTCACGTAAGTCTCATTTTTAAGTTTGTCTAAGTTCGTCCTTAGAAAGGGACAAACTTGGGATGAACTTAGACACACCTTAGAATGAGACTAACGTTTGTCTTTGTCCATCCCAAGTTAGTCTCGTTATTCTCGTTATTCTCGTTCTATGGTTTGTCTAAGTTCGTCCTTAGAAAGAGACTAACTTGGGACGAACTTAGACAAACCTTAGAATCAGATTAACGTTTGTCTTTGTTCCTCCCAAGTTAGTCTCATTATTCTCGTTCTATGGTTTGTCTAAGTTAGTCCTTAGAAAGAGACTAACTTGGGACGAACTTAGACAAACCTTAGAATGAGACAAACGATTGTCTTTGTTCGTCCCAACTTAGTCTCGTTAGTCTCATTTTATGGTTTGTTAAAGTTCGTCCTTAGAAAGAGACTAACTTGGGACGAACTTGGACAAACGTTACAATGACACTAACGTTTGTCTTTGTTCGTCCCAAGTTAGTCTCGTTAGTCTCATTCTATGGTTTGTCTTAGTTCGTCCTTAGAAAGAGACAAACTTGGGACGAACTTAGACAAACCTTAGAATGAGACTAACGTTTGTCTTTTTCGTCCCAAGTTAGTCTCGTTAATCTCATTCTATGGTTTGTCTAACTTTGTCCTTAGAAAGAGACTAACTTGGGATGAAGTTAGACAAACCTTAGAATGAGACTAACGGTTGTCTTTGTTCGTCCCAACTAAGTCTCGTTAGTCTCATTCTATGGTTTGTCTAAGTTCATCCTTAGAAAGAGACTAACTGAGCTGTACTAACTGTGCTGCGGCTCAGGGAGAAGATCTTGCTGATGGGAGAGCTCCTAATTTTGTCAAGCAGGCTATTATTCATGATGATATTGGTCATATTTTCTTCTGTGACCGTGAAGATTGTATTCATGACCATGATAGTGAGGCTCTAGTGCTACGAAGGCTTAGAGACGACCTTAGTATTTAAGGGCGCCCTGGATGGGCTCTATATCCTGTCGATGCAAGTATGGCTAGTTTTTGCTTCTCGGTTGCTGCTCTTTTTTGCTAGCGGTTGCGGCGTTATAGGTCTTGTTAGGCTAACCCATTGTTTCTTCTTTTTTCTTGCCGGGGTATTTCCTGGTTTTTTCCTAGCCTGTTCGGCATTTTTAAGGGGAAAGGTTTGATAACTTTTGATGTTCCCATGAATGGCATGGCGTTGGCAAAACGGCTTTAGACAGTTCGAGCTTGAGTTCAAGAAGAGTTCAACCACGGAATGGAACAGATATACAGCGTGCATCAGACGCAGCGATATTCTCGTTCAGCGGGTTATTCAAACAATGAGCTGTTCGATCGGCGGATATTCGACTGAGTATATTCATTATTATCGAATCGGATCGATCAAGCTGCAAGTCGAATATATGCGCATCAGATTTTTGGAGTTCGTAGAATTATCTTGTCATTGAGATATCTCGTTCAGATTGGTGATCCCGAAGATCTTGATGAGATACTGTGAGACATCGTCGAACATGGTTCAGCAGATTTGGAATCCACGGGAATATCAAATTGAAGAAGATATTCGCAGATTGGTTTAACGAGATCAAGCATCCGAGATTGGCATAGAGAAGATCGGGTGACTTGGCACATGTGGATTCGGATCAAAGATTAAGGAATATCTGCGAGATTGGCAAAGAGAAGATCTGGTGTCTTGGCACGAAAGTCACCTTCGAATATTGGATTGGATCAAATATTAAAGAGTATCTCCGAAGTACTTGCTGGGATAATCTCGTGCAAATTAAGGTTTCGGCCCAGCTATAAATACAGTGCTAGGGCAACCCTAATCAGGTCGCTTCCCGAGTGAAAAAGAAAAACACGAGAGTTCGTGAGATTGGGGGTAGCGACGGCCGGAGGAACATTCCTAATCAATATACAACCGGCGAAGAAAGAGTCTGTTCAGTGTGCTGTTCAGACTGCTCTTGGAGAACTATCAAGCGCACACACACACGGTGATAAAGACACGTCTTTGAGAGAAGGCGACTGGACTTCCGAGAAGTCCAAGACTAGGCCGAGAGGGAAGTCTCATCCTACCCATAGGGGATCGAGGTTGCTTGTTGTGAACCTCGGTTGCAAATCCGAGAGACGGAGAAGTAGAGGCTAGGCGATTACAAACAAGGTGTTGTGTAAGAGTAAGACCACTTGTAGCTCTATTCTCGTAATACGATTTGTGTCCCTTTTAGGGTGTGGGAAACCCCCCAGAGTAGGCGAGGCCGAACTGGGTTATCATATCGTGTGTGCTCCTTCTTTATGTTTTGTTGAACTCAGTACCACTTGCTAAATTGCTTGAACTACTGTCGGGACACAAGTGAATGTTCGAGGTGCTTGCTGAACTATTGTGAAAGGAGTTTAAGGTCTGTTTCAACAGTACCTTGAACACTAGCTTGAACAAGGGAAAGAATTACAATTGGTATCCGAGCAAACACTCAACACACTGAGTGGGATCCTTAAACTGTTCAAGATGACCAACAAGCATAGAAAGTCACCCTCAAGCACGACTAATGACTGGGAGGAATGCCCGGAATCCTGCAGAGGCAAAAGGGTGTGCATGGTTGCGTTCAGCTCTTCCAATCACATGGAAAAGGCCGATGTTACTTTGATAGCGGATGCTCCGCCCATATGACAGGTAACTCCAAATTCCTCATGCAAGTTCGCCCTGTTATAAAGAAACAGTTCGTCACTTTCGGAGATGGAGGGAAAGGACAGGTGATCGGCTGTGGGACATTGAAGGTTCCGGATCTACCTGTCCTTAAAGACACACTCCTGGTTGAAGGACTGAAAGTGAATCTTATCAACATAAGCCAACTGTGTGACGGAGGATATCATGTCAAATTCACTCATGACTCATGCCATGTTCTTGATAACAACGGAGGAGTTCTGATGAAAGGAAGCAGAGCAGCTAACAATTGTTACCTCATCGGACCCACTGGAATAGGTACTTCAACAACCTGCCTGTCTAGCCAGACAGATGAGATGTCTCTGTGGCACAGACGCTTGGGGCATCTAAACCTCAAGACGCTAAAGAAACTCAGTTCATCTGAACTCATCCGAGGAATGCCAAACGTCAAAGGAAATCTGGATGTGATGTGTGGAGATTGCCAGATCGGGAAACAACCCAAAGCCTCACATCCTAAGGTCCCACAAATCAGTACCAACAGACCGCTGGAACTAATTCACATGGACCTGATGGGACCAATGCAAACTGAGAGCTATGGAGGGAAGAAGTATGTTCTGGTCTGTGTTGACGACTTCACCAGATTCACTTGGACAAGATTCCTTCGAGACAAGACTGAAGCTGCTCAACAATTCATAGAGCTCGCTACTCTGCTCCAATGAGAAAGGGAGGACAAAGGAGAGAAAATTGTGTCCATCAGAAGTGACAATGGTACCGAATTCAAGAACGTCACCCTGGGTTCCTATTGTACAGAACACGGAATCGCTCATCAGTTCTCATCTGCCATCACCCCTCAACAGAATGGAGTGGTTGAACGAAAGAATCGTACCATTCAAGAGATGGCCAGGGTGATGATTCATGCCAAGAAGATTCCACTAAAGTTCTGGTCCGAGGCTATGAATACAGCATGTCACATCATAAATAGAGTCACCATACGTAAGGGAATGGAGAAGACATGCTACGAGCTCTGGAAAGGAAAGAAGCCCACTGTCAAATACTTCCACATCTTTGGAAGCGAATGCTACATTCTCATTGACCGTGAGTACCGACAGAAGCTGGATCCAAGGAGTGATGAAGGTTTCTTCCTAGGGTACTCCTCAAACAGTCGAGCATACAGGGTGTTCAATAAACGAACAGGATCAGTCATGGAATCTATAAATGTCCAAATCAAGGATGAAACATCTCTTCAGACGGTCTCCGAGGACACTGATGACAGTACTAGCACAGGACCTGAGACACCACCATCATCCCATCAGAGTGAGCAAGAACCGACTGGTGACATCCCTGAGAACACCTTACCATACGACATCGGTATTGACAACACCCAAGAACATGTCCTTGCTCTACAAACTTCCCGGAGGATTGCAAGGGATCACCCAATCTCTGAGGTTATTGGATCGCCAAGTGACGGAGTTCAAACTCGCAGAAAACTGATCAACTCCAGAGAATTGGATGCCTGCTCATGCTTCCTCTCCTTAATTGAGCCGAAAAACATAAAGGAGGCACTACTAGATGAGTATTGGGTCCTCGCAATGCAGGAGGAATTGGAAGAATTTGCTCGGAATGATGTTTGGGATCTGGTTCCAAGGCCTGATGGGTTCAACGTCATTGGGACAAAATGGATTTTCAAAAATAAATCCGACGCATTAGGAAACATCACCAGAAACAAAGCTCGTCTGGTTGCACAAGGCTACACTCAAATAGAAGGAATCGACTTTGAGGAAACTTTTGCTCCGGTAGCACGCCTTGAAGCCATTCGCTTACTTCTTGCTCTGGCCTGCCACTTAAAGTTTCGACTGTTCCAGATGGACGTGAAAAGTGCGTTCCTAAACGGGTTTCTAAATGAGGAAGTTTACGTGGCTCAACCAAAAGGATTTGAGGATCCTCATCATCCGGATTCGGTGTATCACCTGAAGAAAGCCTTGTATGGTCTCAAACAAGCGCCCAGAGCTTGGTATGAATGCCTCACGGTCTTCCTCGTCGATCATGGATATGTGCGAGGGGGAGTGGACAAGACCCTCTTCGTTAAACACATAAGGTCAGATTTTATTATCGCACAAATCTATGTTGACGATATTGTGTTCGGATCGAACACCCAGAAACTAGTAGATCAGTTCGTAGAACAGATGCAGAAGGAGTTCAAAATGAGCATGGTCGGGGAAATGAATTACTTTCTAGGACTTCAGGTGACTCAAAAGGAAGATGGCATTTTCATCTCACAAAGCAAGTATGCCAAGAATCTGATAAAGAAATTTGATCTTGAGAAGGCGAGTCACAAACAAACTCCGGCTGCTACGCACATAAAGATAACCAAAGACGAGGCAGGAACAAAGGTCGATCAGACGCTGTACAGGAGTATGATTGGAAGCCTCCTCTACTTGACAGCCAGCAGACCGGATATTACGTATGCTGTAGGAGTGTGTGCAAGGTACCAGGCGGATCCGAACGAAAGCCATCTCCTACAAGTTAAGAGAATCATAAAATATGTGTGCGGGACTATCGAGTTTGGAATCTGGTACACCAAGGACACCAACTCACATCTGGTTGGCTACTGCGACGCTGACTGGGCAGGAAATGCTGAGGATCGGAAGAGCACATCTGGAGGATGCTTCTTCCTGGGAAACAACCTAGTCTCTTGGTTCAGCAAAAAACAAAACAGCATCTCACTATCTACGGCTGAAGCAGAATACATTGCTGCAGGAAGCAACTGCACTCAACTTCTATGGATGAAACAAATGCTGTCTGAATACGGAGTTACACAGAAGGAGATGACCTTGTACTGTGACAATATGAGCGGAATCAGCATCTCAAAAAATCCAGTACAGCACTCCAGGACGAAGCACATAGATATCAGGCACCATTTCATCAGAGAATTGGTTGAACAGAAGGTGGTAACTCTAACGCATGTGACAACGGACAAGCAATTGGCTGACATCTTCACCAAACCTCTAGATGCAGCTCAGCATGAAAAGCTCAAATCCTCCTTGGGTCTGTGTATCATCACGAACTAAGTGCTCCAGTCAGTGGTCAGTCACAGGCGGAACTCCAGCTGAACAGTTGGACTGACCATTTTAAGAAAAAGGGCTGGAACAGATAGTATGTGGTTATATCTAGTGTTTAAATTCAGATTGATGAACCGTTGGAACTCATCAGGGAAGGACCAAGATTGGAGTCTTTGACAAGAAGAAACTATTGAATGCAAAAGTGCAGGCCACCGGTTTCGTGCTAAAGAAGATGAGTTTTCGCAGGAAGGTCGTGCATCAAAGGAATGACGAGACTTGTAATGTCAGAATCATGAGGCTGAACAGCTTGTTGAATCATCTTGCAAGAGGAGTCTGGTTCTTGAGGAAGACTCGGTGGAAGGAGATCAGATGATAAAGATGTGTCTGTTGAAGCTGATGGTTCGAGGGAGCTAGAACAGCCAGGTTACCCAGATTATGGAGATTGTGAAGACAGTCGGAACTCAGGTTCATTGGGTGAGCTCAAGCTGTCTGAAAAGGAGAGACCAAAGAAGAAAGTGACCATCCAAACGTGCTCGACTGCAGTAACTACCATAACGGACGGTCAGAGAACAGATGCAGGGGGAGCAAGTGCATCTAAGAAAAGGAAGAGGAGTGTTCCAAGGTCTGTTCCGCCTAGTGTTCCAACTGGAGTGTCCGAGCATGGAATGTGGTTTGTCAGTATAGACACAGCAGCTAAGTGGAAGAAAAGGAAGGCTTCTTTATGAAAAGACAGTTCCATCTCAGTTGCAGACCTTGAACTATATTTTTGGGATGCTGTTCTTCATCACCATTGTCAACTGGGAGCCTACATCTCATCGAACCACGGTCAACAAAGGAATGGGCCAGCTGCTCTCCCAGATTGGAGACAGGATGTCACTGACATGGGAAGGATGGCTTCAAAGTCTCTGCACCAGATTATCTTCCCATCGCTTTTATGAGCTGAACTTCAACATCCAGATTTGAAGACTGACCTGGACAAACTGTCAAGTGCTCTGTTAAAGTTGGTAGTTGATCACAAGCTGTTCAAGGGTTGACATAAAGATGATCTGAAGGACCCCAGGCTGAAGAGGACGGACATTTGAGATGAATTTGTCTGATGATCTTCGAAGAAGGATAGAAAAATTTGTTGCTCTGAAGAGTGGAACAGCGTCAAGGACGAGTCTGAATCAGGTCAGGACATCAGTGAAGATGTTAAACTCTGGATCAAAAAGACCTAGACACGATTCTGAAGTCCCGAAAGATGAGTGGAGGACATAGAGGCATTGGCTACACTGATGGGAGCAGTTCAGGAACGACTAAGTTTGTCAAAACTGAACAGTCGGTGAACAGAGAAAAAAAATTGGTACCCTCTGGCCAACATGAAGAGTTCTAATGGTGAATGGAGACGAGTCTCAAGAACCCATTGGTACTGTCACAGGAAGGGGCACATCAAGCCTGGGTGTCACGAGTTCTTCACTGTGCGCAAAGAGTTGCAGCAGAACATTCTCCAAGGATGACATAAGAATGGAGAGTGAGAACATTGACCGAGAATCTCGAATGGAGGAAACCAGATCATCAAAATCCTATCAGTTGCTGACCTGTGGTCGAACAGCTGCGGAGACACCATGGTTTGACAGACTCACAACATGTGTCACTGTCCCAGGCTATGTTCGAGGGGGAGTTGACAAGTTTCCAGATGCCGAGGAGAACGGTTTGCTTGATTGGACCCCATGGCAGTTTGTGGCAAAAAGGGGGAGTATTTTGAGGTAACTGTTCTGATTCCTCAAGTTGTGTCTAAAGCGCAGATTTGGTTTTGCCAAAATGCCAAGGGGGAGATTGATGTTCCCATGAATGGCATGGCGTTGGCAAAACGGCTTTAGACAGTTCGAGCTAGAGTTCAAGAAGAGTTCAACCACGGAATGGAACAGATATACAGCGTGCATCAGACGCAGCGATATTCTCGTTCAGCGGGTTATTCAAACAATGAGCTGTTCGATCGGCGGATATTCGACTGAGTATATTCATTATTATCGAATCAGATCGATCAAGCTGCAAGTCGAATATATGCGCATCAGATTTTTGGAGTTCGTAGAATTATCTTGTCATTGAGATATCTCGTTCAGATTGGTGATCCCGAAGATCTTAATGAGATACTGTGAGACATCGTCGAACATGGTTCAGCAGATTTGGAATCCACGGGAATATCAAATTGAAGAAGATATTCGTAGATTGGTTTAACGAGATCAAGCATCCGAGATTGGCATAGAGAAGATCGGGTGACTTGGCACATGTGGATTCGGATCAAAGATTAAGGAATATCTGTGAGATTGGCAAAGAGAAGATCTGGTGTCTTGGCACGAAAGTCACCATCGAATATTGGATTGGATCAAATATTAAAGAGTATCTCCGAAGTACTTGCTGGGATAATCTCGTGCAAATTAGGGTTTCGGCCCAGCTATAAATACAGTGCTAGGGCAACCCTAATCAGGTCGCTTCCCGAGTGAAAAAGAAAAACACGAGAGTTCGTGAGATTGGGGGTAGCGACGGCCGGAGGAACATTCCTAATCAATATACAACCGGCGAAGAAAGAGTCTGTTCAGTGTGCTGTTCAGACTGCTCTTGGAGAACTATCAAGCGCACACACACACGGTGATCAAGACACGTCTTTGAGAGAAGGCGACTGGACTTCCGAGAAGTCCAAGACTAGGCCGAGAGGGAAGTCTCGTCCTACCCATAGGGATCGAGGTTGCTTGTTGTGAACCTCGGTTGCAAATCCGAGAGACGGAGAAGTAGAGGCTAGGCGATTACAAACAAGGTGTTGTGTAAGAGTAAGACCACTTGTAGCTCTATTCTCGTAATACGATTTGTGTCCCTTTTAGGGTGTGGGAAACCCCCCAGAGTAGGCGAGGCCGAACTGGGTTATCATATCATGTGTGCTCCTTCTTTATGTTTTGTTGAACTCAGTACCACTTGCTAAATTGCTTGAACTACTGTCGGGTTAGTCTCATTTTAAGGTTTGTCTATGTTCGTCCTTAGTAAGAGACTAACTTGGGACGAACTTAGACAAACCTTAGAATCAGATTAACGTTTGTCTTTGTTCGTCCCAAGTTAGTCTCGTTATTCTCGTTCTATGGTTTGTCTAAGTTAGTCCTTAGAAAGAGACTAACTTGGGACAAACTTAGACAAACCTTAGAATGAGACAAACGATTGTCTTTGTTCGTCCCAACTTGGTCTCGTTAGTCTCATTCTATGGTTTGTCAAAGTTCGTCCTTAGAAAGAGACTAACTTGGGACGAACTTGGACAAACGTTACAAAGACAATAACGTTTGTCTTTGTTCGTCCCAAGTTAGTCTCGTTAGTCTCATTCTATGGTTTGTTTAAGTTCATCCTTAGAAAGAGACAAACTTGGGACGAACTTAGACAAACCTGAGAATGAGACTAACGTTTGTCTTTTTTCGTCCCAAGTTAGTCTCGTTAATCTCATTCTATGGTTTGTCTAACTTCGTCCTTAGAAAGAGACTAACTTGGGACGAAGTTAGACAAACCTTAGAATGAGACTAATGTTTGTCTTTGTTCGTCCCAACTAAGTCTCGTTAGTCTCATTCTATGGTTTGTCTAAGTTCATCCTTAGAAAGAGACTAACTTGGGACGAACTTAGGCAAACCCTAGAATGAGACTAACGTTTGTCTTTGTACGTCCCAACTTAGTCTCGTTAGTCTCATTCTATGGTTTGTCTAAGTTCATCCTTAGAAAGAGACTAACTTGGGACTAACTTAGACAAACCATAGAATGAGACTAACGTTTGTCTTTGTTCGTCCAGACTAATGTTTGTCTTTGTTCGTCCAGACTAACGTTTGTCTTTGTTCGTCCCAAGTTAGTCTCGTTAGTCTCATTCTATTGTTTGTCCAAGTTCGTCCTTAGAAAGAGACTAACTTGGGACGAACTTAGACAAACCTTAGAATGAGACTAAAGTCTGTCTTTGTTCGTCCCAAGTTAGTCTCGTTCGTCTCTTGCTATGGTTTGTCTAAGTTCGTCCTTAGAAAGAGACAAACTTGGGACGAACTTGGACAAACCTTAGATGAGACTAACGTTTGTCTTTGTTCGTCCCAAGTTAGTCTCGTTAGTCTCATTTTAAGGTTTGTCTATGTTCGTCCTTAGAAAGAGACTAACTTGGGATGAACTTAGACAAACCTTAGAATCAGATTAACGTTTGTCTTTGTTCGTCCCAAGTTAGTCTCGTTATTCTCGTTCTATGGTTTGTCTAACTTAGTCCTTAAATAGAGACTAACTTGGGACGAACTTAGACAAACCTTAGAATGAGACAAACGATTGTCTTTGTTCGTCCCAACTTAGTCTCGTTAGTCTCATTCTATGGTTTGTAAAAGTTCATCCTTAGAAAGAGACTAACTTGGGATGAACTTGGACAAACGTTACAATGACAATAATGTTTGTCTTTGTTCGTCCCAAGTTAGTCTCGTTAGTCTCATTCTATGGTTTGTCTAAGTTCATCCTTAGAAAGAGACAAACTTGGGACGAACTTAGACAAACCTTAGAATGAGACTAACGTTTGTCTTTTTTCGTCCCAAGTTAGTCTCGTTAATCTCATTCTATGGTTTGTCTAACTTCGTCCTTAGAAAGAGACTAACTTGGGACGAAGTTAGACAAACCTTAGAATGAGACTAACGTTTGTCTTTGTTCGTCCCAACTAAGTCTCGTTAGTCTCATTCTATGGTTTGTCTAAGTTCATCCTTAGAAAGAGACTAACTTGGGACGAACTTAGGCAAACCCTAGAATGAGACTAACGTTTGTCTTTGTTCGTCCCAACTTAGTCTCGTTAGTCTCATTCTATGGTTTGTCTAAGTTCACCCTTAGAAAGAGACTAACCTGGGACTAACTTCGACAAACCATAGAATGAGACTAACGTTTGTCTTTGTTCGAGTAGACTAACGTTTGTCTTTGTTCGTCCAGACTAACGTTTGTCTTTGTTCGTCCCAACTTAGTCTCGTTAGTCTCATTCTATGGTTTGTCCAAGTTCGTCCTTAGAAAGAGACTAACTTGGGACGAACTTAGACAACCCTTAGAATGAGACTAACGTCTGTCTTTGTTCGTCCTAAGTTAGTCTCGTTAGTCTCATTCTATGGTTTGTCTTAGTTTGTCCTTAGAAAGAGACTAACTTGGGACGAACTTAGACAAACCTTAGAATGAGACTAACGTTTGTCTTTGTTCGTCCCATGTTAGTCTTGTTCAATGGGTTGTCTAAGTTTGTCCTTAGAAAGAGACTAACTTGGGATGAACTTAGACAAACCTTAGAATGAGATTAACGTTTGCCTTTGTTCGTCCCAAGTTAGTCTCGTTAGTCCCATTCTATGGTTTGTCTAAGTTCGTCCTTAGAAAGAGACTAACTTGGGACGAACTTAGACAAACCTTACAATGAGACTAACGTTTGTTTTTGTTCATCCCAAGTTAGTCTCGTTAGTCTCATTCTATGGGTTGTCTAAGTTCGTCCTTAGAAAGAGACTAACTTTAGAAAGAGACCAACTTGGGACGAACTTAGAAAAACCTTAGAGTGAGACTAACGTTTGTCTTTGTTCGTCCCAAGTTAGTCTCGTTCAATGGTTTGTCTAAGTTCGTCCTTAGAAAGAGACTAACTTGGGACGAACTTAGACAAACCTTAGAATGAGACTAACGTTTGTCTTTGTTTGTCCCAAGTTAGTCTCGTTAGTCTCATTCTATGGTTTGTCTAAGTTCGTCCTTAGAAAGAGACTAACTTGGGACGAACTTAGACAAACCTTAGAATGAGACTAACGTTTGTCTTTGTTCGTCCCAAGTTAGTTAGTCTCATTTTAAGGTTTGTCTAAGTTCGTCCTTAGAAAGAGACTAACTTGGGACTAACTTAGACAAACCATAGAATGAGACTAACGTTTGTCTTTGTTCTTCCTGACTAACTTGGGACGAACTTAGACAAACCATAGAATGAGACTAACGTTTGTTTTTGTTCGTCCCAAGTTAGTCTCGTTAGTCTCATTCTATGGTTTGTCCAAGTTCGTCCTTAGAAAGAGACTAACTTGGGACAAACTTAGACAAACCTTAGAATGAGACTAACGTTTGTCTTTGTTCGTCCTAAGTTAGTCTCGTTAGTCTCATTCTATGGTTTGTCTTAGTTCGTCCTTAGAAAGAGACTAACTTGGGACGAACTTAGACAAACCTTAGAATGAGACTAACGTTTGTCTTTGTTCGTCCCATGTTAGTCTTGTTCAATGGTTTGTCTAAGTTTGTCCTTAGAAAGAGACTAACTTGGGATGAACTTAGACAAACCTTAGAATGAGACTAACGTTTGTCTTTGTTCGTCCCAAGTTAGTCTCGTTAGTCTCATTCTATGGTTTGTCTATGTCCGTCCTTAGAAAGAGACTAACTTAAGTCGAACTTAGAAAAACCTTAAAATGAGACTAATGTTTGTCTTTTTTCGTCCCAAGTTAGTCTCTTTAGTCTCATTCTATGGTTTGTCTAAGTTCGTCCTTAGAAAGAGACCAACTTGGGACGAACTTAGACAAACCTTAGATTGAGACTAACGTTTGTCTTTGTTCGCCCCAAGTTAGTCTCATTAGTCTCATTCTATGGTTTGTCTGAGTTCGTCCTTAGAAAGAGACTAACTTGGGACGAACTTAGACTAACCTTAGAATGAGACTAACGTTTGTCTTTGTTCATCCCAACTTAGTCTCGTTAGTCTCATTCTATGGTTTGTCTAAGTTCGTCCTAAGAAAGAGACTAACTTGGGACGAACTTAGACAAACGTTACAATGAGACTAACATTTGTCTTTGTTCGTCCCAAGTTAGTCTCGTTAGTCTCATTCTATGGTTTGTCTAAGTTCGTCCTTAGAATGAGACTAACTTGGGACGAACTTAGATAAACCTTAGAATGAGACTAACGTGTGTCTTTGTTCGTCCCAAGTTAGTCTCGTTCAATGGTTTGTCTAAGTTCATCCTTTGAAAGAGACTAACTTGGGACGAACTTAGACAACCCTTTGAATGAGACTAACGTTTGTCTTTGTTCGTCCCAAGTTAGTCTCGTTAGTCTAATTTTAAGGTTTAACTAAGTTCGTCCTTATAAATGAGACTAACGAGACTAACTTGGGAAGAACTTAGACAAACCTTAGAATGAGACTAACATTTGTCTTTGTTCGTCCCAAGTTAGTCTCGTTAGTCTCATTCTATGGTTTGTCTAAGTTTGTCCTTAGAAAGAGACTAACTTGGGACGAACTTAGACAAACCTTAGAATGAGACTAACGTTTGTCTTTGTTCGTCCCAACTTAGTCTCGTTAGTCTCATTCTATGGTTTATCTAAGTTCGTCCTTAGAAAGAGACTAACTTGGGACGAACTTAGACAAACCTTAGAATGAGACTAACGTTTGTCTTTGTTCGTCCCAAGTTAGTCTCGTCCAATGGTTTATCTAAGTTCGTCCTTAGAAAGTGACTAACTTAGGACGAACTTAGACAAACCTTAGAATGAGACTAACGTTTGTCTTTGTTAGTCCCAAGTTAGTCTCGATAGTCTCATTCTCTGGTTTGTATAAGTTCGTCCTTAGAAAGAGACTAACTTGGGACGAACTTAGACAAACCTTAGAATGAGACTAACGTTTGTCTTTGTTCGTCGCAAGTTAGTCTCGTTCAATGGTTTGTCTAAGTTCGTCCTTAGAAAGAGACTACTTGGGACGAACTTAGACAAACCTTAGAATGAGACTAACGTTTGTCTTTGTTCGTCCCAAGTTAGTCTCGTTAATCTCATTCTATGGTTTGTCTAAGTTTGTCCTTAGAAAGAGACTAACTTAGGACGAACTTAGACAAACCTTAGAATGAGACTAACGTTTGTCTTTGTTCGTCCCAAGTTAGTTTCGTTAGTCTCATTCTATGGTTTGTCTAAGTTCGTCCTTCGAAAGAGGCTAACTTGGAACGAACTTAGACAAACCTTAGAATGAGACTAACGTTTGTCTTTGTTCGTCCCAAGTTAGTTTCGTTAGTCTCATTCTATGGTTTGTCTAAGTTCGTCCTTAGAAAGAGACTAACTTGGGACGAACTTAGACAAACCTTAGAATGAGACTAACGTTTATCTTTGTTCGTCCCAAGTTAGTCTCATTATTCTCGTTCAATGGTTTGTCTAAGTTCGTCCTTTGAAAGAGACTCACTTGGGACGAACTTAGACAAACCTTAGAATGAGACTAATGTTTGTCTTTGTTCGTCTCAAGTTAGTCTCATTAGTCTCATTCTATGGTTTGTCTGAGTTCGTCCTTAGAAAGAGACTAACTTGGGACGAACTTAGACTAACCTTAGAATGAGACTAACGTTTGTCTTTGTTCATCCCAACTTAGTCTCGTTAGTCTCATTCTATGGTTTGTCTAAGTTCGTCCTTAGAAAGAGACTAACTTGGGACGAACTTAGACAAACGTTACAATGAGACTAACATTTGTCTTTGTTCGTCCCAAGTTAGTCTCGTTAGTCTCATTCTATGGTTTGTCTAAGTTCGTCCTTAGAATGAGACTAACTTGGGACGAACTTAGATAAACCTTAGAATGAGACTAACGTGTGTCTTTGTTCGTCCCAATTTAGTCTCGTTAGTCTCATTTTAAGGTTTGTCTAAGTTCGTCCTTAGAAAGAGACTAACTTGGGACGAACTTAGACAAACCTTAGAATGAGACTAACGGTTGTCTTTGTTCGTCCCAAGTTAGCCTCGTTAGTCTCATGCTATGGTTTGTCAAAGTTTGTCCTTAGAAAGAGACTAACTTGGGACGAACTTAGACAAACCTTAGAATGAGACTAACGTTTGTCTTTGTTCGTCCCAAGTTAGTCTCGTTAGTCTCATTTTAAGGTTTGTCTAAGTTCGTCCTTAGAAGGAGACTAAGTTGGGACGAACTTAGACAAACCTTAGAATGAGACTAACGTTCGTCTTTGTTCGTCCCAAGTTAGTCTCGTTAGTCTCATTCTATGGTTTGTCTAAGTTTGTCTTTAGAAAGAGGCTAACTTGGGTCGAACTTAGACAAACCTTTAGAATGAGACTAACGTTTGTGTTTTTTCGTCCCAAGTTACTCTCGTTAGTCTCATTTTATGGTTTGTCTAAGTTTGTCCTTAGAAGGAGACTAAGTTGGGACGAACTTAGACAAACCTTAGAATGAGACTAATGTTTGTCTTTGTTCGTCCCAAGTTAGTCTCGTTAGTCTCATTCTATGGTTTGTCTAAGTTCGTCCTTAGAAAGAGACTAACTTGGGACGAACTTGGACAAACTTTAGAATGAGACTAACGTTTGTCTTTGTTCGTCCCAAGTTACTCTCATTAGTCTCATTTAAAGGTTTGTCTAAGTTCGTCCTTAGAAAGAGACTAACTTGGGACAAACTTCGACAAACCATAGAATGAGACTAAAGTTTGTCTTTGTTCATCCCAATTTAGTTTCGTTAGTCTCGTTCTATGGTTTGTCTAAGTTCGTCCTTAGAAAGAGACTAACTTGGGACGAACTTAGACAAATCTTAGAATGAGACTAACGTTTATCTTTGTTCGTTCCAAGTTAGTCTTGTTAGTCTCATTTGAAGGTTTGTCTAAGTTCATCCTTAGAAAGAGACTAACTTGGGACGAACTTAGACAAATCTTAGAATGAGACTAACGTTTGTCTTTGTTCGTCCCAAGTTAGTCACGTTAGTCTCATTTTAAGGTTTGTCTAAGTTCGTCCTTAGAAAGAGACTAACTTGGGACGAACTTAGACAAACCTTAGAATGAGACTAACGTTAATCTTTGTTCGTCCCAAGTTAGTCTTGTTAGTCTCATTTGAAGGTTTGTCTAAGTTCATCCTTAGAAAGAGACTAACTTGGGACGAACTTGGACAAATCGTAGAATGAGACTAATGTTTGTCTTTGTTCGTCCCAACTAAGTCTCGTTAGTCTCATTTTATGGTTTATCTAAGTTCGTCCTTAGAAAGAGACTTACTTGGGACGAACTTAGACAAACCTTAGAATGAGACTAACGTTTGTCTTTGTTAGTCCCAAGTCAGTCTCGTTAGTCTCATTCTGTGGTTTGTCTAAGTTTGTCCATAGAAAGAGACTAACTTGGGACGAACTTAGACAAACCTTAGAATGAGACTAACGTTTGTCTTTGTTCGTCCCAAGTTAGTCTCGTTAGTCTCATTTGAAGGTTTGTCTAAGTTCATCCTTAGAAAGAGACTAACTTGGGACAAACTTAGACAAACCTTAGAATGAGACTAACGTCTGTCTTTGTTCGTACCAAGTTAGTCTCGTTAGTCTCCTTTTAAGGTTTGTTAACGTTTGTCTTTGTTCGTCTCAAGTTAGTCTCGTTAGTCTCATTCTAAGGTTTGTCTAAGTTCGTCCTTAGAAAGAGACTAACTTGGTACGAACTTAGACAAACCTTAGAATGAGACTAACGTTTGTCTTTGTTCATCCCAAGTTAGTCTCGTTAGTCTCATTCTGTGGTTTGTCTAAGTTTGTCCATATAAAGAGACTAACTTGGGACGAACTTAGACAAACCTTAGAATGAGACTAACGTTTGTCTTTGTTAGTCCCAAGTCAGTCTCGTTAGTCTCATTCTGTGGTTTGTCTAAGTTTGTCCATAGAAAGAGACTAACTTGGGACGAACTTAGACAAACCTTAGAATGAGACTAACGGTTGTCTTTGTTCGTCCCAAGTTAGTCTCGTTAGTCTCATGCTATGGTTTGTCAAAGTTAGTCCTTAGAAAGAGACTAACGTGGGACGAACTTAGACAAACCTTAGAATGAGACTAACGTTTATCTTTGTTCGTCCCAAGTTAGTCTCGTTAGTCTCATTTGAAGGTTTGTCTAAGTTCATCCTTAGAAAGAGACTAACTTGGGATGAACTTAGACAAACCTTAGAATGAGACTAACGTCTATCTTTGTTCGTACCAAGTTAGTCTCGTTAGTCTCCTTTTAAGGTTTGTTAACGTTTGTCTTTGTTCGTCTCAAGTTAGTCTCGTTAGTCTCATTCTAAGGTTTGTCTAAGTTCGTCCTTAGAAAGAGACTAACTTGGGACGAACTTAGACAAACCTTAGAATGAGACTAACGTTTGTCTTTGTTCATCCCAAGTTAGTCTCGTTAGTCTCATTCTTTGGTTTGTCTAAGTTTGTCCATAGAAAGAGACTAACTTGGGACGAACTTAGACAAATCTTAGAATGAGACTAACGTTTGTCTTTGTTCGTCCCAAGTTAGTCTCGTTAGTCTCATTTTAAGGTTTGTCTAAGTTTGTCCTTAGAAAGAGACTAACTTGGGACGAACTTGGACAAACCTTAGAATGAGACTAACGGTTGTCTTTGTTCGTCCCAAGTTAGTCTCGTTAGTCTCATGCTATGGTTTGTCAAAGTTTGTCCTTAGAAATAGACTAACTTGGGACGAACTTAGACAAACCTTAGAATGAGACTAACGTTTGTCTTTGTTCGTCCCAAGTTAGTCTCGTTAGTCTCATTTTAAGGTTTGTGTAACTTCGTCGTTAGAAAGAGACTAACTTGGGACGAACTTAGACAAACCTTAGAATGAGACTAACGTTTGTCTTTGTTCGTTCCAAGTTACTCTCGTTAGTCTCATTCTATGGTTTGTCTAAGTTCGTCCTTAGAAAGAGACTAACTTGGGACGAACTTAGAAAAACCTTAGAATGAGACTAACGTTTGTCTTTGTTCGTCCCAAGTTACTCTCATTAGTCTCATTTTAAGGTTTGTCTAAGTTCGTCCTTAGAAAGAGACTAACTTGGGACGAACTTAGACAAACCATAGAATGAGACTAACGTTTGTCTTTGTTCGTCCCAATTTAGTCTCGTTAGTCTCATTCTATGGTTTGTCTAAGTTCGTCCTTAGAAAGAGACTAACTTGGGACGAACTTAGACAAACCTTAGAATGAGACTAACGTTTGTCTTTGTTCGTCCCAAGTTAGTCTCGTTAGTCTCATTTAAAGGTTTGTCTAAGTTCGTCCTTAGAAAGAGACTAACTTGGAACGAACTTAGACAAACCTTAGAATGAGACTAACGTTTGTCTTTGTTCGTCCCAAGTTAGTCTCGTTAGTCTCATTCAATGGTTTGTTTAAGTTCATCCTTACAAAGAGACTAACTTGGGACGAACTTAGACAAACCTTAGAATGAGACTAACGTTTGTCTTTGTTCGTCCCAAGTTAGTCTCGTTAGTCTCATTCTAAGGTTTGTCTAAGTTCGTCCTTAAAAAAAGACTAACTTGGGACGAACTTAGACAAACCTCAAAATGAGACTATCGTTTGTCTTTGTTCGTCCCAAGTTAGTCTCGTTAGTCTCATTCTGTGGTATGTCTAAGTTTGTCCATAGAAAGAGACTAACTTGGGACGAACTTAGACAAATCTTAGAATGAGACTAATCTTTGTCTTTGTTCGTCCCAAGTTAGTCACGTTAGTCTCAATTTAAGTTTTGTCTAAGTTCGTCCTCAGAAAGAGACTAACTTGGGACGAACTTAGACAAACCTTAGAATGAGACTAATGTTTATCTTTGTTCGTCTCAAGTTAGTCTCGTTAGTCTCATTTGAAGGTTTGTCTAAGTTCATCCTTAGAAAGAGACTAACTTGGGACTAACTTAGACAAACCTTAGAATGAGACTAACATTTGTCTTTGTTCGTACCAAGTTAGTCTCGTTAGTCTCCTTTTAAGGTTTGTCTAACTTCGTCCATAGAAAGAGACAAACTTGGGACGAATTTAGACAAACCTTAGAATGAGACAAACGTTTGTCTTTGTTCGTCCCAAGTTAGTCTCGTTAGTCTCATTCTATGGTTTGTCTAAGTTCGTCCTTAGAAAGAGACTAACTTGGGACGAACCTAGACAAACCTTAGAATGAGACTAACATTTGTCTTTTTTCGTCCCAAGTTAGTCTCGTTAGTCTCATTCTATGGTTTGTCTAAGTTCGTCCTTAGAAAGAGACTAACTTGGGACGATTTAGACAAACCGTAGAATGAGACTAACGTTTGTCTTTGTTCGTCCCAAGTTAGTCTCGTTCAATGGTTTGTCTAAGTTCGTCCTTAGAAAGAGACTAACTTGGGACGAACTTAGACAAACCTTAGAATGAGACTAACGTTTGTCTTTGTTCGTCCCAAGTTAGTCTCGTTAGTCTCATTTTAAGGTTTGTCTAAGTTTGTCCTTAGAAAGAGACTAACTTGGGACGACCTTAGACAAACCTTAGAATGAGACTAACGTTTGTCTTTGTTCGTCCCAACTAAGTCTCGTTAGTCTCATTTTATGGTTTGTCTAAGTTCGTCCTTAGAAAGAGACTAACTTGGGACGAACTTAGACAAACCTTAGAATGAGACTAACGTTTGTCTTTGTTCGTCCCAAGTTAGTCACGTTAGTCTCATTTTAAGGTTTGTCTAAGTTCGTCCTTAGAAAGAGACTAACTTGCGACGAACTTAGACAAACCTTAGAATGAGACTAACGTTTGTCTTTGTTCGTCCCAAGTTAGTCTCGTTAGTCTTATTTTAAGATTTGTCTAAGTTCGTCCTTAGAAAGAGACTAACTTGGGACGAACTTAGACAAACCTTAGAATGAGACTAACGTTTGTCTTTGTTCGTCCCAAGTTAGTCTCGTTAGTCTCATTCTGTGGTTTGTCTAAGTTTGTCCATAGAAAGAGACTAACTTGGGACGAACTTAGACAAACCTTAGAATGAGACTAACGTTTATCTTTGTTCGTCCCAAGTTAGTCTCGTTAGTCTCATTTTAAGGTTTGTCTAAGTTCGTCCTTAGAAAGAGACTAACTTGGGACGACCTTAGACAAACCTTAGAATGAGACTAACGTTTGTCTTTGTTCGTCCCAACTAAGTCTCGTTAGTCTCATTTTATGGTTTGTCTAAGTTCGTCCTTAGAAAGAGATTAACTTGGGACGAACTTAGACAACCCTTAGAATGAGACTAACGTTTGTCTTTGTTCGTCCCAAGTTAGTCACGTTAGTCTCATTTTAAGGTTTGTCTAAGTTCGTCCTTAGAAAGAGACTAACTTGCGACGAACTTAGACAAACCTTAGAATGAGACTAACGTTTGTCTTTGTTCGTCCCAAGTTAGTCTCGTTAGTCTTATTTTAAGGTTTGTCTAAGTTCGTCCTTAGAAAGAGACTAACTTGGGACGAACTTAGACAAACCTTAGAATGAGATTAACGTCTGTCTTTGTTCGTACAAAGTTAGTCTCGTTAGTCTCCTTTTAAGGTTTGTTAACGTTTGTCTTTGTTCGTCTCAAGTTAGTCTCGTTAGTCTCATTCTAAGGTTTGTCTAAGTTCGTCCTTAGAAAGAGACTAACTTGGGACAAACTTAGACAAACCTTAGAATGAGACTAACGTTTGTCTTTGTTCATCCCAAGTTAGTCTCGTTAGTCTCATTCTGTGGTTTGTCTAAGTTTGTCCATAGAAAGAGACTAACTTGGGACGAACTTAGACAAACCTTAGAATGAGACTAACGTTTGTCTTTGTTCGTCCCAAGTTAGTCTCGTTAGTCTCATTTTAAGGTTTGTCTAAGTTCGTCCTTAGAAAGACACTAACTTGGGACGAACTTAGACAAACCTTAGAATGAGACTAACGGTTGTCTTTGTTCGTCCCAAGTTAGTCTCGTTAGTCTCATGCTATGGTTTGTCAAAGTTTGTCCTTAGAAAGAGACTAACTTGGGACGAACTTAGACAAACCTTAGAATGAGACTAACGGTTGTCTTTGTTCGTCCCAAGTTAGTCTCGTTAGTCTCATTTTAAGGTTTGTGTAAGTTCGTCCTTAGAAAGAGACTAACTTGGGACGAACTTAGACAAACCTTAGAATGAGACTAACGTTTGTCTTTGTTCGTCCAAAGTTAGTCTCGTTCAATGGTTTGTCTAAGTTCGTCCTCAGAAAGAGACTAACTTGGGACGAACTTAGACAAACCTTAGAATGAGACTAACGTTTGTCTTTGTTCGTCCCAAGTTTGTCTCGTTAGTCTCATTTTAAGGTTTGTCTAAGTTCGTCCTTAGAAAGAGACTAACTTGGAACGAACTTAGACAAACCTTAGAATGAGACTAACGTTTGTCTTTGTTCGTCCCAAGTTAGTCTCGTTAGTCTCATTCTATGGTTTGTTTACGTTCGTCCTTAGAAAGAGACTAACTTGGGATGAACTTAGACAAACCTTAGAATGAGACTAACGTTTGTCTTTGTTCGTCCCAAGTTAGTCTCGTTAGTCTCATTCTAAGGTTTGTCTAAGTTCGTCCTTACAAAAAGACTAACTTGGGACGAACTTAGACAAACCTTAAAATGAGACTAACGTTTGACTTTGTTCGTCCCAAGTTAGACTCGTTAGTCTCATTCTGTGGTTTGTCTAAGTTTGTCCATAGAAAGAGACTAACTTGGGACGAACTTAGACAAATCTTAGAATGAGACTAACGTTTGTCTTTTTTCGTCCCAAGTTAGTCACGTTAGTCTCATTTTAAGGTTTGTCTAAGTTCGTCCTTAGAAAGAGACTAACTTGGGACGAACTTAGACAAACCTCAGAATGAGACTAACGTTTATCTTTGTTCGTCCCAAGTTAGTCTCGTTAGTCTCATTTGAATGTTTGTCTAAGTTCATCCTTAGAAAGAGACTAACTTGGGACGAACTTAGACAAACCATAGAATGAGACAAACGTTTGTCTTTTTTCGTCCCAAGTTAGTCTCGTTATCTCATTTTAAGGTTTGTCTAAGGTTGTCCTTAGAAAGAGGCCAACTTGGGTCGAACTTAGACAAACCATAGAATGAGACTAACGTTTGTCTTTGTTCGTCCCAAGTTAGTCTCGTTAGTCTCATTCTATGGGTTGTCTAAGTTCGTCCTTAGAAAGAGACTAACTTGGGACGAACTTAGACAAACCTTAGAATGAGACTAACGTTTGTCTTTGTTTGTCCCAAGTTAGTCTGGTTAGTCTCATTGTAAGGTTTGTCTAATTTCGTCCTTAGAAAGAGACTAACTTGGGACAAACTTAGACAAACCTTAGAATGATACTAACGTTTGTCTTTGTTCGTCCCAAGTTAGTCTCGTTAGTCTCATTCTATGGTTTGTCAAAGTTGGTCATTAGAAAGAGACTAACTTGGGACGAACTTAGACAAACTTTAGAATGAGACTAACGTGAGTCTTTGTTCGTCCCAAGTTAGTCTCTTTCAATGGTTTGTCTAAGTTCGTCCATAACTAACTTGGGATGAACTTAGACAAACCTTAGAATGAGACTAACATTTGTCTTTTTTCGTCCCAAGTTAGTCTCGTTAGTCTCATTCTATGGTTTGTCTAAGTTCGTCCTTAGAAAGAGACTAACTTGGGACGAACTTAGACAAACCGTAGAACGAGACTAACGTTTGTCTTTGTTCGTCCCAAGTTACTCTCGTTCAATGGTTTGTCTAAGTTCGTCCTTAGAAAGAAAATAACTTGGGACGAACTTAGACAAACCTTAGAATGAGACTAACGTTTGTCTTTGTTCGTCCCAAGTTAGTCTCGTTAGTCTCATTTTAAGGTTTGTCTAAGTTTGTCCTTAGAAAGAGACTAACTTGGGACGAACTTAGACAAACCTTAGAAGGATACTAATGTTTGTCTTTGTTCGTCCCAAGTTAGTCTCGTTCAATGGTTTGTCTAAGTTCGTCCTTGGAAAGAGACTAACTTGGGACGAATTTAGACAAACCTTATAATGAGACTAATGTTTGTTTTTGTTTGTCCCAAGTAAGTCTCGTTAGTCTCATTCTAAGGTTTGTCTAAGTTCGTCCTTAGAAAGAGACTAACTTGGGACGAACTTAGACAAACCTTAGAATGAGACTAACGTTTGTCTTTGTTCATCCCAAGTTAGTCTCGTTCAATGGTTTGTCTAAGTTTGTCCTTAGAAAGAGACTAACTTGGGACGAACTTAGACAAACCTTATAATGAGACTAATGTTTGTTTTTGTTTGTCCCAACTAAGTCACGTTAGTCTCATTCTATGGTTTGTCTAAGTTCGTCCTTAGAAAGAGACTAAGTTGGGACAAACATTGACAAACCTTAGAATGGGACTAATGTTTGTTTTTGTTTGTCCCAAGTAAGTCTCGTTAGTCTCATTCTAAGGTTTGTCTAAGTTCGTCCTTAGAAAGAAGACACCTTGGGACGAACTTAGACAAACCTTAGAATGAGACTAATGTTTGTCTTTGTTCGTCCCAAGTTAGTCTCGTTCAATGGTTTGTCTAAGTTCGTCCTTAGAAAGAGACTACCTTGGGACGAACTTAGACAAACCTTATAATGAGACTAATGTTTGTTTTTGTTTGTCCCAAGTAAGTCTCATTAGTCTCATTCTAAGGTTTGTCTGAGTTTGTCCTTAGAAAGAGACTAACTTGGGACGATCTTAGACAAACCTTAGAATGAGACTAACGTTTGTCTTTGTTCGTCCCAAGTTAGTCTCGTTAGTCTCATTCTGTGGTTTGTCTAAGTTTGTCCATAGAAAGAGACTAACTTGGGACGAGCTTAGACAAACCTTAGAATGAGACTAACGTTTGTCTTTGTTCGTCCCAATTTAGTCTCGTTAGTCTCATTCTATGATTTGTCTAAGTTCGTCCTTAGAAAGAAACTAACTTGGGACAAACTTAGACAAACCTTAGAATGAGACTAACGTTTGTCTTTTTTCGTCCCAAATTATACTCATTCTAATGTTAGTTTCATTCTAAGAAACCTAACGTTTGTCTTTGTTCGTCCCTAGTTAGTCTCATTCTAACGCTTGTCTTTGGTCGTCCCTAGTTAGTCTCGTTATCTCATTTTAAGGTTTGTCTAAGTTCGTCCTTAGTAGGAGACTAACTTGGGACAAACTTAGACAAACCTTAGAATGAGACTAACGTTTGTCTTTGTTCGTCCCAAGTTAGTCTCTTTAGTCTCATTCAATGGTTTGTCTAAGTTCGTCCTTAGAAAGAGGCTAACTTGGGACGAACTTAGACAAACCTTAGAATGAGACAAACGTTTGTCTTTGTTCGTCCCAAGTTAGTCTCGTTAGTCTCGTTAGTCTCATTCTATGGTTTGTCTAAGTTTGTACTTAGAAAAAGACTAACTTGGGATGAACTTTGACAGACCTTTGAATGAGACAAACATTTGTCTTTGTTCGTCCCAAGTTAGTCTCATTCTAAGGTTAGTCTCATTCTAAGAAACCTAACGTTTGTCTTTGTTCGTCCCTAGTTAGTCTCATTCTAACGTTTGTCTCATTCTAACGTTTGTCTTTGGTCGTCCCTAGTTAGTCTCGTTATCTCATTTTAAGGTTTGTCTAAGTTTGTCCTTAGAAGGAGACTAACTTGGGACGAACTTAGACAAACCTTAGAATGAGACTAACGTTTGTCTTTGTTCGTCCCAAGTTAGTCTCGTTAGTCTCATTCTATGGTTTGTCTAAGTTCGTCCTTAGAAAGAGGCTAACTTGGGTCGAACTTAGACAAACCTTAGAATGAGACTAACGTTTGTCTTTGTTCGTCCCAAGTTAGTCTCGTTAGTCTCATTCTATGGGTTGTCTAAGTTCGTCCTTAGAAAGAGACTAACTTGGGACGAACTTAGACAAACCTTACAATGAGACTAACGTTTGTCTTTGTTCGTCCCAAGTTAGTCTGGTTAGTCTCATTTTAAGGTTTGTCTAAGTTTGTCCTTAGAAAGAGACAAACTTGGGACGAACTTAGACAAACCTTAGAATGAGACTAACGTTTGTCTTTGTTCGTCCCAAGTTAGTCTCGTTAGTCTCATTCTATGGTTTGTCTAAGTTCGTCATTAGAAAGAGACTAACTTGGGACGAACTTAGACAAACCTTAGAATGAGACTAACGTGAGTCTTTGTTCGTCCCAAGTTAGTCTCATTCTATGGTTTGTCTAAGTTCGTCCTTAGAAAGAGGCTAACTTGGGTTGAACTTAGACAAACCTTAGAATGAGACTAACGTTTGTCCTTGTTCGTCCCAAGTTAGTCTCGTTAGTCTCATTCTATGGTTTGTCTAAGTTCGTCCTTAGAAAGAGACTAACTTGGGACGAACTTAGACAAACCTTAGAATGAGACTAACGTTGTCTTTGTTCGTCCCAAGTTAGTCACGTTAGTCTCATGCTATGGTTTGTCAAAGTTTGTCCTTAGAAAGAGACTAACTTGGGAAGAACTTAGACAAACCTTAGAATGAGACTAACGTTTGTCTTTGTTCGTCCCAAGTTAGTCTGGTTAGTCTCATTTTAAGGTTTGTCTAAGTTCGTCCTTAGAAATAGACTAACTTGGAACGAAATTAGATAAACCTTAGAATGAGACTAACGTTTGTCTTTGTTCGTCCCAAGTTAGTCTCGTTAGTCTCATTCAATGGTTTGTCTAAGTTCGTCCTTAGAAAGAGACTAACTTGGGACGAACTTAGACAAACCTTAGAATGAGACTAACGTTTGTCTTTGTTCGTCCCAAGTTAGTCTCGTTAGTCTCATTCTAAGGTTTGTCTAAGTTCGTCCTTAGAAAGAGACTAAATTAGGACGAACTTAGACAAACCTTAGAATGAGACTAACGTTTGTCTTTGTTCGTCCCAAGTTAGTCTCGTTTGTCTCATTCTGTGGTTTGTCTAAGTTTGTCCATAGAAAGAGACTAACTTGGGACGAACTTAGACAAACCTTAGAATGAGACTAACGTTTGTCTTTGTTCGTCCCAAGTTAGTCTCGTTAGTCTCATTTTAAGGTTTGTCTAAGTTCGTCCTTAGAAATAGACTAACTTGGGACGAAATTAGACAAACCTTAGAATGAGACTAACGTTTGTCTTTGTTCGTCCCAAGTTAGTCTCGTTAGTCTCATTCTAAGGTTTGTCTAAGTTCGTCCTTAGAAAGAGACTAAATTAGGACGAACTTAGACAAACCTTAGAATGAGACTAACGTTTGTCTTTGTTCGTCCCAAGTTAGTCTCGTTTGTCTCATTCTGTGGTTTGTCTAAGTTTGTCCATAGAAAGAGACTAACTTGGGACGAACTTAGACAAACCTTAGAATGAGACTAACGTTTGTCTTTGTTCGTCCCAAGTTAGTCTCGTTAGTCTCATTTTAAGGTTTGTCTAAGTTCGTCCTTAGAAAGAGACTAACTTGGGACGAACTTAGCCAAACCTTAGAATGAGACTAACATTTGTCTTTTTTCATCCCAAGTTAGTCTCGTTAGTCTCATGCTATGGTTTATCTAAGTTTGTCCTTAGAAAGAGACTAACTTGGGACGAACTTAGACAAACCTTAGAATGAGACTAACGTTTGTCTTTGTTCGTCCCAAGTTAGTCTCGTTAGTCTCATTCTATGGTTTGTCTAAGTTCGACCTTAGAAAGAGGCTAACTTGGGACGAACTTAGACAGACCTTTGAATGAGACAAACGTTTGTCTTTATTCGTCCCAAGTTAGTCTCATTCTAAGGTTAGTCTCATTCTAAGAAACCTAACGTTTGTCTTTGTTCGTCCCTAGTTAGTCTCATTCTAACGTTTGTCTCATTCTAACGTTTGTCTTTGGTCGTCCCTAGTTAGTCTCGTTATCTCATTTTAAGGTTTGTCTAAGTTTGTCCTTAGAAGGAGACTAACTTGGGACGAACTTAGACAAACCTTAGAATGAGACTAACGTTTGTCTTTGTTCGTCCCAAGTTAGTCTCGTTAGTCTCATTCTATGGTTTGTCTAAGTTCGACCTTAGAAAGAGGCTAACTTGGGTCGAACTTAGACAAACCTTAGAATGAGACTAACGTTTGTCTTTGTTCGTCCCAAGTTAGTCTCGTTAGTCTCATTTTATGGGTTGTCTAAGTTCGTCCTTAGAAAGAGACTAACTTGGGACGAACTTAGACAAACCTTAGAATGAGACTAACGTTTGTCTTTGTTCGTCCCATGTTAGTCTGGTTAGTCTCATTTTAAGGTTTGTCTAAGTTTGTCCTTAGAAAGAGACAAACTTGGGACGAACTTAGACAAACCTTAGAATGAGACTAACGTTTGTCTTTGTTCGTCCCAAGTTAGTCTCGTTAGTCTCATTCTATGGTTTGTCTAAGTTCGTCATTAGAAAGTGACTAACTTGGGACGAACTTAGACAAACATTAGAATGAGAATAACGTGAGTCTTTGTTCGTCCCAAGTTAGTCTCTTTCAATGGTTTGTCTAAGTTCGTCCTTAGAAAGAGACTAACTTGGGACGAACTTAGACAAACCTTAGAATGAGACTAACGTTTGTCTTTGTTCATCCCAAGTTAGTCTCGTTAGTCTCATTTTAAGGTTTGTCTAAGTTCGTCCTTAGAAAGAGACTAACTTGGGACGACCTTAGACAAACCTTAGAATGAGACTAACGTTTGTCTTTGTTCGTCCCAACTAAGTCTCGTTAGTCTCATTCTATGGTTTGTCTAAGTTCATCCTTAGAAAGAGACTAACTTGAGACGAACTTAGACAACCCTTAGAAGGAGACTAACGTTTGTCTTTGTTCGTCCCAAGTTAGTCTCGTTCAATGGTTTGTCTAAATTCGTCCTTAGAAAGAGACTAACTAGGGACAAACTTAGACAAACCTTATAATGAGACTAATGTTTGTTTTTGTTTGTCCCAAGTAAGTCTCGTTAGTGTCATTCTAAGGTTTTTCTGAGTCCGTCCTTAGAAAGAGACTAACTTGGGATGAACTTAGACAAACCTTAGAATGAGACTAACGTTTGTCTTTGTTCATCCCAAGTTAGTCTCGTTCAATGGTTTGTCTAAGTTCGTCCTTAGAAAGCGACTAACTTGGGACGAACTTAGACAGACGTTTGAATGAGACAAACGTTTGTCTTTGTTCGTCCCAAGTTAGTCTCATTCTAAGGTTAGTCTCATTCTAAGAAACCTAACGCTTGTCTTTGTTCGTCCCTAGTTTGTCTCATTCTAACGTTTGTCTCATTCTAACGTTTGTCTTTGGTCGTCCCTAGTTAGTCTCGTTATCTCATTTTAAGGTTGGTCTAAGTTCGTCCTTAGAAGGAGACTAAGTTGGGACGAACTTAGACAAACCTTAGAATGAGACTAACGTTTGTCTTTGTTCGTCCCAAGTTAGTCTAATTCTATGGTTTGTCTAAGTTCGTCCTTAGAAAGAGGCTAACTTGGGTCGAACTTAGACAAACCTTAGAATGAGACTAACGTTTGTCCTTGTTCGTCCCAAGTTAGTCTCGTTAGTCTCATTCTATGGTTTGTCTAAGTTCGTCCTTGGAAAGAGACTAACTTGGGACGAACTTAGACAAACCTTAGAATGAGACTAACGTTGTCTTTGTTCGTCCCAAGTTAGTCACGTTTGTCTCATGCTACGGTTTGTCAAAGTTTGTCCTTAGAAAGAGACTAACTTGGGACGAACTTAGACAAACCTTAGAATGAGACTAACGTTTGTCTTTGTTCGTCCCAAGTTAGTCTGGTTAGTCTCATTTTAAGGTTTGTCTAAGTTCGTCCTTTGAAATAGACTAACTTGGGATGAAATTAGACAAACCTTAGAATGAGACTAACGTTTGTCTTTGTTCGTCCCAAGTTAGTCTCGTTAGTCTCATTCAATGGTTTGTCTAAGTTTGTCCTTAGAAAGAGACTAACTTGGGACGAACTTAGACAAACCTTAGAATGAGACTAACGTTTGTCTTTGTTCGTCCCAAGTTAGCCTCGCTAGTCTCATTCTAAGGTTTGTCTAAGTTCGTCCTTAGAAAGAGACTAAATTGGGACGAACTTAGACAAACCTTAGAATGAGACTAACGTTTGTCTTTGTTCGTCCCAAGTTAGTCTCGTTTGTCTCATTCTGTGGTTTGTCTAAGTTTGTCCATAGAAAGAGACTAACTTGGGACGAAGTTAGACAAACCTTAGAATGAGACTAACGTTTGTCTTTGTTCGTCCCAAGTTAGTCTCGTTAGTCTCATTTTAAGGTTTGTCTAAGTTCGTCCTTAGAAATAGACTAACTTGGGACGAAATTAGACAAACCTTAGAATGAGACTAACGTTTGTCTTTGTTCGTCCCAAGTTAGTCTCGTTAGTCTCATTCAATGGTTTGTCTAAGTTTGTCCTTAGAAAGAGACTAACTTGGGACGAACTTAGACAAACCTTAGAATGAGACTAACGTTTGTCTTTGTTCGTCCCAAGTTAGCCTCGCTAGTCTCATTCTAAGGTTTGTCTAAGTTCGTCCTTAGAAAGAGACTAAATTAGGACGAACTTAGACAAACCTTAGAATGAGACTAACGTTTGTCTTTGTTCGTCCCAAGTTAGTCTCGTTTGTCTCATTCTGTGGTTTGTCTAAGTTTGTCCATAGAAAGAGACTAACTTGGGACGAACTTAGACAAACCTTAGAATGAGACTAACGTTTGTCTTTGTTCGTCCCAAGTTAGTCTCATTAGTCTCATTTTAAGGTTTGTCTAAGTTCGTCCTTAGAAATAGACTAACTTGGGACGAAATTAGACAAACCTTAGAATGAGACTAACGTTTGTCTTTGTTCGTCCCAAGTTAGTCTCGTTAGTCTCATTCTAAGGTTTGTCTAAGTTCGTCCTTAGAAAGAGACTAAATTAGGACGAACTTAGACAAACCTTAGAATGAGACTAACGTTTGTCTTTGTTCGTCCCAAGTTAGTCTCGTTTGTCTCATTCTGTGGTTTGTCTAAGTTTGTCCATAGAAAGAGACTAACTTGGGACGAACTTAGACAAACCTTAGAATGAGACTAACGTTTGTCTTTGTTCGTCCCAAGTTAGTCTCGTTAGTCTCATTTTAAGGTTTGTCTAAGTTCGTCCTTAGAAAGAGACTAACTTGGGACGAACTTAGCCAAACCTTAGAATGAGACTAACATTTGTCTTTTTTCATCCCAAGTTAGTCTCGTTAGTCTCATGCTATGGTTTATCTAAGTTTGTCCTTAGAAAGAGACTAACTTGGGACGAACTTAGACAAACCTTAGAATGAGACTAACGTTTGTCTTTGTTCGTCCCAAGTTAGTCTCGTTAGTCTCATTCTATGGTTTGTCTAAGTTCGACCTTAGAAAGAGGCTAACTTGGGACGAACTTAGACAGACCTTTGAATGAGACAAACGTTTGTCTTTGTTCGTCCCAAGTTAGTCTCATTCTAAGGTTAGTCTCATTCTAAGAAACCTAACGTTTGTCTTTGTTCGTCCCTAGTTAGTCTCATTCTAACGTTTGTCTCATTCTAACGTTTGTCTTTGGTCGTCCCTAGTTAGTCTCGTTATCTCATTTTAAGGTTTGTCTAAGTTTGTCCTTAGAAGGAGACTAACTTGGGACGAACTTAGACAAACCTTAGAATGAGACTAACGTTAGTCTTTGTTCGTCCCAAGTTAGTCTCGTTAGTCTCATTCTATGGTTTGTCTAAGTTCGACCTTAGAAAGAGGCTAACTTGGGTCGAACTTAGACAAACCTTAGAATGAGACTAACGTTTATCTTTGTTCGTCCCAAGTTAGTCTCGTTAGTCTCATTTTATGGGTTGTCTAAGTTCGTCCTTAGAAAGAGACTAACTTGGGACGAACTTAGACAAACCTTAGAATGAGACTAACGTTTGTCTTTGTTCGTCCCAAGTTAGTCTGGTTAGTCTCATTTTAAGGTTTGTCTAAGTTTGTCCTTAGAAAGAGACAAACTTGGGACGAACTTAGACAAACCTTAGAATGAGACTAACGTTTGTCTTTGTTCGTCCCAAGTTAGTCTCGTTAGTCTCATTCTATGGTTTGTCTAAGTTCGTCATTAGAAAGAGACTAACTTGGGACGAACTTAGACAAACATTAGAATGAGAATAACGTGAGTCTTTGTTCGTCCCAAGTTAGTCTCTTTCAATGGTTTGTCTAAGTTCGTCCTTAGAAAGAGACTAACTTGGGACGAACTTAGACAAACCTTAGAATGAGACTAACGTTTGTCTTTGTTCATCCCAAGTTAGTCTCGTTAGTCTCATTTTAAGGTTTGTCTAAGTTCGTCCTTAGAAAGAGACTAACTTGGGACGACCTTAGACAAACCTTAGAATGAGACTAACGTTTGTCTTTGTTCGTCCCAACTAAGTCTCGTTAGTCTCATTCTATGGTTTGTCTAAGTTCATCCTTAGAAAGAGACTAACTTGAGACGAACTTAGACAACCCTTAGAAGGAGACTAACGTTTGTCTTTGTTCGTCCCAAGTTAGTCTCGTTCAATGGTTTGTCTAAATTCGTCCTTAGAAAGAGACTAACTAGGGACAAACTTAGACAAACCTTATAATGAGACTAATGTTTGTTTTTGTTTGTCCCAAGTAAGTCTCGTTAGTGTCATTCTAAGGTTTTTCTGAGTCCGTCCTTAGAAAGAGACTAACTTGGGATGAACTTAGACAAACCTTAGAATGAGACTAACGTTTGTCTTTGTTCATCCCAAGTTAGTCTCGTTCAATGGTTTGTCTAAGTTCGTCCTTAGAAAGCGACTAACTTGGGACGAACTTAGACAGACGTTTGAATGAGACAAACGTTTGTCTTTGTTCGTCCCAAGTTAGTCTCGTTAGTCTCACTCTGTGGTTTGTCTAAGTTTGTCCTTAGAAAGAGACTAACTTGGGACGAACTTAGACAAACCTTAGAATGAGACTAACGTTGTCTTTGTTCGTCCCAAGTTAGTCACGTTTGTCTCATGCTACGGTTTGTCAAAGTTTGTCCTTAGAAAGAGACTCACTTGGGACGAACTTAGACAAACCTTAGAATGAGACTAACGTTTGTCTTTGTTCGTCCCAAGTTAGTCTGGTTAGTCTCATTTTAAGGTTTGTCTAAGTTCGTCCTTTGAAATAGACTAACTTGGGACGAAATTAGACAAACCTTAGAATGAGACTAACGTTTGTCTTTGTTCGTCCCAAGTTAGTCTCGTTAGTCTCATTCAATGGTTTGTCTAAGTTTGTCCTTAGAAAGAGACTAACTTGGGACGAACTTAGACAAACCTTAGAATGAGACTAACGTTTGTCTTTGTTCGTCCCAAGTTAGCCTCACTAGTCTCATTCTAAGGTTTGTCTAAGTTCGTCCTTAGAAAGAGACTAAATTGGGACGAACTTAGACAAACCTTAGAATGAGACTAACGTTTGTCTTTGTTCGTCCCAAGTTAGTCTCGTTTGTCTCATTCTGTGGTTTGTCTAAGTTTGTCCATAGAAAGAGACTAACTTGGGACGAACTTAGCCAAACCTTAGAATGAGACTAACATTTGTCTTTTTTCATCCCAAGTTAGTCTCGTTAGTCTCATGCTATTGTTTATCTAAGTTTGTCCTTAGAAAGAGACTAACTTGGGACGAACTTAGCCAAACCTTAGAATGAGACTAACATTTGTCTTTTTTCATCCCAAGTTAGTCTCGTTAGTCTCATGCTATGGTTTGTCTAAGTTTGTCCTTAGAAAGAGACTAACTTGGGACGAACTTAGACAAAACTTAGAATGAGACTAACGTTTGTCTTTGTTCGTCCCAAGTTAGTCTCGTTAGTCTCATTTTAAGGTTTGTCTAAGTTCGTCCTTAGAAAGAGACTAACTTGGGACGAACTTAGACAAACCTTAGAATGAGACTAACGTTTGTCTTTGTTCGTCCCAAGTTAGTCTCGTTAGTCTCGTTAGTCTCATTCTATGGTTTGTCTAAGTTCGTCCTTAGAAAGAGACTAACTTGGGACGAACTTAGACAAACCTTAGAATGAGACTAACGTTTGTATTTGTTCGTCCCAAGTTACTCTCGTTAGTCTCATTTTAAGGTTTGTCTAATTTCGTCCTTAGAAAGAGACTAACTTGGGACGAACTTGGACACACCTTAGAATGAGACTAACGTTTGTGTTTGTTCGTCCCAATTTAGTCTCGTTAGTCTCATTCTATGGTTTGTCTAAGTTAGTCCTTAGAAAGAAACTAACTTGGGACGAACTTAGACAAACCTTAGAATGAGACTAACGTTTGTCTTTTTTCATCCCAAGTTATACTCATTCTAATGTTAGTCTCATTCTAAGAAACCTAACGTTTGTCTTTGTTCGTCCCTAGTTAGTCTCATTCTAACGTTTGTCTTTGGTCGTCCCTAGTTAGTCTCGTTATCTCATTTTAAGGTTTGTCTAAGTTCGTCCTTAGTAGGAGACTAACTCGGGACGAACTTAGACAAACCTTAGAATGAGATTAACATTTGTCTTTGTTCGTCCCAAGTTAGTCTCGTTAGTCTCATTCTATGTTTTGTCTAAGTTCGTCCTTAGAAAGAGGCTAACTTGGGTCGAACTTAGACAAATCTTTAGAATGAGACTAACGTTTGTGTTTTTTCGTCCCAAGTTAGTCTCGTTAGTCTCATTCTATGGTTTGTCTAAGTTTGTACTTAGAAAAAGACTAACTTGGAACGAACTTAGACAGACCTTTGAATGAGACAAACGTTTGTCTTTGTTCATCCCAAGTTAGTCTCATTCTAAGGTTAGTCTCATTCTAAGAAACCTAACGTTTGTCTTTGTTCGTCCCTAGTTAGTCTCATTCTAACGTTTGTCTCATTCTAACGTTTGTCTTTGGTCGTCCCTAGTTAGTCTCGTTATCTCATTTTAAGGTTTGTCTAAGTTTGTCCTTAGAAGGAGACTAACTTGGACGAACTTAGACAAACCTTAGAATGAGACTAACGTTTGTCTTTGTTCGTCCCCAGTTAGTCTCGTTAGTCTCATTCTATGGTTTGTCTAAGTTCGTCCTTAGAAAGAGGCTAACTTGGGTCGAACTTAGACAAACCTTAGAATGAGACTAACGTTTGTCTTTGTTCGTCCCAAGTTAATCTCGTTAGTCTCATTCTATGGTTTGTCTAAGTTCGTCCTTAGAAAGAGACTAACTTGGGACGAACTTAGACAAACCTTAGAATGAGACTAACGTTTGTCTTTGTTCGTCCCAAGTTAGTCACGTTAGTCTCATGCTATGGGTTGTCAAAGTTTGTCCTTAGAAAGAGACTAACTTGGGACGAACTTAGACAAACCTTAGAATGAGACTAACGTTTGTCTTTGTTCGTCCCAAGTTAGTCTCGTTAGTCTCATTCTATGGTTTGTCTAAGTTCGTCCTTAGAAAGAGACTAACTTGGGACGAACTTAGACGAACCTTAGAATGAGACTAACGTGAGTCTTTGTTCGTCCCAAGTTAGTCTCGTTCAATGGTTTGTCTAAGTTCGTCCTTAGAAAGAGACTAACTTGGGACGAACTTAGACAAACCTTAGAATGAGACTAACGTTGGTCTTTGTTCGTCCCAAGTTAGTCTCGTTAGTCTCATTTTAAGGTTTGTCTAAGTTCATCCTTAGATAGAGACTAACTTGGGATGAACTTAGACAAACCTTAGAATGAGACTAACGTTTGTCTTTGTTCGTCCCAAGTTAGTCTCGTTAGTCTCATTCAATGGTTTGTCTATGTTTGTCCTTAGAAAGGGACTAACTTGGGATGAACTTAGACAAACATTAGAATGAGACTAACGTTTGTCTTTGTTCGTCCCAAGTTAGTCTCGTTAGTCTCATTCTAAGGTTTGTCTAAGTTCGTCCTTGAAAGAGACTAACTTGGGACGAACTTAGACAAATCTTAGAATGAGACTAATGTTTGTCTTTGTTCGTCCCAAGTTAGTCTCGTTAGTCTCATTCTGTGGTTTGTCTATGTTTGTCCATAGAAAGAGACTAACTTGGGACGAACCTAGACAAACCTTAGAATGAGACTAACGTTTGTCTTTGTTCGTCCCAAGTTAGTCACGTTAGTCTCATTTTAAGGTTTGTCTAAGTTCGTCCTTAGAAAGAGACTAACTTGGTACGAACTTAGACAAACCTTAGAATGAGACTAACGTTTATCTTTGTTCTTCCCAAGTTAGTCTCGTTAGTCTCATTTGAAGGTTTGTCTAAGTTCATCCTTAGAAAGAGACTAACTTGGGACGAACTTAGACAAACCTTACAATGAGACTAACGTTTGTCTTTGTTCGTCCCAAGTAAGTCTCGTTAGTCTCCTTTTAAGGTTTGTCTAAGTTCGTCCTTAGAAAGAGACTAACTTGGGACGAACTTAGACAAACCTTAGAATGAGACAAACGTTTGTATTTGTTCATCCAAAGTTAGTCTCGTTAGTCTCATTCTATGGTTTGTCTAAGTTCGTCCTTAGAAAGAGACTAACTTGGGACGAACTTAGACAAACCTTAGAATGAGACTAACATTTGTCTTTTTTCGTCCCAAGTTAGTCTCGTTAGTCTCGTTCAATGGTTTGTCTAAGTTCGTCCTTACAAAGAGACTATTTGGGACGAACTTAGACAAACCTTAGAATGAGACAAACGTTTGTCTTTGTTCGTCCCAAGGTAGTCTCGTTAGTCTCATTCTAAGGTTTGTCTAAGTTTGTCCTTTGAAAGAGACTAACTTGGGACGAACTTAGACAAACCTTAGAATGAGACTAATGTTTGTCTTTGTTCGTCCCAAGTTAGTCTCGTTAGTCTCATTCAATGGTTTGTCTAATTTCGTCCTTAGAAAGATACTAACTTGGGACGAACTTAGACAAACCTTAGAATGAGACTAACGTTTGTCTTGGTTCATCCCAACGAAGTCTCGTTAGTCTCATTCTATGGTTTGTCGAAGTTTGTACTTAGAAAGAGACTAACTTGGGACGAACTTCGACAAACCGTAGAATGAGACTAACGTTTGTCTTTGTTCGTCCCAAGTTAGTCTCGTTCAATGGTTTGTCTAAGTTCGTCCTTAGAAAGAGACTAACTTGGGACGAACTTAGACAAACCTTAGAATGAGACTAACGTTTGTCTTTGTTCGTCCCAAGTTAGTCTCGTTAGTCTCATTTTATGGTTTGTCTAAGTTTGTCCTTAGAAAGAGACTAACTTGGGACGACCTTAGACAAACCTTAGAATGAGACTAACGTTTGTCTTTGTTCGTCCCAACTAAGTCTCGTTAGTCTCATTCTATGGTTTGTCTAAGTTCGTCCTTAGAAAGAGACTAACTTGGGACGAACTTAGACAACCCTTAGAAGGAGACTAACGTTTGTCTTTGTTCGTCCCAAGTGAGTCTCGTTCAATGGTTTGACTAAGTTTGTCCTTAGAAAGAGACTAACTTGGGACGAACTTAGACAAACCTTATAATGAGACTAATGTTTGTTTTTGTTTGTCCCAAGTAAGTCTCGTTAGTCTCATTCTAAGGTTTGTCTAAGTTTGTCCTTAGAAAGAGACTAACTTGGGACGAACTTAGACAACCCTTAGAATGAGACTAATGTTTGTCTTTGTTCATCCCAAGTTAGTCTCGTTCAATGGTTTGTCTAAGTTTGTCCTTAGAAAGAGACTAACTTGGGACGAACTTAGACAAACCTTATAATGAGACTAATGTTTGTTTTTGTTTGTCCCAACTAAGTCTCGTTAGTCTCATTCTATGGTTTGTCTAAGTTCGTCCTTAGAAAGAGACTAAGTTGGGACGAACATAGACAAACCTTAGAATGAGACTAATGTTTGTTTTTGTTTGTCCCAAGTAAGTCTCGTTAGTCTCATTCTAAGGTTTGTCTAAGTTCATCCTTAGAAAGAAACTAACTTGGGACGAAATTAGACAAACCTTAGAATGAGACTAATGTTTGTCTTTGTTCGTCCCAAGTTAGTCTCGTTCAATGGTTTGTCTAAGTTCGTCCTTAGAAAGAGACTAACTAGGGACAAACTTAGACAAACCTTATAATGAGACTAATGTTTGTTTTTGTTTGTCCCAAGTAAGTCTAGTTAGTCGCATTCTAAGGTTTGTCTGAGTATGTCCTTAGAAAGAGACTAACTTGGGACGAACTTAGACAAACCTTAGAATGAGACTAACGTTTGTCTTTGTTCATCCCAAGTTAATCTCGTTCAATGGTTTGTCTAAGTTCGTCCTTAGAAAGCGACTAACTTGGGATGAACTTAGACAAACCTTAGAATGAGACTAACGTTTGTCTTTGTTCGTCCCAAGTAAGTCTCGTTAGTCTCCTTTTAAGGTTTGTCTAAGTTTGTCCTTAGAAAGAGACTAACTTGGGACGAACTTAAGCAAACCTTAGAATGAGACAAACGTTTGTCTTTGTTCGTCCCAACTTAGTCTCGTTAGTCTCATTCTATGGTTTGTCTAAGTTCGTCCTTAGAAAGAGATTAACTTGGGACAAACTTAGACAAACCTTAGAATGAGACTAACGTTTGTCTTTGTTCGTCCCAAGTTAGTCTCGTTAGTCTCATTCAATGGTTTGTCTAAGTTTGTCCTTAGAAAGAGACTAACTTGGGATGAACTTAGACAAACATTAGAATGAGACTAACGTTTGTCTTTGTTTGTCCCAAGTTAGTCTCGTTAGTCTCATTCTAAGGTTTGTCTAAGTTCGTCCTTGAAAGAGACTAACTTGGGACGAACTTAGACAAACCTTAGAATGAGACTAACGTTTGTCTTTGTTCGTCCCAAGTTAGTCTCGTTAGTCTCATTCTGTGGTTTGTCTATGTTTGTCCATAGAAAGAGACTAACTTGGGACGAACTTAGACAAACCTTAGAATGAGACTAACGTTTGTCTTTGTTCGTCCCAAGTTAGTCACGTTAGTCTCATTTTAAGGTTTGTCTAAGTTCGTCCTTAGAAAGAGACTAACTTGGTACGAACTTAGACAAACCTCAGAATGAGACTAACGTTTATCTTTGTTCGTCCCAAGTTAGTCTCGTTAGTCTCATTTGAAGGTTTGTCTAAGTTCATCCTTAGAAAGAGACTAACTTGGGACGAACTTAGACAACCCTTAGAATGAGACTAACGTTTGTCTTTGTTCGTCCCAAGTAAGTCTCGTTAGTCTCCTTTTAAGGTTTGTCTAAGTTCGTCCTTAGAAAGAGACTAACTTGGGGCGAACTTAGACAAACCTTAGAATGAGACAAACGTTCGTATTTGTTCGTCCCAAGTTAGTCTCGTTAGTCTCATTCTATGGTTTGTCTAAGTTCGTCCTTAGAAAGAGACTAACTTGGGACGAACTTAGACAAACCTTAGAATGAGACTAACGTTTGTCTTTTTTCGTCCCAAGTTAGTCTCGTTAGTCTCGTTCAATGGTTTGTCTAAGTTCGTCCTTACAAAGAGACTATTTGGGACGAACTTAGACAAACCTTAGAATGAGACGAACGTTTGTCTTTGTTCGTCCCAAGGTAGTCTCGTTAGTCTCATTCTAAGGTTTGTCTAAGTTTGTCCTTTGAAAGAGACTAACTTGGGACGAACTTAGACAAACCTTAGAATGAGACTAACGTTTGTCTTTGTTCGTCCCAAGTTAGTCTCGTTAGTCTCATTCAATGGTTTGTCTAAGTTCGTCCTTAGAAAGAGACTAACTTGGGACGAACTTAGACAAACCTTAGAATGAGACTAACGTTTGTCTTGGTTCATCCCAACTAAGTCTCGTTAGTCTCATTCTATGGTTTGTCTAAGTTCGCCCTTAGAAAGAGACTAACTTGGGACGAACTTCGACAAACCGTAGAATGAGACTAACGTTTGTCTTTGTTCGTCCCAAGTTAGTCTCGTTCAATGGTTTGTCTAAGTTCGTCCTTCGAAAGAGACTAACTTGGGACGAACTTAGACAAACCTTAGAATGAGACTAACGTTTGTCTTTGTTCGTCCCAAGTTAGTCTCGTTAGTCTCATTTTAAGGTTTGTCTAAGTTTGTCCTTAGAAAGAGACTAACTTGGGACGACCTTAGACAAACCTTAGAATGAGACTAACGTTTGTCTTTGTTCGTCCCAACTAAGTCTCGTTAGTCTCATTCTATGGTTTGTCTAAGTTCGTCCTTAGAAAGAGACTAACTTGGGACGAACTTAGACAACCCTTAGAAGGAGACTAACGTTTGTCTTTGTTCATCCCAAGTTAGTCTCGTTCAATGGTTTGTCTAAGTTCGTCCTTAGAAAGAGACTAACTTGGGACGAACTTAGACAAACCTTATAATGAGACTAATGTTTGTTTTTGTTTGTCCCAAGTAAGTCTCGTTAGTCTCATTCTAAGGTTTGTCTAAGTTTGTCCTTAGAAAGAGACTAACTTGGGACGAACTTAGACAAACCTTAGAATGAGACTAACGTTTGTCTTTGTTCATCCCAAGTTAGTCTCGTTCAATGGTTTGTCTAAGTTTGTCCTTAGAAAGAGACTAACTTGGGACGAACTTAGACAAACCTTATAATGAGACTAATGTTTGTTTTTGTTTGTCCCAACTAAGTCTCGTTAGTCTCATTCTATGGTTTGTCTAAGTTCGTCCTTAGAAAGAGACTAAGTTGGGACGAACATAGACAAACCTTAGAATGAGACTAATGTTTGTTTTTGTTTGTCCCAAGTAAGTCTCGTTAGTCTCATTCTAAGGTTTGTCTAAGTTCGTCCTTAGAAAGAAACTAACTTGGGACGAACTTAGAGAAACCTTAGAATGAGACTAATGTTTGTCTTTGTTCGTCCCAAGTTAGTCTCGTTCAATGGTTTGTCTAAGTTCGTCCTTAGAAAGAGACTAACTAGGGACAAACTTAGACAAACCTTATAATGAGACTAATGTTTGTTTTTGTTTGTCCCAAGTAAGTCTAGTTAGTCTCATTCTAAGGTTTGTCTGAGTCCGTCCTTAGAAAGAGACTAACTTGGGACGAACTTAGACAAACCTTAGAATGAGACTAACGTTTGTCTTTGTTCATCCCAAGTTATTCTCGTTCAATGGTTTGTCTAAGTTCGTCCTTAGAAAGCGACTAACTTGGGACGAACTTAGACAAACCTTAGAATGAGACTAACGTTTGTCTTTGTTCGTCCCAAGTAAGTCTCGTTAGTCTCCTTTTAAGGTTTGTCTAAGTTTGTCCTTAGAAAGAGACTAACTTGGGACGAACTTAAGCAAACCTTAGAATGAGACAAACATTTGTCTTTGTTCGTCCCAACTTAGTCTCGTTAGTCTCATTCTATGGTTTGTCTAAGTTCGTCCTTAGAAAGAGATTAACTTGGGAGAAACCTAGACAAACCTTAGAATGAGACTAACGTTTGTCTTTGTTCGTCCCAAGTTAGTCTCGTTAGTCTAATTCAATGGGTTGTCTAAGTTTGTCCTTAGAAAGAGACTAACTTGGGATGAACTTAGACAAACATTAGAATGAGACTAACGTTTGTCTTTGTTCGTCCCAAGTTAGTCTCGTTAGTCTCATTCTAAGGTTTGTCTAAGTTCGTCCTTGAAAGAGACTAACTTGGGACGAACTTAGACAAACCTTAGAATGAGACTAACGTTTGTCTTTTTTCGTCCCAAGTTAGTCTCGTTAGTCTCGTTCAATGGTTTGTCTAAGTTCGTCCTTACAAATGAGACTATTTGGGACGAACTTAGACAAACCTTAGAATGAGACGAACGTTCGTATTTGTTCGTCCCAAGTTAGTCTCGTTAGTCTCATTCTATGGTTTGTCTAAGTTCGTCCTTAGAAAGAGACTAACTTGGGACGAACTTAGACAAACCTTAGAATGAGACTAACGTTTGTCTTTTTTCGTCCCAAGTTAGTCTCGTTAGTCTCGTTCAATGGTTTGTCTAAGTTCGTCCTTTCAAAGAGACTATTTGGGACGAACTTAGACAAACCTTAGAATGAGACGAACGTTTGTCTTTGTTCGTCCCAAGGTAGTCTCGTTAGTCTCATTCTAAGGCTTGTCTAAGTTTGTCCTTTGAAAGAGACTAACTTGGGACGAACTTAGACAAACCTTAGAATGAGACTAACGTTTGTCTTTGTTCGTCCCAAGTTAGTCTCGTTAGTCTCATTCAATGGTTTGTCTAAGTTCGTCCTTAGAAAGAGACTAACTTGGGACAAACTTAGACAAACCTTAGAATGAGACTAACGTTTGTCTTGGTTCATCCCAACTAAGTCTCGTTAGTCTCATTCTATGGTTTGTCTAAGTTCGTCCTTAGAAAGAGACTAACTTGGGACGAACTTCGACAAACCGTAGAATGAGACTAACGTTTGTCTTTGTTCGTCCCAAGGTAGTCTCGTTAGTCTCATTCTAAGGTTTGTCTACGTTTGTCCTTTGAAAGAGACTAACTTGGGACGAACTTAGACAAACCTTAGAATGAGACTAACGTTTGTCTTTGTTCGTCCCAAGTTAGTCTCGTTAGTCTCATTCAATGGTTTGTCTAAGTTCGTCCTTAGAAAGAGACTAACTTGGGACGAACTTAGACAAACCTTAGAATGAGACTAACGCTTGTCTTGGTTCATCCCAACTAAGTCTCGTTAGTCTCATTCTATGGTTTGTCTAAGTTCGTCCTTAGAAAGAGACTAACTTAGGACGAACTTCGACAAACCGTAGAATGAGACTAACATTTGTCTTTGTTCGTCCCAAGTTAGTCTCGTTCAATGGTTTGTCTAAGTTCGTCCTTAGAAAGAGACTAACTTGGGACGAACTTATACAAACCTTAGAATGAGACTAACGTTTGTCTTTGTTCGTCCCAAGTTAGTCTCGTTAGTCTCATTTTAAGGTTTGTCTAAGTTTGTCCTTAGAAAGAGACTAACTTGGGACGACCTTAGACAAACCTTAGAATGAGACTAACGTTTGTCTTTGTTCGTCCCAACTAAGTCTCGTTAGTCTCATTCTATGGTTTGTCTAAGTTCGTCCTTAGAAAGAGACAAACTTGGGACGAACTTAGACAACCCTTAGAAGGAGACTAACGTTTGTCTTTGTTCGTCCCAAGTTAGTCTCGTTCAATGGTTTGTCTAAGTTCGTCCTTAGAAAGAGACTAACTTGGGACGAACTTAGACAAACCTTATAATGAGACTAATGTTTGTTTTTGTTTAAGTCTCGTTAGTCTCATTCTAAGGTTTGTCTAAGTTTGTCCTTAGAAAGAGACTAACTTGGGACGAACTTAGACAAACCTTAAATTAGACTAACGTTTGTCTTTGTTCATCCCAAGTTAGTCTCGTTCAATGGTTTGTCTAAGTTTGTCCTTAGAAAGAGACTAACTTGGGACGAACTTAGACAAACCTTATAATGAGACTAATGTTTGTTTTTGTTTGTCCCAACTAAGTCTCGTTAGTCTCATTCTATGGTTTGTCTAAGTTCGTCCTTAGAAAGAGACTAAGTTGGGACGAACATAGACAAACCTTATAATGAGACTAATGTTTGTTTTTGTTTGTCCCAAGTAAGCCTCGTTAGTCTCATTCTAAGGTTTGTCTAAGTTCGTCCTTAGAAAGAAACTAACTTGTGACGAACTTAGACAAACCTTAGAATGAGACTAATGTTTGTCTTTGTTCGTCCCAAGTTAGTCTCGTTCAAAGGTTTGTCTAAGTTCGTCCTTAGAAATAGACTAACTAGGGACAAACTTAGACAAACCTTATAATGAGACTAATGTTTGTTTTTGTTTGTCCCAAGTAAGTCTCGTTAGTCTCATTCTAAGGTTTTTCAGAGTCCGTCCTTAGAAAGAGACTAACTTGGGACGAACTTAGACAAACCTTAGAATGAGACTAACGTTTGTCTTTGTTCATCCCAAGTTATTCTCGTTCAATGGTTTGTCTAAGTTCGTCCTTAGAAAGCGACTAACTTGGGACGAACTTAGACAAACCTTAGAATGAGACTAACGTTTGTCTTTGTTCGTCCCAAGTAAGTCTCGTTAGTCTCCTTTTAAGGTTTGTCTAAGTGCGTCCTTAGAAAGAGACTAACTTGGGACGAACTTAAGCAAACCTTAGAATGAGACAAACGTTTGTCTTTGTTCGTCCCAACTTAGTCTCGTTAGTCTCATTCTATGGTTTGTCTAAGTTCGTCCTTAGAAAGAGATTAACTTGGAACAAACCTAGACAAACCTTAGAATGAGACTAACGTTTGTCTTTTTTGTCCCAAGTTTGTCTCGTTAGTCTCATTCTATGGTTTGTCTGAGTTCGTCCTTTGAAAGAGACTAACTTGGGACGAACTTAGACAAACCTTTGAATGAGACTAACGTTTGTCTTTGTTCGTCCAGAGTTAGTCTCGTTAGTCTCATTCTAAGGTTTTTCTAAGTTCGTCCTTGAAAGAGACTAACTTGGGACGAACTTAGACAAACCTTAGAATGAGACTAACGTTTGTCTTTGTTCGTCCCAAGTTAGTCTCGTTAGTCTCATTCTGTGGTTTGTCTATGTTTGTCCATAGAAAGAGACTAACTTGGGACGAACTTAGACAAACCTTAGAATGAGACTAACGTTTGTCTTTGTTCGTCCCAAGTTAGTCACGTTTGTCTCATTTTAAGGTTTGTCTAAGTTCGTCCTTAGAAAGAGACTAACTTGGTACGAACTTAGACAAACCTTAGAATGAGACTAACGTTTATCTTTGTTCGTCCCAAGTTAGTCTCGTTAGTCTCATTTGAAGGTTTGTCTAAGTTCATCCTTAGAAAGAGACTAACTTGGGACAAACTTAGACAAACCTTAGAATGAGACTAACGTTTGTCTTTGTTCGTCCCAAGTTAGTCTCGTTAGTCTCATTCAATGGTTTGTCTAAGTTCGTCCTTAGAAAGAGACTAACTTGGGACGAACTTAGACAAACCTTAGAATGAGACTAACGTTTGTCTTGGTTCATCCCAACTAAGTCTCGTTAGTCTCATTCTATGGTTTGTCTAAGTTCGTCCTTAGAAAGAGACTAACTTGGGACGAACTTCGACAAACCGTAGAATGAGACTAACGTTTGTCTTTGTTCGTCCCAAGGTAGTCTCGTTAGTCTCATTCTAAGGTTTGTCTAAGTTTGTCCTTTGAAAGAGACTAACTTGGGACGAACTTAGACAAACCTTAGAATGAGACTAACGTTTGTCTTTGTTCGTCCCAAGTTAGTCTCGTTAGTCTCATTCAATGGTTTGTCTAAGTTCGTCCTTAGAAAGAGACTAACTTGGGACGAACTTCGACAAACCGTAGAATGAGACTAACGTTTGTCTTTGTTCGTCCCAAGGTAGTCTCGTTAGTCTCATTCTAAGGTTTGTCTAAGTTTGTCCTTTGAAAGAGACTAACTTGGGACGAACTTAGACAAACCTTAGAATGAGACTAACGCTTGTCTTGGTTCATCCCAACTAAGTCTCGTTAGTCTCATTCTATGGTTTGTCTAAGTTCGTCCTTAGAAAGAGACTAACTTAGGACGAACTTCGACAAACCGTAGAATGAGACTAACATTTGTCTTTGTTCGTCCCAAGTTAGTCTCGTTCAATGGTTTGTCTAAGTTCGTCCTTAGAAAGAGACTAACTTGGGACGAACTTATACAAACCTTAGAATGAGACTAACGTTTGTCTTTGTTCGTCCCAAGTTAGTCTCGTTAGTCTCATTTTAAGGTTTGTCTAAGTTTGTCCTTAGAAAGAGGCTAACTTGGGACGACCTTAGACAAACCTTAGAATGAGACTAACGTTTGTCTTTGTTCGTCCCAACTAAGTCTCGTTAGTCTCATTCTATGGTTTGTCTAAGTTCGTCCTTAGAAAGAGACTAACTTGGGACGAACTTAGACAACCCTTAGAAGGAGACTAACGTTTGTCTTTGTTCGTCCCAAGTTAGCCTCGTTCAATGGTTTGTCTAAGTTCGTCCTTAGCAAGAGACTAACTTGGGACGAACTTAGACAAACCTTATAATGATACTAATGTTTGTTTTTGTTTGTCCCAAGTAAGTCTCGTTAGTCTCATTCTAAGGTTTGTCTAAGTTTGTCCTTAGAAAGAGACTAACTTGGGACGAACTTAGACAAACCTTAAATTAGACTAACGTTTGTCTTTGTTCATCCCAAGTTAGTCTCGTTCAATGGTTTGTCTAAGTTTGTCCTTAGAAAGAGACTAACTTGGGACGAACTTAGACAAACCTTATAATGAGACTAATGTTTGTTTTTGTTTGTCCCAACTAAGTCTCGTTAGTCTCATTCTATGGTTTGTCTAAGTTCGTCCTTAGAAAGAGACTAAGTTGGGACGAACATAGACAAACCTTAGAATGAGACTAATGTTTGTTTTTGTTTGTCCCAAGTAAGCCTCGTTAGTCTCATTCTAAGGTTTGTCTAATTTCGTCCTTAGAAAGAAACTAACTTGGGACGAACTTAGACAAACCTTAGAATGAGACTAATGTTTGTCTTTGTTCGTCCCAAGTTAGTCTCGTTCAATGGTTTGTCTAAGTTCGTCCTTAGAAATAGACTAACTAGGGACAAACTTAGACAAACCTTATAATGAGACTAATGTTTGTTTTTGTTTGTCCCAAGTAAGTCTCGTTAGTCTCATTCTAAGGTTTTTCTGAGTCCGTCCTTAGAAAGAGACTAACTTGGGAGGAACTTAGACAAACCTTAGAATGAGACTAACGTTTGTCTTTGTTCATCCCAAGTTATTCTCGTTCAATGGTTTGTCTAAGTTCGTCCTTAGAAAGCGACTAACTTGGGACGAACTTAGACAAACCTTAGAATGAGACTAACGTTTGTCTTTGTTCGTCCCAAGTAAGTCTCGTTAGTCTCCTTTTAAGGGTTGTCTAAGTGCGTCCTTAGAAAGAGACTAACTTGGGACGAACTTAAGCAAACCTTAGAATGAGACAAACGTTTGTCTTTGTTCGTCCAAACTTAGTCTCGTTAGTCTCATTCTATGGTTTGTCTAAGTTCGTCCTTAGAAAGAGATTAACTTGGAACAAACCTAGACAAACCTTAGAATGAGACTAACGTTTGTCTTTTTTTGTCCCAAGTTTGTCTCGTTAGTCTCATTCTATGGTTTGTCTGAGTTCGTCCTTTGAAAGAGACTAACTTGGGACGAACTTAGACAAACCTTTGAATGAGACTAACGTTTGTCTTTGTTCGTCCCAAGTTAGTCTCGTTAGTCTCATTCTAAGGTTTGTCTAAGTTCGTCCTTGAAAGAGACTAACTTGGGACGAACTTAGACAAACCTTAGAATGAGACTAACGTTTGTCTTTGTTCGTCCCAAGTTAGTCTCGTTAGTCTCATTCTGTGGTTTGTCTATGTTTGTCCATAGAAAGAGACTAACTTGGGACGAACTTAGACAAACCTTAGAATGAGACTAACGTTTGTCTTTGTTCGTCCCAAGTTAGTCACATTTGTCTCATTTTAAGGTTTGTCTAAGTTCGTCCTTAGAAAGAGACTAACTTGGTACGAACTTAGACAAACCATAGAATGAGACTAACGTTTATCTTTGTTCGTCCCAAGTTAGTCTCGTTAGTCTCATTTGAAGGTTTGTCTAAGTTCATCCTTAGAAAGAGACTAACTTGGGACGAACTTAGACAAACCTTAGAATGAGACTAACGTTTGTCTTTGTTCGTCCCAAGTAAGTCTCGTTAGTCTCCTTTTAAGGTTTGTCTAAGTTCGTCCTTGAAAGAGACTAACTTGGGACGAACTTAGACAAACCTTAGAATGAGACTAACGTTTGTCTTTGTTCGTCCCAAGTTAGTCTCGTTAGTCTCATTCTATGGTTTGTCTAAGTTCGTCCTAAGAAAGAGACTAACTTGGGACGAACTTAGACAAACCTTAGAATGAGACTAACGTTTGTCTTTTTTCGTCCCAAGTTAGTCTCGTTAGTCTCGTTCAATGGTTTGTCTAAGTTCGTCCTTACAAAGAGACTATTTGGGACGAACTTAGACAAACCTTAGAATGAGACAAACGTTTGTCTTTGTTCGTCCCAAGGTAGTCTCGTTAGTCTCATTCTAAGGTTTGTCTAAGTTTGTCCTTAGAAAGAGACTAACTTGGGACGAACTTAGACAAACCTTAGAATGAGACTAACGTTTGTCTTGGTTCATCCCAACTAAGTCTCGTTAGTCTCATTCTATGGTTTGTCTAAGTTCGTCCTTAGAAAGAGACTAACTTCGGACGAACTTCGACAAACCGTAGAATGAGACTAACGTTTGTCTTTGTTCGTCCCAAGTTAGTCTCGTTCAATGGTTTGTCCAAGTTCGTCCTTAAAAAGAGACTAACTTGGGACGATCTTAGACAAACCTTAGAATGAGAATAACGTTTGTCTTTGTTCGTCCCAAGTTAGTCTCGTTAGTCTCATTTTAAGGTTTGTCTAAGTTTGTCCTTAGAAAGAGACTAACTTGGGACGACCTTAGACAAACCTTAGAATGAGACTAACGTTTGTCTTTGTTCGTCCCAACTAAGTCTCGTTAGTCTCATTCTATGGTTTGTCTAAGTTCGTCCTTAGAAAGAGACTAACTTGGGACGAACTTAGACAACCCTTAGAAGGAGACTAACGTTTGTCTTTGTTCGTCCCAAGTTAGTCTCGTTCAATGGTTTGTCTAAGTTCGTCCTTAGAAAGAGACTAACTTGGGACGAACTTAGACAAACCTTATAATGAGACTAATGTTTGTTTTTGTTTGTCCCAAGTAAGTCTCGTTAGTCTCATTCTAAGGTTTGTCTAAGTTTGTCCTTAGAAAGAGACTAACTTGGGACGAACTTAGACAAACCTTAGAATGAGACTAACGTTTGTCTTTGTTCATCCCAAGTTAGTCTCGTTCAATGGTTTGTCTAAGTTTGTCCTTAGAAAGAGACTAACTTGGGACGAACTTAGACAAACCTTATAATGAGACTAATGTTTGTTTTTGTTTGTCCCAACTAAGTCTCGTTAGTCTCATTCTATGGTTTGTCTAAGTTCGTCCTTAGAAAGAGACTAAGTTGGGAGGAACATAGACAAACCTTAGAATGAGAGTAATGTTTGTTTTTGTTTGTCCCAAGTAAGTCTCGTTAGTCTCATTCTAAGGTTTGTCTAAGTTCGTCCTTAGAAAGAAACTAACTTGGGACGAACTTAGACAAACCTTAGAATGAGACTAATGTTTGTCTTTGTTCGTCCCAAGTTAGTCTCGTTCAATGGTTTGTTTAAGTTCGTCCTTAGAAAGAGACTAACTAGGGACAAACTTAGACAAACCTTATAATGAGACTAATGTTTGTTTTTGTTTGTCCCAAGTAAGTCTCGTTAGTCTCATTCTAAGGTTTGTCTGAGTCCGTCCTTAGAAAAAGACTAACTTGGGACGAACTCATACAAACCTTAGAATGAGACTAACGTTTGTCTTTGTTCATCCCAAGTTATTCTAGTTCAATGGTTTGTCTAAGTTCGTCCTTAGAAAGCGACTAACTTGGGACGAACTTAGACAAACCTTAGAATGAGACTAACGTTTGTCTTTGTTCGTCCCAAGTAAGTCTCGTTAGTCTCCTTTTAAGGTTTGTCTAAGTTCGTCCTTGAAAGAGACTAACTTGGGACGAACTTAAGCAAACCTTAGAATGAGACAAACGTTTGTCTTTGTTCGTCCCAACTTAGTCTCGTTAGTCTCATTCTATGGTTTGTCTAAGTTCGTCCTTAGAAAGAGATTAACTTGGGACAAACTTAGACAAACCTTAGAATGAGACTAACGTTTGTCTTTTTTCGTCCCAAGTTAGTCTCGTTAGTCTCGTTCAATGGTTTGTCTAAGTTCGTCCTTACAAAGAGACTATTTGGGACGAACTTAGACAAACCTTAGAATGAGACAAACGTTTGTCTTTGTTCGTCCCAAGGTAGTCTCGTTAGTCTCATTCTAAGGTTTGTCTAAGTTTGTCCTTAGAAAGAGACTAACTTGGGACGAACTTAGACAAACCTTAGAATGAGACTAACGTTTGTCTTGGTTCATCCCAACTAAGTCTCGTTAGTCTCATTCTATGGTTTGTCTAAGTTCGTCCTTAGAAAGAGACTAACTTCGAACGAACTTCGACAAACCGTAGAATGAGACTAACGTTTGTCTTTGTTCGTCCCAAGTTAGTCTCGTTCAATGGTTGGTCCAAGTTCGTCCTTAGAAAGAGACTAACTTGGGACGAACTTAGACAAACCTTAGAATGAGACTAACGTTTGTCTTTGTTCGTCCCAAGTTAGTCTCGTTAGTCTCATTTTAAGGTTTGTCTAAGTTTGTCCTTAGAAAGAGACTAACTTGGGACGACCTTAGACAAACCTTAGAATGAGACTAACGTTTGTCTTTGTTCGTCCCAACTAAGTCTCGTTAGTCTCATTCTATGGTTTGTCTAAGTTCGTCCTTAGAAAGAGACTAACTTGGGACGAACTTAGACAACCCTTAGAAGGAGACTAACGTTTGTCTTAGTTCGTCCCAAGTTAGTCTCGTTCAATGGTTTGTCTAAGTTCGTCCTTAGAAAGAGACTAACTTGGGACGAACTTAGACAAACCTTATAATGAGACTAATGTTTGTTTTTGTTTGTCCCAACTAAGTCTCGTTAGTCTCATTCTATGGTTTGTCTATGTTCGTCCTTAGAAAGAGACTAAGTTGGGACGAACATAGACAAACCATAGAATGAGAGTAATGTTTGTTTTTGTTTGTCCCAAGTAAGTCTCGTTAGTCTCATTCTAAGGTTTGTCTAAGTTCGTCCTTAGAAAGAAACTAACTTGGGACGAACTTAGACAAACCTTAGAATGAGACTAATGTTTGTCTTTGTTCGTCCCAAGTTAGTCTCGTTCAATGGTTTGTTTAAGTTCGTCCTTAGAAAGAGACTAACTAGGGACAAACTTAGACAAACCTTATAATGAGACTAATGTTTGTTTTTGTTTGTCCCAAGTAACTCTCGTTAGTCTCATTCTAAGGTTTGTCTGAGTCCGTCCTTAGAAAGAGACTAACTTAGGACGAACTTAGACAAACCTTAGAATGAGACTAACGTTTGTCTTTGTTCATCCCAAGTTATTCTCGTTCAATGGTTTGTCTAAGTTCGTCCTTAGAAAGCGACTAACTTGGGACGAACTTAGACAAACCTTAGAATGAGACTAACGTTTGTCTTTGTTCGTCCCAAGTAAGTCTCGTTAGTCTCCTTTTAAGGTTTGTCTAAGTTCGTCCTTAGAAAGAGACTAACTTGGGATGAACTTAAGCAAACCTTAGAATGAGACAAACGTTTGTCTTTGTTCGTCCCAACTTAGTCTCGTTAGTCTCATTCTATGGTTTGTCTAAGTTCTCCTTAGAAAGAGATTAACTTGGGACAAACTTAGACAAACCTTAGAATGAGACTAACGTTTGTCTTTTTTTGTCCCAAGTTTGTCTCGTTAGTCTCATTCTATGGTTTGTCTGAGTTCGTCCTTTGATAGAGATTAACTTGGGACGAACTTAGACAAACCGTTGAATGAGACTAACGTTTGTCTTTGTTCGTCCCAAGTTAGTCTCATTCTAAGGTTAGTCTCATTCTAAGAAAAATAACGTTTGTCTTTGTTCGTCCCTACTTGGTCTCATTCTAACGTTTGTCTCATTCTACTGTTTGTCTTTGGTCGTCCCTAGTTAGTCTCGTCATCTCATTTTAAGGTTTGTCTAATTTCGTCCTTAGAAGGAGACTAACTTGGGACGAACTTAGACAAACCTTAGAATGAGACTAACGTTTGTCTTTGTTCATCCTAAGTTAGTCTCGTTAGTCTCATTCTATGGTTTGTCTAAGTTCGTCTTTAGAAAGAGGCTAACTTGGGTCGAACTTAGACAAACCTTTAGAATGAGACTAATGTTTGTGTTTTTTTGTCCCAAGTTAGTCTCGTTAGTCTCATTCTATGGGTTGTCTAAGTTTGTCCTTAGAAAGAGACTAACTTGGGATGAACTTAGACAAACCTTAGAATGAGACAAACGTTTGTCTTTGTTCGTCCCAAGGTAGTCTCGTTAGTCTCATTCTAAGGTTTGTCTAAGTTTGTCCTTTGAAAGAGACTAACTTGGGACGAACTTAGACAAACCTTAGAATGAGACTAACGTTTGTCTTTGTTCGTCCCAAGTTAGTCTCGTTAGTCTCATTCAATGGTTTGTCTAAGTTCGTCCTTAGAAAGAGACTAACTTGGGACGAACTTAGACAAACCTTAGAATGAGACTAACGTTTGTCTTGGTTCATCCCAACTAAGTCTCGTTAGTCTCATTCTATGGTTTGTCTAAGTTCGTCCTTAGAAAGAGAATAACTTCGGACGAACTTCGACAAACCGTAGAATGAGACTAACGTTTGTCTTTGTTCGTCCCAAGTTAGTCTCGTTCAATGGTTTGTCTAAGTTCGTCCTTAGAAAGAGACTAACTTAGGACGAACTTAGACAAACCTTAGAATGAGGCTAACGTTTCTCTTTGTTCGTCCCAAGTTAGTCTCGTTAGTCTCATTTTAAGGTTTGTCTAAGTTTGTCCTTAGAAAGAGACTAACTTGGGACGACCTTAGACAAACCTTAGAATGAGACTAACGTTTGTCTTTGTTCGTCCCAACTAAGTCTCGTAAGTCTCATTCTATGGTTTGTCTAAGTTCGTCCTTAGAAAGAGACTAACTTGGGACGAACTTAGACAACCCTTAGAAGGAGACTAACGTTTGTCTTTGTTCGTCCCAAGTTAGTCTCGTTCAATGGTTTGTCTAAGTTCGTCCTTAGAAAGAGACTAACTTGGGACGAACTTAGACAAACCTTATAATGAGACTAATGTTTGTTTTTGTTTGTCCTAAGTAAGTCTCGTTAGTCTCATTCTATGGTTTGTCTAAGTTTGTCCTTAGAAAGAGACTAACTTGGGACGAACTTAGACAAACCTTATAATGAGACTAATGTTTGTTTTTGTTTGTCCCAACTAAGTCTCGTTAGTCACATTCTATGGTTTGTCTAAGTTCTTCCTTAGAAAGAGACTAAGTTGGGACGAACATAGACAAACCTTAGAATGAGAGTAATGTTTGTTTTTGTTTGTCCCAAGTAAGTCTCGTTAGCCGCATTCTAAGGTTTGTCTAAGTTCGTCCTTAGAAAGAAACTAACTTGGGACGAACTTAGACAAACCTTAGAATGAGACTAATGTTTGTCTTTGTTCGTCCCAAGTTAGTCTCGTTCAATGGTTTGTCTAAGTTCGTCCTTAGAAAGAGACTAACTAGGGACAAACTTAGACAAACCTTATAATGAGTCTAATGTTTGTTTTTGTTTGTCCCAAGTAAGTCTCGTTAGTCTCATTCTAAGGTTTGTCTGAGTCCGTCCTTAGAAAGAGACTAACTTGGGACGAACTTAGACAAACCTTAGAATGAGACTAACGTTTGTCTTGGTTCATCCCAACTAAGTCTCGTTAGTCTCATTCTATGGTTTGTCTAAGTTCGTCCTTAGAAAGAGACTAACTTCGAACGAACTTCGACAAACCGTAGAATGAGACTAACGTTTGTCTTTGTTCGTCCCAAGTTAGTCTCGTTCAATGGTTGGTCCAAGTTCGTCCTTAGAAAGAGACTAACTTGGGACGAACTTAGACAAACCTTAGAATGAGACTAACGTTTGTCTTTGTTCGTCCCAAGTTAGTCTCGTTAGTCTCATTTTAAGGTTTGTCTAAGTTTGTCCTTAGAAAGAGACTAACTTGGGACGACCTTAGACAAACCTTAGAATGAGACTAACGTTTGTCTTTGTTCGTCCCAACTAAGTCTCGTTAGTCTCATTCTATGGTTTGTCTAAGTTCGTCCTTAGAAAGAGACTAACTTGGGACGAACTTAGACAACCCTTAGAAGGAGACTAACGTTTGTCTTAGTTCGTCCCAAGTTAGTCTCGTTCAATGGTTTGTCTAAGTTCGTCCTTAGAAAGAGACTAACTTGGGACGAACTTAGACAAACCTTATAATGAGACTAATGTTTGTTTTTGTTTGTCCCAACTAAGTCTCGTTAGTCTCATTCTATGGTTTGTCTATGTTCGTCCTTAGAAAGAGACTAAGTTGGGACGAACATAGACAAACCATAGAATGAGAGTAATGTTTGTTTTTGTTTGTCCCAAGTAAGTCTCGTTAGTCTCATTCTAAGGTTTGTCTAAGTTCGTCCTTAGAAAGAAACTAACTTGGGACGAACTTAGACAAACCTTAGAATGAGACTAATGTTTGTCTTTGTTCGTCCCAAGTTAGTCTCGTTCAATGGTTTGTTTAAGTTCGTCCTTAGAAAGAGACTAACTAGGGACAAACTTAGACAAACCTTATAATGAGACTAATGTTTGTTTTTGTTTGTCCCAAGTAACTCTCGTTAGTCTCATTCTAAGGTTTGTCTGAGTCCGTCCTTAGAAAGAGACTAACTTAGGACGAACTTAGACAAACCTTAGAATGAGACTAACGTTTGTCTTTGTTCATCCCAAGTTATTCTCGTTCAATGGTTTGTCTAAGTTCGTCCTTAGAAAGCGACTAACTTGGGACGAACTTAGACAAACCTTAGAATGAGACTAACGTTTGTCTTTGTTCGTCCCAAGTAAGTCTCGTTAGTCTCCTTTTAAGGTTTGTCTAAGTTCGTCCTTAGAAAGAGACTAACTTGGGATGAACTTAAGCAAACCTTAGAATGAGACAAACGTTTGTCTTTGTTCGTCCCAACTTAGTCTCGTTAGTCTCATTCTATGGTTTGTCTAAGTTCTCCTTAGAAAGAGATTAACTTGGGACAAACTTAGACAAACCTTAGAATGAGACTAACGTTTGTCTTTTTTTGTCCCAAGTTTGTCTCGTTAGTCTCATTCTATGGTTTGTCTGAGTTCGTCCTTTGATAGAGATTAACTTGGGACGAACTTAGACAAACCGTTGAATGAGACTAACGTTTGTCTTTGTTCGTCCCAAGTTAGTCTCATTCTAAGGTTAGTCTCATTCTAAGAAAAATAACGTTTGTCTTTGTTCGTCCCTACTTGGTCTCATTCTAACGTTTGTCTCATTCTACTGTTTGTCTTTGGTCGTCCCTAGTTAGTCTCGTCATCTCATTTTAAGGTTTGTCTAATTTCGTCCTTAGAAGGAGACTAACTTGGGACGAACTTAGACAAACCTTAGAATGAGACTAACGTTTGTCTTTGTTCATCCTAAGTTAGTCTCGTTAGTCTCATTCTATGGTTTGTCTAAGTTCGTCTTTAGAAAGAGGCTAACTTGGGTCGAACTTAGACAAACCTTTAGAATGAGACTAATGTTTGTGTTTTTTTGTCCCAAGTTAGTCTCGTTAGTCTCATTCTATGGGTTGTCTAAGTTTGTCCTTAGAAAGAGACTAACTTGGGATGAACTTAGACAAACCTTAGAATGAGACAAACGTTTGTCTTTGTTCGTCCCAAGGTAGTCTCGTTAGTCTCATTCTAAGGTTTGTCTAAGTTTGTCCTTTGAAAGAGACTAACTTGGGACGAACTTAGACAAACCTTAGAATGAGACTAACGTTTGTCTTTGTTCGTCCCAAGTTAGTCTCGTTAGTCTCATTCAATGGTTTGTCTAAGTTCGTCCTTAGAAAGAGACTAACTTGGGACGAACTTAGACAAACCTTAGAATGAGACTAACGTTTGTCTTGGTTCATCCCAACTAAGTCTCGTTAGTCTCATTCTATGGTTTGTCTAAGTTCGTCCTTAGAAAGAGAATAACTTCGGACGAACTTCGACAAACCGTAGAATGAGACTAACGTTTGTCTTTGTTCGTCCCAAGTTAGTCTCGTTCAATGGTTTGTCTAAGTTCGTCCTTAGAAAGAGACTAACTTAGGACGAACTTAGACAAACCTTAGAATGAGGCTAACGTTTCTCTTTGTTCGTCCCAAGTTAGTCTCGTTAGTCTCATTTTAAGGTTTGTCTAAGTTTGTCCTTAGAAAGAGACTAACTTGGGACGACCTTAGACAAACCTTAGAATGAGACTAACGTTTGTCTTTGTTCGTCCCAACTAAGTCTCGTAAGTCTCATTCTATGGTTTGTCTAAGTTCGTCCTTAGAAAGAGACTAACTTGGGACGAACTTAGACAACCCTTAGAAGGAGACTAACGTTTGTCTTTGTTCGTCCCAAGTTAGTCTCGTTCAATGGTTTGTCTAAGTTCGTCCTTAGAAAGAGACTAACTTGGGACGAACTTAGACAAACCTTATAATGAGACTAATGTTTGTTTTTGTTTGTCCTAAGTAAGTCTCGTTAGTCTCATTCTATGGTTTGTCTAAGTTTGTCCTTAGAAAGAGACTAACTTGGGACGAACTTAGACAAACCTTATAATGAGACTAATGTTTGTTTTTGTTTGTCCCAACTAAGTCTCGTTAGTCACATTCTATGGTTTGTCTAAGTTCTTCCTTAGAAAGAGACTAAGTTGGGACGAACATAGACAAACCTTAGAATGAGAGTAATGTTTGTTTTTGTTTGTCCCAAGTAAGTCTCGTTAGCCGCATTCTAAGGTTTGTCTAAGTTCGTCCTTAGAAAGAAACTAACTTGGGACGAACTTAGACAAACCTTAGAATGAGACTAATGTTTGTCTTTGTTCGTCCCAAGTTAGTCTCGTTCAATGGTTTGTCTAAGTTCGTCCTTAGAAAGAGACTAACTAGGGACAAACTTAGACAAACCTTATAATGAGTCTAATGTTTGTTTTTGTTTGTCCCAAGTAAGTCTCGTTAGTCTCATTCTAAGGTTTGTCTGAGTCCGTCCTTAGAAAGAGACTAACTTGGGACGAACTTAGACAAACCTTAGAATGAGACTAACGTTTGTCTTTGTTCATCCCAAGTTATTCTCGTTCAATGGTTTGTCTAAGTTCGTCCTTAGAAAGCGACTAACTTGGGACGAACTTAGACAAACCTTAGAATGAGACTAACATTTGTCTTTGTTCGTCCCAAGTAAGTCTCGTTAGTCTCCTTTTAAGGTTTGTCTAAGTTCGTCCTTAGAAAGAGACTAACTTGGGACGAACTTAAGCAAACCTTAGAATGAGACAAACGTTTGTCTTTGTTCGTCCCAACTTACTCTCGTTAGTCTCATTCTATGGTTTGTCTAAGTTCGTCCTTAGAAAGAGATTAACTTGGGACAAACTTAGACAAACCTAAGAATGAGACTAACGTTTGTCTTTTTTTGTCCCAAGTTTGTCTCGTTAGTCTCATTCTATGGTTTGTCTGAGTTCGTCCTTTGAAAGAGACTAACTTGGGACGAGCTTAGACAAACCTTTGAATGAGACTAACGTTTGTTATTGTTCGTCCCAAGTTAGTCTCATTCTAAGGTTAGTCTCATTCTAAGAAACCTAATGTTTGTCTTTGTTCGTCCCTACTTGGTCTCATTCTAACGTTTGTCTCATTCTAACGTTTGTCTTTGGTCGTCCCTAGTTAGTCTCGTCATCTCATTTTAAGGTTTGTCTAAGTTCGTCCTTAGAAGGAGACTAACTTGGGACGAACTTAGACAAACCTTAGAATGAGACTAACGTTTGTCTTTGTTCATCCTAAGTTAGTCTCGTTAGTCTCATTCTATGGTTTGTCTAAGTTCGTCTTTAGAAAGAGGCTAACTTGGGTCGAACTTAGACAAACCTTTAGAATGAGACTAACGTTTGTGTTTTTTCGTCCCAAGTTAGTCTCGTTAGTCTCATTCTATGGTTTGTCTAAGTTTGTCCTTAGAAAGAGACTAACTTGGGATGAACTTAGACAAACCTTAGAATGAGACTAACGTTTTTCTTTGTTCGTCCCAAGTTAGTCTCGTAAGTCTCATTCTATGGTTTTTCTAAGTTCATCCTTAGAAAGAGACTAACTTGGGACGAACATAGACAAACCTTCGAATGATACTAACGTTTGTCTTTGTTTGTCCCAAGTTAGTCACGTTAGTCTCATTTTAAGGTTTGTCTAAGTTCGTCCTTAGAAAGAGACTAACTTGGGACGAACTTAGACAAACCGTAGAATGAGACTAATGTTTGTCTTTGTTCGTCCCAAGTTAGTCTCGTTAGTCTCATTTTAAGGTTTGTCTAAGTTCGTCCTTAGAAAGAGACTAACTTGGGACGAACTTAGACAAACCTTAGAATGAGACTAACGTTTGTCTTTGTTCGTACCAAGTTAGTCTGGTTAGTCTCATGCTATGGTTTGTCTAAGTTTGTCATTAGAAAGAGACTAACTTGGGACGAACTTAGCAACAAACCAATTAATCCACGAGAATTAGAAGCTGTTAAAGGATGGAAAAAGTTATTCGAAGAAGCCATCTTCAATGTAAACCCAACTACTGTTAATGAATACCTAATAGATCCGGAAGGTCAGGCCCATGACAGCCCAAAAAAGACTGAAGATGACAGCCAGAAGAAGACTGAAGATGTTGGCACATCTTCCTCAAAATCAAAAGATGCCATAATTATCATCTCCACTTAACGGAAAAGACAAAGCAGACATGTAGGCCTATCACCCATATGCGAAGGCAAGGTCGGCAAGAAAAGTAAAAGCAAAAGCTACAAAATAAAGAAGAGCATCTTCCCCTTTTATGTTTTTCCAGTTTTATGTTTCGGTGTGCTAAAACTGTATACTAACGTTTGTCTTTGTTCGTCCCAATTTAGTCTCGTTAGTCTCATTCTATGGTTTGTCTAAGTTCGTCCTTAGAAAGAGACTTACTTGAGACGAACTTAGACAAACCATAGAATGAGACTAACGTTTGTCTTTGTTCGTCCCAAGTTAGTCTCGTTAGTCTCATTCTATGGTTTGTCTTTGTTCGTCCCAAGTTAGTCTCGTTAGTCTTATGCTAGGGTTTGTCTAAGTTCGTCCTTAGAAAGAGACTAAATGGGGACAAACTTAGACAAACCTTAGAATGAGACTAACGTTTGTCTTTGTTCGTCCCAAGTTAGTCTCGTTAATCTCATTCTATGGTTTGTCTTTATTCGTCCCAAGTTAGTCTCGTTAGTCTCATGCTATGGTTTGTCTAAGTTCGTCCTCAGAAAGAGACTAACTTGGGACGAACTTAGACAAACCTTAGAATGAGACTAACGTTTGTCTTTGTTCGTCCCAATTTAGTCTCGTTAGTCTCATTCTATAGTTTGTCTAAGTTCGTCCTTAGAAAGAGACTAACTTGGGACGAACTTAGACAATCCTTAGAATGAGACTAACGTTTGTCTTTTTTCATCCTAAGTTAGTCTCGTTAGTCACATTCTATGGTTTGTCTAAGTTCGTCCTTAGAAAGAGACTAACTTGGGACGAATTGAGACAAACCTTAAAATGAGACTAACGTTTGTCTTTGTTCGTCCCAAGTTAGTCTTGTTCAATGGTTTGTCTAAGTTCGTCCTTAGATAGAGACTAACTTGGGAACAACTTAGACAAACCTTAGAATGAGACTAACGTTTGTCTTTGTTCGTCCCAAGTTAGTCTCGTTAGTCTCATTTTAAGGTTTGTCTGAGTTCGTCCTTAGAAAGAGATTAACTTGGGACGAACTTAGACAAACCTTAGAATGAGACTAACGTTTGTCTTTATTCGTCCCAAGTTAGTCTCGTTAGTCTCATTCTATAGTTTGTCTTTGTTCGTCCCAAGTTAGTCCCGTTATTCTTATGCTATGGTTTGTCTAAGTTTGCCCTTAGAAAGAGACTAACTTGAGACGAACTTAGACAAACCTTAGAATGAGACTAACGTTTGTCTTTGTTCATCCCAAGTTAGTCTCGTTTGTCTCATTCAATGGTTTGTCTAAGTTCGTCCTTAGAAAGAGACTAACTTGGGACAAACTTAGACAAACCTTAGCATGAGACTAACGTTTGTCTTTGTTCGTCCCAAGTTAGTCACGTTAGTCTCATTTTAAGGTTTGTCTCAGTCTGTCCTTAGAAAGAGACTAACTTGGGACGAACTTAGACAAACCTAAGAATGAGACTAACGTTTATCTTTGTTCGTCCCAAGTTAGTCACGTTAGTCTCATTTTAAGGTTTGTCTAAGTTCGTCCTTAGAAAGAGACTAACTTGGGACGAACTTAGACAAACCTTAGAATGAGACTAACGTTTGTCTTTGTTCGTCCCAATTTAGTCTCGTTAGTCTCATTCTATAGTTTGTCTAAGTTCGTCCTTAGAAAGAGACTAACTTGGGACGAACTTAGACAATCCTTAGAATGAGACTAACGTTTGTCTTTTTTCATCCTAAGTTAGTCTCGTTAGTCACATTCTATGGTTTGTCTAAGTTCGTCCTTAGAAAGAGACTAACTTGGGACGAATTGAGACAAACCTTAGAATGAGACTAACGTTTGTCTTTGTTCGTCCCAAGTTAGTCTTGTTCAATGGTTTGTCTAAGTTCGTCCTTAGATAGAGACTAACTTGGGAACAACTTAGACAAACCTTAGAATGAGACTAACGTTTGTCTTTGTTCGTCCCAAGTTAGTCTCGTTAGTCTCATTTTAAGGTTTGTCTGAGTTCGTCCTTAGAAAGAGATTAACTTGGGACGAACTTAGACAAACCTTAGAATGAGACTAACGTTTGTCTTTGTTCGTCCCAAGTTAGTCTCGTTAGTCTCATTCTATAGTTTGTCTTTGTTCGTCCCAAGTTAGTCCCGTTATTCTTATGCTATGGTTTGTCTAAGTTTGCCCTTAGAAAGAGACTAACTTGAGACGAACTTAGACAAACCTTAGAATGAGACTAACGTTTGTCTTTGTTCATCCCAAGTTAGTCTCGTTTGTCTCATTCAATGGTTTGTCTAAGTTCGTCCTTAGAAAGAGACTAACTTGGGACAAACTTAGACAAACCTTAGCATGAGACTAACGTTTGTCTTTGTTCGTCCCAAGTTAGTCACGTTAGTCTCATTTTAAGGTTTGTCTCAGTCTGTCCTTAGAAAGAGACTAACTTGGGACGAACTTAGACAAACCTAAGAATGAGACTAACGTTTATCTTTGTTCGTCCCAAGTTAGTCACGTTAGTCTCATTTTAAGGTTTGTCTAAGTTCGTCCTTAGAAAGAGACTAACTTGGGATGAACTTAGACAAACCTTAGAATGAGACTAACGTTTGTCTTTGTTCGTCCCAAGTTAGTCTCGTTAGTCTCATTTTAAGGTTTGTCTAAGTTTGTCCTTAGAAAGAGACTAACTTGGGACGAACTTAGACAAACCTTAGAATGAGACTAACGTTTGTCTTTGTTCGTCCCATGTTAGTCTTGTTCAATGGTTTGTCTAAGTTCGTCCTTAGAAAGAGACTAACTTGGGACCAACTTAGACAAACCTTAGAATGAGACTAACGTTTGTCTTTGTTCGTTCCAAGTTAGTCTCGTTAGTCTCATTTTAAGGTTTGTCTGAGTTCGTCCTTAGAAAGAGATTAACTTGGGACGAACTTAGACAAACCTTAGAATGAGACTAACGTTTGTCTTTGTTCGTCGCAAGTTAGTCTCGTTAGTCTCATTCTATAGTTTGTCTTTGTTCGTCCCAAGATAGTCCCGTTAGTCTTATGCTATGGTTTGTCTAAGTTTGTCCTTAGAAAGAGACTAACTTGAGACGAACTTAGACAAACCTTAGAATGAGACTAACGTTTGTCTTTGTTCATCCCAAGTTAGTCTCATTTGTCTCATTCAATGGTTTGTCTAAGTTCGTCCTTAGAAAGAGACTAACTTGGGACAAACTTAGACAAACCTTAGCATGAGACTAACATTTGTCTTTGTTCGTCCCAAGTTAGTCTTGTTCAATGGTTTGTCTAAGTTCGTCCTTAGAAAGAGACTAACTTGGGACCAACTTAGACAAACCTTAGAATGGGACTAACGTTTGTCTTTGTTCGTCCCAAGTTAGTCTCGTTAGTCTCATTTTAAGGTTTGTCTGAGTTCGTCCTTAGAAAGAGATTAACTTGGGACGAACTTAGACAAACCTTAGAATGAGACTAACGTTTGTCTTTGTTCGTCCCAAGTTAGTCTCGTTAGTCTCATTCTATAGTTTGTCTTTGTTCGTCCCAAGTTAGTCCCGTTAGTCTTATGCTATGGTTTGTCTAAGTTTGTCCTTAGAAAGAGACTAACTTGAGACGAACTTAGACAAACCTTAGAATGAGACTAACGTTTGTCTTTGTTCATCCCAAGTTAGTCTCGTTTGTCTCATTCAATGGTTTGTCTAAGTTCGTCCTTAGAAAGAGACTAACTTGGGACAAACTTAGACAAACCTTAGCATGAGACTAACGTTTGTCTTTGTTCGTCCCAAGTTAGTCACGTTTGTCTCATTTTAAGGTTTGTCTAAGTCTGTCCTTAGAAAGTGACTAACTTGGGACGAACTTAGACAAACCTAAGAATGAGACTAACGTTTATCTTTGTTCGTCCCAAGTTAGTCACGTTAGTCTCATTTTAAGGTTTGTCTAAGTTCGTCCTTAGAAAGAGACTAACTTGGGATGAACTTAGCCAAACCTTAGAATGAGACTAACGTTTGTCTTTGTTCGTCCCAAGTTAGTCTCGTTAGTCTCATTTTAAGGTTTGTCTAAGTTTGTCCTTAGAAGAAGACTAACTTGGGACGAACTTAGACAAACCTTAGAATGAGACTAACGTTTGTCTTTGTTCATCCCAAGTTAGTCTCGGTAGTCTCATTCTATGGTTTGTCAAGTTCGTCCTTAGAAAGAGACTAACTTGGGACGAACTTAGACAAACCTTAGAATGAGACTAACAGTTGTCTTTGTTCGTCCCAATTTAGTCTCGTTAGTCTCATTTTATGGTTTGTCTAAGTTCGTCCTTAGAAAGAGACTAACTTGAGACGAAGTTAAACAAACCTTAGAATGAGACTAACGTTTGTCTTTGTTCATCCCAAGTTAGTCTCGTTAGTCTCATTCTATGGTTTGTCTTTGTTCGTCCCAAGTTAGTCTCGTTAGTCTTATGCTATGGTTTGTCTAAGTTCGTCCTTAGAAAGAGACTAACTTGGGACGAACTTAGACAAACCTTAGAATGTGACTAACGTTTGTCATTGTTCGTCCCAAGTTAGTCTCGTTCAATGGTTTGTCTAAGTTCGTCCTTAGAAGAAGACTAACTTGGGACGAACTTAGACAAACCTTAGAATGAGACTAACGTTTGTCTTTGTTCGTCCCAAGTTAGTCTTGTTAGTCTCATTTTAAGGTTTGTCTAAGTTCGTCCTTAGAAAGAGACTAACTTGGGACGAACTTAGACAAACCTTAGAATGATACTAACGTTTGTCTTTGTTCGTCCCAAGTTAGTCACGTTAGTCTCATTCTATGCTTTGTCTAAATTCGTCCTTAGAAAGATACTAACTTGGGACGAACATAGAGAAACCTTAGAATGAGACTAACTTTTGTCTTTGTTCGTCCCAAGTTAGTCACGTTAGTCTTATTTTAAGGTTTGTCTAAGTTCGTCCTTAGAAGAAGGCTAACTTGGGACGAACTTAGACAAACCTTAGAATGAGACTAATGTTTGTCTTTGTTCATCCCAAGTTAGTCTCGGTAGTCTCATTCTATGGTTTGTCTAAGTTCGTCCTTAGAAAGAGACTAACTTGGGACGAACTTAGACAAACCTTAGAATGAGACTAACAGTTGTCTTTGTTCGTCCCAATTTAGTCTCGTTAGTCTCATTTTATGGTTTGTCTAAGTTCGTCCTTAGAAAGAGACTAACTTGAGACGAAGTTAAACAAACCTTAGAATGAGACTAACGTTTGTCTTTGTTCATCCCAAGTTAGTCTCGTTAGTCTCATTCTATGGTTTGTCTTTGTTCGTCCCAAGTTAGTCTCGTTAGTCTTATGCTATGGTTTGTCTAAGTTCGTCCTTAGAAAGAGACTAACTTGGGACGAACTTAGACAAACCTTAGAATGTGACTAACGTTTGTCTTTGTTCGTCCCAAGTTAGTATCGTTCAATGGTTTGTCTAAGTTCGTCCTTAGAAGAAGACTAACTTGGGACGAACTTAGACAAACCTTAGAATGAGACTAACGTTTGTCTTTGTTCGTCCCAAGTTAGTCTTGTTAGTCTCATTTTAAGGTTTGTCTAAGTTCGTCCTTAGAAAGAGACTAACTTGGGACGAACTTAGACAAACCTTAGAATGATACTAACGTTTGTCTTTGTTCGTCCCAAGTTAGTCTCGTTAGTCTCATTCTATGCTTTGTCTAAGTTCGTCCTTAAAAAGAGACTAACTTGGGACGGACATAGAGAAACCTTAGAATGAGACTAACGTTTGTCTTTGTTCGTCCCAAGTTAGTCACGTTAGTCTCATTTTAAGGTTTGTCTAAGTTCGTCCTTAGAAAGAGACTAACTTGGGACGAACTTAGACAAACCTTAGAATGAGACTAACGTTTGTCTTTGTTCGTCCCAAGTTAGTCTCGTTAATCTCATTCTATGGTTTGTCTTTGTTCGTCCCAAGTTAGTCTCGTTAGTCTCAAGCTATGGTTTGTCTAAGTTCGTCCTTAGAAAGAGACTAACTTGGGACGAACTTAGACAAACCTTAGAATGAGACTAACGTTTGTCTTTGTTCGTCCCAATTTAGTCTCGTTAGTCTCATTCTATAGTTTGTCTAAGTTCGTCCTTAGAAAGAGACTAAGTTGGGACGAACTTAGACAATCCTTAGAATGAGACTAACGTTTGTCTTTTTTCATCCTAAGTTAGTCTCGTTAGTCACATTCTATGGTTTGTCTAAGTTCGTCCTTAGAAAGAGACTAACTTGGGACGAACTGAGACAAACCTTAGAATGGGACTAACGTTTGTCTTTGTTCGTCCCAAGTTAGTCTTGTTCAATGGTTTGTCTAAGTTCGTCCTTAGAAAGAGACTAACTTGGGACCAACTTAGACAAACCTTAGAATGAGACTAACGTTTGTCTTTGTTCGTTCCAAGTTAGTCTCGTTAGTCTCATTTTAAGGTTTGTCTGAGTTCGTCCTTAGAAAGAGATTAACTTGGGACGAACTTAGACAAACCTTAGAATGAGACTAACGTTTGTCTTTGTTCGTCGCAAGTTAGTCTCGTTAGTCTCATTCTATAGTTTGTCTTTGTTCGTCCCAAGATAGTCCCGTTAGTCTTATGCTATGGTTTGTCTAAGTTTGTCCTTAGAAAGAGACTAACTTGAGACGAACTTAGACAATACTTAGAATGAGACTAACGTTTGTCTTTGTTCATCCCAAGTTAGTCTCATTTGTCTCATTCAATGGTTTGTCTAAGTTCGTCCTTAGAAAGAGACTAACTTGGGACAAACTTAGACAAACCTTAGCATGAGACTAACATTTGTCTTTGTTCGTCCCAAGTTAGTCTTGTTCAATGGTTTGTCTAAGTTCGTCCTTAGAAAGAGACTAACTTGGGACCAACTTAGACAAACCTTAGAATGGGACTAACGTTTGTCTTTGTTCGTCCCAAGTTAGTCTCGTTAGTCTCATTTTAAGGTTTGTCTGAGTTCGTCCTTAGAAAGAGATTAACTTGGGACGAACTTAGACAAACCTTAGAATGAGACTAACGTTTGTCTTTGTTCGTCCCAAGTTAGTCTCGTTAGTCTCATTCTATAGTTTGTCTTTGTTCGTCCCAAGTTAGTCCCGTTAGTCTTATGCTATGGTTTGTCTAAGTTTGTCCTTAGAAAGAGACTAACTTGAGACGAACTTAGACAAACCTTAGAATGAGACTAACGTTTGTCTTTGTTCATCCCAAGTTAGTCTCGTTTGTCTCATTCAATGGTTTGTCTAAGTTCGTCCTTAGAAAGAGACTAACTTGGGACAAACTTAGACAAACCTTAGCATGAGACTAACGTTTGTCTTTGTTCGTCCCAAGTTAGTCACGTTAGTCTCATTTTAAGGTTTGTCTAAGTCTGTCCTTAGAAAGTGACTAACTTGGGACGAACTTAGACAAACCTAAGAATGAGACTAACGTTTATCTTTGTTCGTCCCAAGTTAGTCACGTTAGTCTCATTTTAAGGTTTGTCTAAGTTCGTCCTTAGAAAGAGACTAACTTGGGATGAACTTAGACAAACCTTAGAATGAGACTAACGTTTGTCTTTGTTCGTCCCAAGTTAGTCTCGTTAGTCTCATTTTAAGGTTTGTCTAAGTTTGTCCTTAGAAAGAGACTAACTTGGGACGAACTTAGACAAACCTTAGAATGAAACTAACGTTTGTCTTTGTTCATCCCAAGTTAGCCTCGTTCAATGGTTTGTCTAAGTTCGTCCTTAGAAGAAGACTAACTTGGGACGAACTTAGACAAACCTTAGAATGAGACTAACGTTTGTCTTTGTTCATCCCAAGTTAGTCTCGGTAGTCTCATTCTATGGTTTGTCAAGTTCGTCCTTAGAAAGAGACTAACTTGGGACGAACTTAGACAAACCTTAGAATGAGACTAACAGTTGTCTTTGTTCGTCCCAATTTAGTCTCGTTAGTCTCATTTTATGGTTTGTCTAAGTTCGTCCTTAGAAAGAGACTAACTTGAGACGAAGTTAAACAAACCTTAGAATGAGACTAACGTTTGTCTTTGTTCATCCCAAGTTAGTCTCGTTAGTCTCATTCTATTGTTTGTCTTTGTTCGTCCCAAGTTAGTCTCGTTAGTCTTATGCTATGGTTTGTCTAAGTTCGTCCTTAGAAAGAGACTAACTTGGGACGAACTTAGACAAACCTTAGAATGTGACTAACGTTTGTCATTGTTCGTCCCAAGTTAGTCTCGTTCAATGGTTTGTCTAAGTTCGTCCTTAGAAGAAGACTAACTTGGGACGAACTTAGACAAACCTTAGAATGAGACTAACGTTTGTCTTTGTTCGTCCCAAGTTAGTCTTGTTAGTCTCATTTTAAGGTTTGTCTAAGTTCGTCCTTAGAAAGAGACTAACTTGGGACGAACTTAGACAAACCTTAGAATGATACTAACGTTTGTCTTTGTTCGTCCCAAGTTAGTCACGTTAGTCTCATTCTATGCTTTGTCTAAATTCGTCCTTAGAAAGATACTAACTTGGGACGAACATAGAGAAACCTTAGAATGAGACTAACTTTTGTCTTTGTTCGTCCCAAGTTAGTCACGTTAGTCTTAATTTATGGTTTGTCTAAGTTCGTCCTTAGAAAGAGACTAACTTGGGACGAACTTAGACAAACCTTAGAATGAGACTAACGTTTGTCTTTGTTCGTCCCAAGTTAGTCTCGTTAATCTCATTCTATGGTTTGTCTTTGTTCGTCCCAAGTTAGTCTCGTTAGTCTCATGCTATGGTTTGTCTAAGTTCGTCCTTAGAAAGAGACTAACTTGGGACGAACTTAGACAAACCTTAGAATGAGACTAACGTTTGTCTTTGTTCGTCCCAATTTAGTCTCGTTAGTCTCATTCTATAGTTTGTCTAAGTTCGTCCTTAGAAAGAGACTAACTTGGGATGAACTTAGACAATCCTTAGAATGAGACTAACATTTGTCTTTTTTCATCCTAAGTTAGTCTCGTTAGTCACATTCTATGGTTTGACTAAGTTCGTCCTTAGAAAGAGACTAACTTGGGACGAATTGAGACAAACCTTAGAATGAGACTAACGTTTGTCTTTGTTCGTCCCAAGTTTGTCTTGTTCAATGGTTTGTCTAAGTTCGTCCTTAGATAGAGACTAACTTGGGACCAACTTAGACAAACCTTAGAATGAGACTAACGTTTGTCTTTGTTCGTCCCAAGTTAGTCTCGTTAGTCTCATTTTAAGGTTTGTCTGAGTTCGTCCTTAGAAAGAGATTAACTTGGGACGAACTTAGACAAACCTTAGAATGAGACTAACGTTTGTCTTTGTTCGTCCCAAGTTAGTCTCGTTAGTCTCATTCTATAGTTTGTCTTTGTTCGTCCCAAGTTAGTCCCGTTAGTCTTATGCTATGGTTTATCTAAGTTTGCCCTTAGAAAGAGACTAACTTGAGACGAACTTAGACAAACCTTAGAATGAGACTAACGTTTGTCTTTGTTCATCCCAAGTTAGTCTCGTTTGTCTCATTCAATGGTTTGTCTAAGTTCGTCCTTAGAAAGAGACTAACTTGGGACAAACTTAGACAAACCTTAGCATGAGACTAACGTTTGTCTTTGTTCGTCCCAAGTTAGTCACGTTTGTCTCATTTTAAGGTTTGTCTCAGTCTGTCCTTAGAAAGAGACTAACTTGGGACGAACTTAGACAAACCTAAGAATGAGACTAACGTTTATCTTTGTTCGTCCCAAGTTAGTCACGTTAGTCTCATTTTAAGGTTTGTCTAAGTTCGTCCTTAGAAAGAGACTAACTTGGGATGAACTTAGACAAACCTTAGAATGAGACTAACGTTTGTCTTTGTTCGTCCCAAGTTAGTCTCGTTAGTCTCATTTTAAGGTTTGTCTAAGTTTGTCCCTAGAAAGAGACTAACTTGGGACGAACTTAGACAAAACAAATGAGACTAACGTTTGTCTTTGTTCATCCCAAGTTAGCCTCGTTCAATGGTTTGTCTAAGTTCGTCCTTAGAAGAAGACTAACTTGGGACGAACTTAGACAAACCTTAGAATGAGACTAACGTTTGTCTTTGTTCATCCCAAGTTAGTCTCGGTAGTCTCATTCTATGGTTTGTCTAAGTTCGTCCTTAGAAAGAGACTAACTTGGGATGAACTTAGACAAACCTTAGAATGAGACTAACAGTTGTCTTTGTTCGTCCCAATTTAGTCTCGTTAGTCTCATTTTATGGTTTGTCTAAGTTCGTCCTTAGAAAGAGACTAACTTGAGACGAAGTTAAACAAACCTTAGAATGAGACTAACGTTTGTCTTTGTTCATCCCAAGTTAGTCTCGTTAGTCTCATTCTATGGTTTGTCTTTGTTCGTCCCAAGTTAGTCTCGTTAGTCTTATGCTATGGTTTGTCTAAGTTCGTCCTTAGAAAGAGACTAACTTGGGACGAACTTAGACAAACCTTAGAATGTGACTAACGTTTGTCTTTGTTCGACCCAAGTTAGTATCGTTCAATGGTTTGTCTAAGTTCGTCCTTAGAAGAAGACTAACTTGGGACGAACTTAGACAAACCTTAGAATGAGACTAACGTTTGTCTTTGTTCGTCCCAAGTTAGTCTTGTTAGTCTCATTTTAAGGTTTGTCTAAGTTCGTCCTTAGAAAGAGACTAACTTGGGACGAACTTAGACAAACCTTAGAATGATACTAACGTTTTTCTTTGTTCGTCCCAAGTTAGTCTCGTTAGTCTCATTCTATGCTTTGTCTAAGTTCGTCCTTAGAAAGAGACTAACTTGGGACGGACATAGAGAAACCTTAGAATGAGACTAACGTTTGTCTTTGTTCGTCCCAAGTTAGTCACATTAGTCTCATTTTAAGGTTTGTCTAAGTTCGTCCTTAGAAAGAGACTAACTTGGGACGAACTTAGACAAACCTTAGAATGAGACTAACGTTTGTCTTTGTTCGTCCCAAGTTAGTCTCGTTAATCTCATTCTATGGTTTGTCTTTGTTCGTCCCAAGTTAGTCTCGTTAGTCTCATACTATGGTTTGTCTATGTTCGTCCTTAGAAAGAGACTAACTTGGGACGAACTTAGACAAACCTTAGAATGAGACTAACGTTTGTCTTTGTTCGTCCCAATTTAGTCTCGTTAGTCTCATTCTATAGTTTGTCTAAGTTCATCCTTAGAAAGAGACTAACTTGGGACGAACTTAGACAATCCTTAGAATGAGACTAACGTTTGTCTTTTTTCATCCTAAGTTAGTCTCGTTAGTCACATTCTATGGTTTGTCTAAGTTTGTCCTTAGAAAGAGACTAACTTGGGACGAACTGAGACAAACCTTAGAATGAGACTAACGTTTGTCTTTGTTCGTCCCAAGTTAGTCTTGTTCAATGGTTTATCTAAGTTCGTCCTTAGAAAGAGACTAACTTGGGACCAACTTAGACAAACCTTAGAATGAGACTAACGTTTGTCTTTGTTCGTTCCAAGTTAGTCTCATTAGTCTCATTTTAAGGTTTGTCTGAGTTCGTCCTTAGAAAGAGATTAACTTGGGACGAACTTAGACAAACCTTAGAATGAGACTAACGTTTGTCTTTGTTCGTCGCAAGTTAGTCTCGTTAGTCTCATTCTATAGTTTGTCTTTGTTCGTCCCAAGTTAGTCCCGTTAGTCTTATGCTATGGTTTGTCTAAGTTTGTCCTTAGAAAGAGACTAACTTGAGACGAACTTAGACAAACCTTAGAATGAGACTAACGTTTGTCTTTGTTCATCCCAAGTTAGTCTCATTTGTCTCATTCAATGGTTTGTCTAAGTTCGTCCTTAGAAAGAGACTAACTTGGGACAAACTTAGACAAACCTTAGCATGAGACTAACATTTGCCATTGTTCGTCCCAAGTTAGTCTTATTCAATGGTTTGTCTAAGTTCGTCCTTAGAAAGAGACTAACTTGGGACCAACTTAGACAAACCTTAGAATGAGACTAACGTTTGTCTTTGTTCGTCCCAAGTTAGTCTCGTTAGTCTCATTTTAAGGTTTGTCTGAGTTCGTCCTTAGAAAGAGATTAACTTGGGACGAACTTAGACAAACCTTAGAATGAGACTAACGTTTGTCTTTGTTCGTCCCAAGTTAGTCTCGTTAGTCTCATTCTATAGTTTGTCTTTCTTCGTCCCAAGTTAGTCCCGTTAGTCTTATGCTATGGTTTGTCTAAGTTTGTCCTTAGAAAGAGACTAACTTGAGACGAACTTAGACAAACCTTAGAATGAGACTAACGTTTGTCTTTGTTCATCCCAAGTTAGTCTCGTTTGTCTCATTCAATGGTTTGTCTAAGTTCGTCCTTAGAAAGAGACTAACTTGGGACAAACTTAGACAAACCTTAGCATGAGACTAACGTTTGTCTATGTTCGTCCCAAGTTAGTCACGTTAGTCTCATTTTAAGGTTTGTCTAAGTCTGTCCTTAGAAGAAGACTAACTTGGGACGAACTTAGACAAACCTTAGAATGAGACTAACGTTTGTCTTTGTTCATCCCAAGTTAGTCTCGGTAGTCTCATTCTATGGTTTGTCTAAGTTCGTCCTTAGAAAGAGACTAACTTGGGACGAACTTAGACAAACCTTAGAATGAGACTAACAGTTGTCTTTGTTCGTCCCAATTTAGTCTCGTTAGTCTCATTTTATGGTTTGTCTAAGTTCGTCCTTAGAAAGAGACTAACTTGAGACGAAGTTAAACAAACCTTAGAATGAGACTAACGTTTGTCTTTGTTAATCCCAAGTTAGTCTCGTTAGTCTCATTCTATGGTTTGTCTTTGTTCGTCCCAAGTTAGTCTCGTTAGTCTTATGCTATGGTTTGTCTAAGTTCGTCCTTAGAAAGAGACTAACTTGGGACGAACTTAGACAAACCTTAGAATGTGACTAACGTTTGTCTTTGTTCGTCCCAAGTTAGTCTCGTTCAATGGTTTGTCTAAGTTCGTCCTTAGAAGAAGACTAACTTGGGACGAACTTAGACAAACCTTAGAATGAGACTAACGTTTGTCTTTGTTCGTCCCAAGTTAGTCTTGTTAGTCTCATTTTAAGGTTTGTCTAAGTTCGTCCTTAGAAAGAGACTAACTTGGGACGAACTTAGACAAACCTTAGAATGATACTAACGTTTGTCTTTGTTCGTCCCAAGTTAGTCTCGTTAGTCTCATTCTATGCTTTGTCTAAATTCGTCCTTAGAAAGAGACTAACTTGGGACGAACATAGAGAAACCTTAGAATGAGACTAACTTTTGTCTTTGTTCGTCCCAAGTTAGTCACGTTAGTCTTATTTTAAGGTTTGTCTAAGTTCGTCCTTAGAAAGAGACTAACTTGGGACGAACTTAGACAAACCTTAGAATGAGACTAACGTTTGTCTTTGTTCGTCCCAAGTTAGTCTCGTTAATCTCATTCTATGGTTTGTCTTTGTTCGTCCCAAGTTAGTCTCGTTAGTCTCATGCTATGGTTTGTCTAAGTTCGTCCTTAGAAAGAGACTAACTTGGGACGAACTTAGACAAACCTTAGAATGAGACTAACGTTTGTCTTTGTTCGTCCCAATTTAGTCTCGTTAGTCTCATTCTATAGTTTGTCTAAGTTCGTCCTTAGAAAGAGACTAACTTGGGATGAACTTAGACAATCCTTAGAATGAGACTAACATTTGTCTTTTTTCATCCTAAGTCTCGTTAGTCACATTCTATGGTTTGACTAAGTTCGTCCTTAGAAAGAGACTAACTTGGGACGAATTGAGACAAACCTTAGAATGAGACTAACGTTTGTCTTTGTTCGTCCCAAGTTTGTCTTGTTCAATGGTTTGTCTAAGTTCGTCCTTAGATAGAGACTAACTTGGGACCAACTTAGACAAACCTTAGAATGAGACTAACGTTTGTCTTTGTTCGTCCCAAGTTAGTCTCGTTAGTCTCATTTTAAGGTTTGTCTGAGTTCGTCCTTAGAAAGAGATTAACTTGGGACGAACTTAGACAAACCTTAGAATGAGACTAATGTTTGTCTTTGTTCGTCCCAAGTTAGTCTCGTTAGTCTCATTCTATAGTTTGTCTTTGTTCGTCCCAAGTTAGTCCCGTTAGTCTTATGCTATGGTTTATCTAAGTTTGCCCTTAGAAAGAGACTAACTTGAGACGAACTTAGACAAACCTTAGAATGAGACTAACGTTTGTCTTTGTTCATCCCAAGTTAGTCTCGTTTGTCTCATTCAATGGTTTGTCTAAGTTCGTCCTTAGAAAGAGACTAACTTGGGACAAACTTAGACAAACCTTAGCATGAGACTAACGTTTGTCTTTGTTCGTCCCAAGTTAGTCACGTTTGTCTCATTTTAAGGTTTGTCTCAGTCTGTCCTTAGAAAGAGACTAACTTGGGACGAACTTAGACAAACCTAAGAATGAGACTAACGTTTATCTTTGTTCGTCCCAAGTTAGTCACGTTAGTCTCATTTTAAGGTTTGTCTAAGTTCGTCCTTAGAAAGAGACTAACTTGGGATGAACTTAGACAAACCTTAGAATGAGACTAACGTTTGTCTTTGTTCGTCCCAAGTTAGTCTCGTTAGTCTCATTTTAAGGTTTGTCTAAGTTTGTCCCTAGAAAGAGACTAACTTGGGACGAACTTAGACAAAACAAATGAGACTAACGTTTGTCTTTGTTCATCCCAAGTTAGCCTCGTTCAATGGTTTGTCTAAGTTCGTCCTTAGAAGAAGACTAACTTGGGACGAACTTAGACAAACCTTAGAATGAGACTAACGTTTGTCTTTGTTCATCCCAAGTTAGTCTCGGTAGTCTCATTCTATGGTTTGTCTAAGTTCGTCCTTAGAAAGAGACTAACTTGGGATGAACTTAGACAAACCTTAGAATGAGACTAACAGTTGTCTTTGTTCGTCCCAATTTAGTCTCGTTAGTCTCATTTTATGGTTTGTCTAAGTTCGTCCTTAGAAAGAGACTAACTTGAGACGAAGTTAAACAAACCTTAGAATGAGACTAACGTTTGTCTTTGTTCATCCCAAGTTAGTCTCGTTAGTCTCATTCTATGGTTTGTCTTTGTTCGTCCCAAGTTAGTCTCGTTAGTCTTATGCTATGGTTTGTCTAAGTTCGTCCTTAGAAAGAGACTAACTTGGGACGAACTTAGACAAACCTTAGAATGTGACTAACGTTTGTCTTTGTTCGTCCCAAGTTAGTATCGTTCAATGGTTTGTCTAAGTTCGTCCTTAGAAGAAGACTAACTTGGGACGAACTTAGACAAACCTTAGAATGAGACTAACGTTTGTCTTTGTTCGTCCCAAGTTAGTCTTGTTAGTCTCATTTTAAGGTTTGTCTAAGTTCGTCCTTAGAAAGAGACTAACTTGGGACGAACTTAGACAAACCTTAGAATGATACTAACGTTTTTCTTTGTTCGTCCCAAGTTAGTCTCGTTAGTCTCATTCTATGCTTTGTCTAAGTTCGTCCTTAGAAAGAGACTAACTTGGGACGGACATAGAGAAACCTTAGAATGAGACTAACGTTTGTCTTTGTTCGTCCCAAGTTAGTCACATTAGTCTCATTTTAAGGTTTGTCTAAGTTCGTCCTTAGAAAGAGACTAACTTGGGACGAACTTAGACAAACCTTAGAATGAGACTAACGTTTGTCTTTGTTCGTCCCAAGTTAGTCTCGTTAATCTCATTCTATGGTTTGTCTTTGTTCGTCCCAAGTTAGTCTCGTTAGTCTCATACTATGGTTTGTCTAAGTTCGTCCTTAGAAAGAGACTAACTTGGGACGAACTTAGACAAACCTTAGAATGAGACTAACGTTTGTCTTTGTTCGTCCCAATTTAGTCTCGTTAGTCTCATTCTATAGTTTGTCTAAGTTCATCCTTAGAAAGAGACTAACTTGGGACGAACTTAGACAATCCTTAGAATGAGACTAACGTTTGTCTTTTTTCATCCTAAGTTAGTCTCGTTAGTCACATTCTATGGTTTGTCTAAGTTTGTCCTTAGAAAGAGACTAACTTGGGACGAACTGAGACAAACCTTAGAATGAGACTAACGTTTGTCTTTGTTCGTCCCAAGTTAGTCTTGTTCAATGGTTTGTCTAAGTTCGTCCTTAGAAAGAGACTAACTTGGGACCAACTTAGACAAACCTTAGAATGAGACTAACGTTTGTCTTTGTTCGTTCCAAGTTAGTCTCATTAGTCTCATTTTAAGGTTTGTCTGAGTTCGTCCTTAGAAAGAGATTAACTTGGGACGAACTTAGACAAACCTTAGAATGAGACTAACGTTTGTCTTTGTTCGTCGCAAGTTAGTCTCGTTAGTCTCATTCTATAGTTTGTCTTTGTTCGTCCCAAGTTAGTCCTGTTAGTCTTATGCTATGGTTTGTCTAAGTTTGTCCTTAGAAAGAGACTAACTTGAGACGAACTTAGACAAACCTTAGAATGAGACTAACGTTTGTCTTTGTTCATCCCAAGTTAGTCTCATTTGTCTCATTCAATGGTTTGTCTAAGTTCGTCCTTAGAAAGAGACTAACTTGGGACAAACTTAGACAAACCTTAGCATGAGACTAACATTTGCCATTGTTCGTCCCAAGTTAGTCTTATTCAATGGTTTGTCTAAGTTCGTCCTTAGAAAGAGACTAACTTGGGACCAACTTAGACAAACCTTAGAATGAGACTAACGTTTGTCTTTGTTCGTCCCAAGTTAGTCTCGTTAGTCTCATTTTAAGGTTTGTCTGAGTTCGTCCTTAGAAAGAGATTAACTTGGGACGAACTTAGACAAACCTTAGAATGAGACTAACGTTTGTCTTTGTTCGTCCCAAGTTAGTCTCGTTAGTCTCATTCTATAGTTTGTCTTTCTTCGTCCCAAGTTAGTCCCGTTAGTCTTATGCTATGGTTTGTCTAAGTTTGTCCTTAGAAAGAGACTAACTTGAGACGAACTTAGACAAACCTTAGAATGAGACTAACGTTTGTCTTTGTTCATCCCAAGTTAGTCTCGTTTGTCTCATTCAATGGTTTGTCTAAGTTCGTCCTTAGAAAGAGACTAACTTGGGACAAACTTAGACAAACCTTAGCATGAGACTAACGTTTGTCTATGTTCGTCCCAAGTTAGTCACGTTAGTCTCATTTTAAGGTTTGTCTAAGTCTGTCCTTAGAAGAAGACTAACTTGGGACGAACTTAGACAAACCTTAGAATGAGACTAACGTTTGTCTTTGTTCATCCCAAGTTAGTCTCGGTAGTCTCATTCTATGGTTTGTCTAAGTTCGTCCTTAGAAAGAGACTAACTTGGGACGAACTTAGACAAACCTTAGAATGAGACTAACAGTTGTCTTTGTTCGTCCCAATTTAGTCTCGTTAGTCTCATTTTATGGTTTGTCTAAGTTCGTCCTTAGAAAGAGACTAACTTGAGACGAAGTTAAACAAACCTTAGAATGAGACTAACGTTTGTCTTTGTTAATCCCAAGTTAGTCTCGTTAGTCTCATTCTATGGTTTGTCTTTGTTCGTCCCAAGTTAGTCTCGTTAGCCTTATGCTATGGTTTGTCTAAGTTCGTCCTTAGAAAGAGACTAACTTGGGACGAACTTAGACAAACCTTAGAATGTGACTAACGTTTGTCTTTGTTCGTCCCAAGTTAGTCTCGTTCAATGGTTTGTCTAAGTTCGTCCTTAGAAGAAGACTAACTTGGGACGAACTTAGACAAACCTTAGAATGAGACTAACGTTTGTCTTTGTTCGTCCCAAGTTAGTCTTGTTAGTCTCATTTTAAGGTTTGTCTAAGTTCGTCCTTAGAAAGAGACTAACTTGGGACGAACTTAGACAAACCTTAGAATGATACTAACGTTTGTCTTTGTTCGTCCCAAGTTAGTCTCGTTAGTCTCATTCTATGCTTTGTCTAAATTCGTCCTTAGAAAGAGACTAACTTGGGACGAACATAGAGAAACCTTAGAATGAGACTAACTTTTGTCTTTGTTCGTCCCAAGTTAGTCACGTTAGTCTTATTTTAAGGTTTGTCTAAGTTCGTCCTTAGAAAGAGACTAACTTGGGACGAACTTAGACAAACCTGAGAATGAGACTAACGTTTGTCTTTGTTCGTCCCAAGTTAGTCTCGTTAATCTCATTCTATGGTTTGTCTTTGTTCGTCCCAAGTTAGTCTCGTTAGTCTCATGCTATGGTTTGTCTAAGTTCGTCCTTAGAAAGAGACTAACTTGGGACGAACTTAGACAAACCTTAGAATGAGACTAACGTTTGTCTTTGTTCGTCCCAATTTAGTCTCGTTAGTCTCATTCTATAGTTTGTCTAACTTCGTCCTTAGAAAGAGACTAACTTGGGATGAACTTAGACAATCCTTAGAATGAGACTAACATTTGTCTTTTTTCATCCTAAGTTAGTCTCGTTAGTCACATTCTATGGTTTGTCTAAGTTCGTCCTTAGAAAGAGACTAACTTGGGACGAATTGAGACAAACCTTAGAATGAGACTAACGTTTGTCTTTGTTCGTCCCAAGTTAGTCTTGTTCAATGGTTTGTCTAAGTTCGTCCTTAGATAGAGACTAACTTGGGACCAACTTAGACAAACCTTAGAATGAGACTAACGTTTGTCTTTGTTCGTCCCAAGTTAGTCTCGTTAGTCTCATTTTAAGGTTTGTCTGAGTTCGTCCTTAGAAAGAGATTAACTTGGGACGAACTTAGACAAACCTTAGAATTAGACTAACGTTTGTCTTTATTCGTCCCAAGTTAGTCTCGTTAGTCTCATTCTATAGTTTGTCTTTGTTCGTCCCAAGTTAGTCCCGTTAGTCTTATGCTATGGTTTGTCTAAGTTTGCCCTTGGAAAGAGACTAACTTGAGACGAACTTAGACAAACCTTAGAATGAGACTAACGTTTGTCTTTGTTCATCCCAAGTTAGTCTCGTTTGTCTCATTCAATGGTTTGTCTAAGTTCGTCCTTAGAAAGAGACTAACTTGGGACAAACTTAGACAAACCTTAGCATGAGACTAACGTTTGTCTTTGTTCGTCCCAAGTTAGTCACGTTAGTCTCATTTTAAGGTTTGTCTCAGTCTGTCCTTAGAAAGAGACTAACTTGGGACGAACTTAGACAAACCTAAGAATGAGACTAACATTTATCTTTGTTCGTCCCAAGTTAGTCACGTTAGTCTCATTTTAAGGTTTGTCTAAGTTCGTCCTTAGAAAGAGACTAACTTGGGATGAACTTAGACAAACCTTAGAATGAGACTAACGTTTGTCTTTGTTCGTCCCAAGTTAGTCTCGTTAGTCTCATTTTAAGGTTTGTCTAAGTTTGTCCCTAGAAAGAGACTAACTTGGGACGAACTTAGACAAACCTTAGAATGAGACTAACGTTTGTCTTTGTTCATCCCAAGTTAGCCTCGTTCAATGGTTTGTCTAAGTTCGTCCTTAGAAGAAGACTAACTTGGGACGAACTTAGACAAACCTTAGAATGAGACTAACGTTTGTCTTTGTTCATCCCAAGTTAGTCTCGGTAGTCTCATTCTATGGTTTGTCTAAGTTCGCCCTTAGAAAGAGACTAACTTGGGACGAACTTAGACAAACCTTAGAATGAGACTAACAGTTGTCTTTGTTCGTCCCAAGTTAGTCTCGTTAGTCACATTCTATGGTTTGTCTAACTTCGTCCTTAGAATGAGACTAACTTGGGACGAACTGAGACAAACCTTAGAATGAGACTAACGTTTGTCTTTGTTCGTCCCAAGTTAGTCTTGTTCAATGGTTTGTCTAAGTTCATCCTTAGAAAGAGACTAACTTGGGACCAACTTAGACAAACCTTAGAATGAGACTAACGTTTGTCTTTGTTCGTTCCAAGTTAGTCTCATTAGTCTCATTTTAAGGTTTGTCTGAGTTTGTCCTTAGAAAGAGATTAACTTGGGACGAACTTAGACAAACCTTAGAATGAGACTAACGTTTGTCTTTGTTCGTCGCAAGTTAGTCTCGTTAGTCTCATTCTATAGTTTGTCTTTGTTCGTCCCAAGTTAGTCCCGTTAGTCTTATGCTATGGTTTGTCTAAGTTTGTCCTTAGAAAGAGACTAACTTGAGACGAACTTAGACAAACCTTAGAATGAGACTAACGTTTGTCTTTGTTCATCCCAAGTTAGTCTCATTTGTCTCATTCAATGGTTTGTCTAAGTTCGTCCTTAGAAAGAGACTAACTTGGGACAAACTTAGACAAACCTTAGCATGAGACTAACATTTGCCATTGTTCGTCCCAAGTTAGTCTTGTTCAATGGTTTGTCTAAGTTCGTCCTTAGAAAGAGACTAACTTGGGACCAACTTAGACAAACCTTAGAATGAGACTAACGTTTGTCTTTGTTCGTCCCAAGTTAGTCTCGTTAGTCTCATTTTAAGGTTTGTCTGAGTTCGTCCTTAGAAAGAGATTAACTTGGGACGAACTTAGACAAACCTTAGAATGAGACTAACGTTTGTCTTTGTTCGTCCCAAGTTAGTCTCGTTAGTCTCATTCTATAGTTTGTCTTTCTTCGTCCCAAGTTAGTCCCGTTAGTCTTATGCTATGGTTTGTCTAAGTTTGTCCTTAGAAAGAGGCTAACTTGAGACGAACTTAGACAAACCTTAGAATGAGACTAACGTTTGTCTTTGTTCATTCCAAGTTAGTCTCGTTTGTCTCATTCAATGGTTTGTCTAAGTTCGTCCTTAGAAAGAGACTAACTTGGGACAAACTTAGACAAACCTTAGCATGAGACTAACGTTTGTCTTTGTTCGTCCCAAGTTAGTCACGTTAGTCTCATTTTAAGGTTTGTCTAAGTCTGTCCTTAGAAAGTGACTAACTTGGGACGAACTTAGACAAACCTAAGAATGAGACTAACGTTTATCTTTGTTCGTCCCAAGTTAGTCACGTTAGTCTCATTTTAAGGTTTGTCTAAGTTCGTCCTTAGAAAGAGACTAACTTGGGATGAACTTAGACAAACCTTAGAATGAGACTAACGTTTGTCTTTGTTCGTCCCAAGTTAGTCTCGTTAGTCTCATTTTAAGGTTTGTCTAAGTTTGTCCTTAGAAAGAGACTAACTTGGGACGAACTTAGACAAACCTTAGAATGAGACTAACATTTGTCTTTGTTCATCCCAAGTTAGCCTCGTTCAATGGTTTGTCTAAGTTCGTCCTTAGAAGAAGACTAACTTGGGACGAACTTAGACAAACCTTAGAATGAGACTAACGTTTGTCTTTGTTCATCCCAAGTTAGTCTCGGTAGTCTCATTCTATGGTTTGTCTAAGTTCGTCCTTAGAAAGAGACTAACTTGGGACGAACTTAGACAAACCTTAGAATGAGACTAACAGTTGTCTTTGTTCGTCCCAATTTAGTCTCGTTAGTCTCATTTTATGGTTTGTTTAAGTTCGTCCTTAGAAAGAGACTAACTTGAGACGAAGTTAAACAAACCTTAGAATGAGACTAACGTTTGTCTTTGTTAATCCCAAGTTAGTCTCGTTAGTCTCATTCTATGGTTTGTCTTTGTTCGTCCCAAGTTAGTCTCGTTAGTCTTATGCTATGGTTTGTCTAAGTTCGTCCTTAGAAAGAGACTAACTTGGGACGAACTTAGAAAAACCTTAGAATGTGACTAACGTTTGTCTTTGTTCGTCCCAAGTTAGTCTCGTTCAATGGTTTGTCTAAGTTCGTCCTTAGAAGAAGACTAACTTGGGACGAACTTAGACAAACCTTAGAATGAGACTAACGTTTGTCTTTGTTCGTCCCAAGTTAGTCTTGTTAGTCTCATTTTAAGGTTTGTCTAAGTTCGTCCTTAGAAAGAGACTAACTTGGGACGAACTTAGACAAACCTTAGAATGATACTAACGTTTGTCTTTGTTCGTCCCAAGTTAGTCTCGTTAGTCTCATTCTATGCTTTGTCTAAATTCGTCCTTAGAAAGAGACTAACTTGGGACGAACATAGAGAAACCTTAGAATGAGACTAACTTTTGTCTTTGTTCGTCCCAAGTTAGTCACGTTAGTCTTATTTTAAGGTTTGTCTAAGTTCGTCCTTAGAAAGAGACTAACTTGGGACGAACTTAGACAAACCTTAGAATGAGACTAACGTTTGTCTTTGTTCGTCCCAAGTTAGTCTCGTTAATCTCATTCTATGGTTTGTCTTTGTTCGTCCCAAGTTAGTCTCGTTAGTCTCATGCTATGGTTTGTCTAAGTTCGTCCTTAGAAAGAGACTAACTTGGGACGAACTTAGACAAACCTTAGAATGATACTAACGTTTGTCTTTGTTCGTCCCAAGTTAGTCTCGTTAGTCTCATTCTATGCTTTGTCTAAGTTCGTCCTTAGAAAGAGACTAACTTGGGACGGACATAGAGAAACCTTAGAATGAGACTAACATTTGTCTTTGTTCGTCCCAAGTTAGTCACGTTAGTCTCATTTTAAGGTTTGTCTAAGTTCGTCCTTAGAAAGAGACTAACTTGGGACGAACTTAGACAAACCTTAGAATGAGACTAACGTTTGTCTTTGTTCGTCCCAAGTTAGTCTCGTTAATCTCATTCTATGGTTTGTCTTTGTTCGTCCCAAGTTAGTCTCGTTAGTCTCATGCTATGGTTTATCTAAGTTCGTCCTTAGAAAGAGACTAACTTGGGACGAACTTAGACAAACCTTAGAATGAGACTAACGTTTGTCTTTGTTCGTCCCAATTTAGTCTCGTTAGTCTCATTCTATAGTTTGTCTAAGTTCGTCCTTAGAAAGAGACTAACTTGGGACGAACTTAGACAATCCTTAGAATGAGACTAACGTTTGTCTTTTTTCATCCTAAGTTAGTCTCGTTAGTCACATTCTATGGTTTGTCTAAGTTCGTCCTTAGAAAGAGACTAACTTGGGACGAATTGAGACAAACCTTAGAATGAGACTAACGTTTGTCTTTGTTCGTCCCAAGTTAGTCTTGTTCAATGGTTTGTCTAAGTTCGTCCTTAGAAAGAGACTAACTTGGGACCAACTTAGACAAACCTTAGAATGAGACTAACGTTTGTCTTTGTTCGTTCCAAGTTAGTCTCATTAGTCTCATTTTAAGGTTTGTCTGAGTTCGTCCTTAGAAAGAGATTAATTTGGGACGAACTTAGACAAACCTTAGAATGAGACTAACGTTTGTCTTTGTTCGTCGCAAGTTAGTCTCGTTAGTCTCATTCTATAGTTTGTCTTTGTTCGTCCCAAGTTAGTCTCGTTAGTCTTATGCTATGGTTTGTCTAAGTTTGTCCTTAGAAAGAGACTAACTTGAGACGAACTTAGACAAACCTTAGAATGAGACTAACGTTTGTCTTTGTTCATCCCAAGTTAGTCTCATTTGTCTCATTCAATGGTTTGTCTAAGTTCGTCCTTAGAAAGAGACTAACTTGGGACAAACTTAGACAAACCTTAGCATGAGACTAACATTTGCCATTGTTCGTCCCAAGTTAGTCTTGTTCAATGGTTTGTCTAAGTTCGTCCTTAGAAAGAGACTAACTTGGGACCAACTTAGACAAACCTTAGAATGAGACTAACGTTTGTCTTTGTTCGTCCCAAGTTAGTCTCGTTAGTCTCATTAGTCTCATTTTAAGGTTTGTCTGAGTTCGTCCTTAGAAAGAGATTAACTTGGGACGAACTTAGACAAACCTTAGAATGAGACTAACGTTTGTCTTTGTTCGTCCCAAGTTAGTCTCGTTAGTCTCATTTTAAGGTTTGTCTAAGTTTGTCCTTAGAAAGAGACTAACTTAGGACGAACTTAGACAAACCTTAGAATGAGACTAACGTTTGTCTTTGTTCATCCCAAGTTAGCCTCGTTCAATGGTTTGTCTTAGTTTGTCCTTAGAAGAAGACTAACTTGGGACGAACTTAGACAAACCTTAGAATGAGACTAACGTTTGTCTTTGTTCATCCCAAGTTAGTCTCGGTAGTCTCATTCTATGGTTTGTCTAAGTTCGTCCTTAGAAAGAGACTAACTTGGGACGAACTTAGACAAACCTTAGAATGAGACTAACAGTTGTCTTTGTTCGTCCCAATTTAGTCTCGTTAGTCTCATTTTATGGTTTGTCTAAGTTCGTCCTTAGAAAGAGACTAACTTGAGACGAAGTTAAACAAACCTTAGAATGAGACTAACGTTTGTCTTTGTTAATCCCAAGTTAGTCTCGTTAGTCTCATTCTATGGTTTGTCTTTGTTCGTCCCAAGTTAGTCTCGTTAGTCTTATGCTATGGTTTGTCTAAGTTCGTCCTTAGAAAGAGACTAACTTGGGACGAACTTAGACAAACCTTAGAATGTGACTAACGTTTGTCTTTGTTCGTCCCAAGTTAGTCTCGTTCAATGGTTTGTCTAAGTTCGTCCTCAGAAGAAGACTAACTTGGGACGAACTTAGACAAACCTTAGAATGAGACTAACGTTTGTCTTTGTTCGTCCCAAGTTAGTCTTGTTAGTCTCATTTTAAGGTTTGTCTAAGTTCGTCCTTAGAAAGAGACTAACTTGGGACGAACTTAGACAAACCTTAGAATGATACTAACGTTTGTCTTTGTTCGTCCCAAGTTAGTCTCGTTAGTCTCATTCTATGCTTTGTCTAAATTCGTCCTTAGAAAGAGACTAACTTGGGACGAACATAGAGAAACCTTAGAATGAGACTAACTTTTGTCTTTGTTCGTCCCAAGTTAGTCACGTTAGTCTTATTTTAAGGTTTGTCTAAGTTCGTCCTTAGAAAGAGACTAACTTGGGACGAACTTAGACAAACCTTAGAATGAGACTAACGTTTGTCTTTGTTCGTCCCAAGTTAGTCTCGTTAATCTCATTCTATGGTTTGTATTTGTTCGTCCCAAGTTAGTCTCGTTAGTCTCATGCTATGGTTTGTCTAAGTTCGTCCTTAGAAAGAGACTAACTTGGGACGAACTTAGACAAACCTTAGAATGAGACTAACGTTTGTCTTTGTTCGTCCCAATTTAGTCTCGTTAGTCTCATTCTATAGTTTGTCTAACTTCGTCCTTAGAAAGAGACTAACTTGGGATGAACTTAGACAATCCTTAGAATGAGACTAACATTTGTCTTTTTTCATCCTAAGTTAGTCTCGTTAGTCACATTCTATAGTTTGTCTAAGTTCGTCCTTAGAAAGAGACTAACTTGGGACGAACTGAGACAAACCTTAGAATGAGACTAACGTTTGTCTTTGTTCGTCCCAAGTTAGTCTTATTCAATGGTTTGTCTAAGTTCGTCCTTAGAAAGAGACTAACTTGGGACCAACTTAGACAAACCTTAGAATGAGACTAACGTTTGTCTTTGTTCGTCCCAAGTTAGTCTCGTTAGTCTCATTTTAAGGTTTGTTTGAGTTCGTCCTTAGAAAGAGATTAACTTGGGATGAACTTAGAAAAACCTTAGAATGAGACTAACGTTTGTCTTTGTTCGTCCCAAGTTAGTCTCGTTAGTCTCATTCTATAGTTTGTCTTATTTCGTCCCAAGTTAGTCCCGTTAGTCTTATGCTATGGTTTGTCTAAGTTTGTCCTTAGAAAGAGACTAACTTGAGACGAACTTAGACAAACCTTAGAATGAGACTAACGTTTGTCTTTGTTCATCCCAAGTTAGTCTCATTTGTCTCATTCAATGGTTTGTCTAAGTTCGTCCTTAGAAAGAGACTAACTTGGGACAAACTTAGACAAACCTTAGCATGAGACTAACGTTTGTCTTTGTTCGTCCCAAGTTAGTCACGTTAGTCTCATTTTAAGGTTTGTCTAAGTCTGTCCTTAGAATGAGACAAACGTTTGTCTTTGTTCGTCCCAAGTTAGTCTCGTTAGTCTCATTTTAAGGTTTGTCTAAGTTTGTCCTTAGAAAGAGACTAACTTGGGACGAACTTAGACAAACCTTAGAATGAGACTAACGTTTGTCTTTGTTCATCCCAAGTTAGCCTCGTTCAATGGTTTGTCTAAGTTTGTCCTTAGAAGAAGACTAACTTGGGACGAACTTAGACAAACCTTAGAATGAGACTAACGTTTGTCTTTGTTCATCCCAAGTTAGTCTCGGTAGTCTCATTCTATGGTTTGTCTAAGTTCGTCCTTCGAAAGAGACTAACTTGGGACCAACTTAGACAAACCTTAGAATGAGACTAACAGTTGTCTTTGTTCGTCCCAATTTAGTCTCGTTAGTCTCATTCTATGGTTTGTCTAAGTTCGTCCTTAGAAAGAGACTAACTTGAGACGAAGTTAGACAACCCTTAGAATGAGACTAACGTTTGTCTTTGTTCATCCCAAGTTAGTCTCGTTAGTCTCATTCTATGGTTTGTCTTTGTTCGTCCCAAGTTAGTCTCGTTAGTCTTATGCTATGGTTTGTCTAAGTTCGTCCTTAGAAAGAGACTAACTTGGGACGAACTTAGACAAACCTTAGAATGAGACTAACGTTTGTCTTTGTTCGTCCCAAGTTAGTCTCGTTCAATGGTTTGTCTAAGTTCGTCCTTAGAAGTAGACTAACTTGGGACGAACTTAGACAAACCTTAGAATGAGACTAACGTTTGTCTTTGTTCGTCCCAAGTTAGCCTTGTTAGTCTCATTTTAAGGTTTGTCTAAGTTCGTCCTTAGAAAGAGACTAACTTGGGACGAACTTAGACAAACCTTAGAATGATACTAACGTTTGTCTTTGTTCGTCCCAAGTTAGTCTCGTTAGTCTCATTCTATGCTTTGTCTAAGTTCGCCCTTAGAAAGAGACTAACTTGGGACGGACATAGAGAAACCTTATAATGAGACTAACGTTTGTCTTTGTTAGTCCCAAGTTAGTCACGTTAGTCTCATTTTAAGGTTTGTCTAAGTTCGTCCTTAGAAAGAGACTAACTTGGGACGAACTTAGACAAACCTTAGAATCAGACTAACGTTTGTCTTTGTTCATCCCAAGTTAGTCTCGTTAGTCTCATTCTAAGGTTTGTCTAAGTTCGTCCTTAGAAAGAGACCAACTTGGGACGAACTTAGACAAACATTAGAATGAGACTAACGTTTGTCTTTGTTCGTCCCAAGTTAGTCTCGTTAGTCTCATTATATGGTTTGTCTTTGTTCGTCCAAAGTTAGTCTCGTTAGTCTTATGCTATAGTTTGTCTAAGTTCGTCCTTAGAAAGAGACTAACTTGGGACGAACTAAGACAAACCTTAGAATGAGACAAACGTTTGTCTTTGTTCGTCCCAATTTAGTCTCGTTAGTCTCATTCTATGGTTTTCTAAGTTCGTCCTTAGAAAGAGACTAACTTGGGACGAACTTAGACAAACCTTGGAATGAGACTAATGTTTGTCTTTGATCGTCCCAAGTTAGTCTCGTTAGTCTCATTCTATGGTTTGTCTTTGTTCGTCCCAAGTTAGTTTCGTTAGTCTTATGCTATGGTTTGTCTAAGTTCGTCCTTAGAAAGAGACTAACTTGGGACGAACTTAGACAAACCTTAGAATGAGACTAACGTTTGTCTTTGTTCATCCCAAGTTAGTCTCGTTAGTCTCATTCTAAGGTTTGTCTAAGTTCGTCCTTAGAAAGAGTCCAACTTGGGCCGAACTTAGACAAACATTAGAATGAGACTAACGTTTGTCTTTGTTCGTGCCAAGTTAGTCTCGTTAGTCTCATTCTATGGTTTGTCTTTGTTCGTCCCAAGTTAGTCTCGTTAGTCTTATGCTATGGTTTGTCAAAGTTCGTCCTTAGAAAGAGACTAACTTGGGACGAACTTAGACAAACCTTAGAATGAGACTAACATTTTTCTTTTTTCGTCCCAATTTAGTCTCGTTAGTCTCATTCTATGGTTTGTCTAAGTTCTTCCTTTGAAAGAGACTAACTTGGGACGAACTTAGACAAACCTTAGAATGAGACTAACGTTTGACTTTGTTCGTCCCAAGTTAGTCTCGTTAGTCTCATTCTATGGTTTGTCTTTGTTCGTCCCAAGTTAGTCTCGTTAGTCTTATGCTATAGTTTGTCTAAGTTCGTCCTTAGAAAGAGACTAACTTGGGACGAACTTAGACAAACCTTAGAATGAGACTAACGTTTGTCTTTGTTCATCCCAAGTTAGCCTCGTTCAATGGTTTGTCTAAGTTTGTCCTTAGAAGAAGACTAACTTGGGACGAACTTAGACAAACCTTAGAATGAGACTAACGTTTGTCTTTGTTCATCCCAAGTTAGTCTCGGTAGTCTCATTCTATGGTTTGTCTAAGTTCGTCCTTCGAAAGAGACTAACTTGGGACCAACTTAGACAAACCTTAGAATGAGACTAACAGTTGTCTTTGTTCGTCCCAATTTAGTCTCGTTAGTCTCATTCTATGGTTTGTCTAAGTTCATCCTTAGAAAGAGACTAACTTGAGACGAAGTTAGACAAACCTTAGAATGAGACTAACGTTTGTCTTTGTTCGTCGCAAGTTAGTCTCGTTAGTCTCATTCTATAGTTTGTCTTTGTTCGTCCCAAGTTAGTCCCGTTAGTCTTATGCTATGGTTTGTCTAAGTTTGTCCTTAGAAAGAGACTAACTTGAGACGAACTTAGACAAACCTTAGAATGAGACTAACGTTTGTCTTTGTTCATCCCAAGTTAGTCTCATTTGTCTCATTCAATGGTTTGTCTAAGTTCGTCCTTAGAAAGAGACTAACTTGGGACAAACTTAGACAAACCTTAGCATGAGACTAACATTTGCCATTGTTCGTCCCAAGTTAGTCTTGTTCAATGGTTTGTCTAAGTTCGTCCTTAGAAAGAGACTAACTTGGGACCAACTTAGACAAACCTTAGAATGAGACTAACAGTTGTCTTTGTTCGTCCCAATTTAGTCTCGTTAGTCTCATTCTATGGTTTGTCTAAGTTCATCCTTAGAAAGAGACTAACTTGGGACGAACTTAGACAAACCTTAGAATGAGACTAACGTTTGTCTTTGTTCGTCGCAAGTTAGTCTCGTTAGTCTCATTCTATAGTTTGTCTTTGTTCGTCCCAAGTTAGTCCCGTTAGTCTTATGCTATGGTTTGTCTAAGTTTGTCCTTAGAAAGAGACTAACTTGAGACGAACTTAGACAAACCTTAGAATGAGACTAACGTTTGTCTTTGTTCATCCCAAGTTAGTCTCATTTGTCTCATTCAATGGTTTGTCTAAGTTCGTCCTTAGAAAGAGACTAACTTGGGACAAACTTAGACAAACCTTAGCATGAGACTAACGTTTGTCTTTGTTCGTCCCAAGTTAGTCTCGTTAATCTCATTCTATGGTTTGTCTTTGTTCGTCCCAAGTTAGTCTCGTTAGTCTCATGCTATGGTTTGTCTAAGTTCGTCCTTAGAAAGAGACTAACTTGGGACGAACTTAGACAAACCTTAGAATGAGACTAACGTTTGTCTTTGTTCGTCCCAATTTAGTCTCGTTAGTCTCATTCTATAGTTTGTCTAACTTCGTCCTTAGAAAGAGACTAACTTGGGATGAACTTAGACAATCCTTAGAATGAGACTACCATTTGTCTTTTTTCATCCTAAGTTAGTCTCGTTAGTCACATTCTATAGTTTGTCTAAGTTCGTCCTTAGAAAGAGACTAACTTGGGACGAACTGAGACAAACCTTAGAATGAGACTAACGTTTGTCTTTGTTCGTCCCAAGTTAGTCTTATTCAATGGTTTGTCTAAGTTCGTCCTTAGAAAGTGACTAACTTGGGACCAACTTAGACAAACCTTAGAATGAGACTAACGTTTGTCTTTGTTCGTCCCAAGTTAGTCTCGTTAGTCTCATTTTAAGGTTTGTCTGAGTTCGTCCTTAGAAAGAGATTAACTTGGGATGAACTTAGAAAAACCTTAGAATGAGACTAACGTTTGTCTTTGTTCGTCCCAAGTTAGTCTCGTTAGTCTCATTCTATAGTTTGTCTTATTTCGTCCCAAGTTAGTCCCGTTAGTCTTATGCTATGGTTTGTCTAAGTTTGTCCTTAGAAAGAGACTAACTTGAGACGAACTTAGACAAACCTTAGAATGAGACTAACGTTTGTCTTTGTTCATCCCAAGTTAGTCTCATTTGTCTCATTCAATGGTTTGTCTAAGTTCGTCCTTAGAAAGAGACTAACTTGGGACAAACTTAGACAAACCTTAGCATGAGACTAACGTTTGTCTTTGTTCGTCCCAAGTTAGTCACGTTAGTCTCATTTTAAGGTTTGTCTAAGTCTGTCCTTAGAATGAGACAAACGTTTGTCTTTGTTCGTCCCAAGTTAGTCTCGTTAGTCTCATTTTAAGGTTTGTCTAAGTTTGTCCTTAGAAAGAGACTAACTTGGGACGAACTTAGACAAACCTTAGAATGAGACTAACGTTTGTCTTTGTTCATCCCAAGTTAGCCTCGTTCAATGGTTTGTCTAAGTTTGTCCTTAGAAGAAGACTAACTTGGGACGAACTTAGACAAACCTTAGAATGAGACTAACGTTTGTCTTTGTTCATCCCAAGTTAGTCTCGGTAGTCTCATTCTATGGTTTGTCTAAGTTCGTCCTTCGAAAGAGACTAACTTGGGACCAACTTAGACAAACCTTAGAATGAGACTAACAGTTGTCTTTGTTCGTCCCAATTTAGTCTCGTTAGTCTCATTCTATGGTTTGTCTAAGTTCGTCCTTAGAAAGAGACTAACTTGAGACGAAGTTAGACAACCCTTAGAATGAGACTAACGTTTGTCTTTGTTCATCCCAAGTTAGTCTCGTTAGTCTCATTCTATGGTTTGTCTTTGTTCGTCCCAAGTTAGTCTCGTTAGTCTTATGCTATGGTTCGTCTAAGTTCGTCCTTAGAAAGAGACTAACTTGGGGCGAACTTAGACAAACCTTAGAATGAGACTAACGTTTGTCTTTGTTCGTCCCAAGTTAGTCTCGTTCAATGGTTTGTCTAAGTTCGTCCTTAGAAGAAGACTAACTTGGGACGAACTTAGACAAACCTTAGAATGAGACTAACGTTTGTCTTTGTTCGTCCCAAGTTAGCCTTGTTAGTCTCATTTTAAGGTTTGTCTAAGTTCGTCCTTAGAAAGAGACTAACTTGGGACGAACTTAGACAAACCTTAGAATGATACTAACGTTTGTCTTTGTTCGTCCCAAGTTAGTCTCGTTAGTCTCATTCTATGCTTTGTCTAAGTTCGCCCTTAGAAAGAGACTAACTTGGGACGGACATAGAGAAACCTTATAATGAGACTAACGTTTGTCTTTGTTAGTCCCAAGTTAGTCACGTTAGTCTCATTTTAAGGTTTGTCTAAGTTCGTCCTTAGAAAGAGACTAACTTGGGACGAACTTAGACAAACCTTAGAATCAGACTAACGTTTGTCTTTGTTCATCCCAAGTTAGTCTCGTTAGTCTCATTCTAAGGTTTGTCTAAGTTCGTCCTTAGAAAGAGACCAACTTGGGACGAACTTAGACAAACATTAGAATGAGACTAACGTTTGTCTTTGTTCGTCCCAAGTTAGTCTCGTTAGTCTCATTATATGGTTTGTCTTTGTTCGTCCCAAGTTAGTCTCGTTAGTCTTATGCTATGGTTTGTCTAAGTTCGTCCTTAGAAAGAGACTAACTTGGGACGAACTAAGACAAACCTTAGAATGAGACAAACGTTTGTCTTTGTTCGTCCCAATTTAGTCTCGTTAGTCTCATTCTATGGTTTTCTAAGTTCGTCCTTAGAAAGAGACTAACTTGGGACGAACTTAGACAAACCTTAGAATGAGACTAATGTTTGTCTTTGATCGTCCCAAGTTAGTCTCGTTAGTCTCATTCTATGGTTTGTCTTTGTTCGTCCCAAGTTAGTTTCGTTAGTCTTATGCTATGGTTTGTCTAAGTTCGTCCTTAGAAAGAGACTAACTTGGGACGAACTTAGACAAACCTTAGAATGAGACTAACGTTTGTCTTTGTTCATCCCAAGTTAGTCTCGTTAGTCTCATTCTAAGGTTTGTCTAAGTTCGTCCTTAGAAAGAGTCCAACTTGGGCCGAACTTAGACAAACATTAGAATGAGACTAACGTTTGTCTTTGTTCGTGCCAAGTTAGTCTCGTTAGTCTCATTCTATGGTTTGTCTTTGTTCGTCCCAAGTTAGTCTCGTTAGTCTTATGCTATGGTTTGTCAAAGTTCGTCCTTAGAAAGAGACTAACTTGGGACGAACTTAGACAAACCTTAGAATGAGACTAACGTTTTTCTTTTTTCGTCCCAATTTAGTCTCGTTAGTCTCATTCTATGGTTTGTCTAAGTTCTTCCTTTGAAAGAGACTAACTTGGGACGAACTTAGACAAACCTTAGAATGAGACTAACGTTTGACTTTGTTCGTCCCAAGTTAGTCTCGTTAGTCTCATTCTATGGTTTGTCTTTGTTCGTCCCAAGTTAGTCTCGTTAGTCTTATGCTATAGTTTGCCTAAGTTCGTCCTTAGAAAGGGACTAACTTGGTACAAACTTAGACAAACCTTAGAATGAGACTAACTTTTATCTTTGTTTGTCCCAATTTAGTCTCGTTAGTCTCTTTCTATGGTTTGTCTAAGTTCGTCCTTAGAAAGAGACTAACTTGGGACAAACTTAGACAAACCTTAGAATGAGACTAAAGTTTGTCTTTGTTCGTCCCAAGTTAGTCTCGTTAGTCTCATTCTATGGTTTGTCTTTGTTTGTCACAAGTTAGTCTCGTTAGTCTTATGCTATGGTTTGTCTAAGTTCGTCCTTAGAAAGAAACTAACTTGGGACGAACTTAGACAAACCTTAGAATGAGACTAACGTTTGTCTTTTTTCATCCCAAGGTAGTCTCGTTAGTCTCATTCTATGGTTTGTCTAAGTTCGTCCTTAGAAAGAGACTAACTTCGGATGAACTTAGACAAACCTTAGAATGAGACTCACGTTTGTCTTTGTTCGTCCCAAGTTAGTCTCGTTCAATGGTTTGTCTAAGTTCATCCTCAGAAAGAGACTAACTTGGGACAAACTTAGACAAACCTTAGAATGAGACTAATGTTTGTCTTTGTTCGTCCCAAGTTAGTCTCGTGAGTCTCAGTCTATGGTTTGTCTTTGTTCGTCCCAAGTTAGTCTCGTTAGTCTCATACTATGGTTTGTCTAAGTTCGTCCTTAGAAAGAGACTAACTTGGGACGAACTTAGACTAACCTTAGAATGACACTAACGTTTGACTTTTTTCGTCCCAAGTTAGTCTCGTTAGTCTCATTCTATGGTTTGTCTAAGTTCGTCCTTTGAAAGAGACTAACTTGGGACGAACTTTGACAAACCATAGAATGAGACTAACGTTTGTCTTTGTTCGTCCCAAGTTAGTTTCGTTAGTCTCATTCTATGGCTTGTCTTTGTTCATCCCAAGTTAGTCTCGTTAGTCTTATGCTATGGTTTGTCTAAGTTCGTCCTTAGAAAGAGACCAACTTGGGACGAACTTCGACAAACCTTAGAATGAGACTAACATTTGTCTTTGTTCGTCCCAAGTTAGTCTCGTTAGTCTCATTCTATGATTTGTTTAAGTTCGTTCTTAGAAAGAGACTAACTTGGGACGAACTTAGACAAACCTTAGAATGAGACTAACGTTTGTCTTTTTTCGTCCCAAGTTAGTCTCGTTAGTCTCATTCTATGGTTTGTCTAAGTTCGTCCTTAGAAAGAGACTAACTTGGGACGAACTTAGACAAACCGTAGAATGAGACTAACGTTATTCTTTTTTCGTCCCAAGTTAGTCTCGTTAGTCTTGTTCAATGGTTTGTCTAAGTTCGTCCTTAGAAAGAGACTAACTTGGGACCAACTTAGACAAACCTTAGAATGAGACTAACGTTTGTCTTTGTTCGTCCCAAGTTAGTCTCGTTAGTCTCATACTATGGTTTGTCTTTGTTCGTCCTAAGTTAGTCTCGTTAGTCTTATGCTATGGTTTGTCTAAGTTCGTCCTTAGAAAGAAACTAACTTGGGACGAACTTAGACAAACCTTAGAATGAGACTAACGTTTGTCTTTTTTCATCCCAAGTTAGTCTCGTTAGTCTCATTCTATGGTTTGTCTAAGTTCGTCCTTAGAAAGAGACTAACTTGGGACGAACTTAGACAAACCTTAGAATGAGACTAACGTTTGTCATTGTTCGTCCCAAGTTAGTCTCGTTAATTTCATTCTATGGTTTGTCTTTGTTCGTCCCAAGTTAGTCTCGTTAGTCTCATGCTATGGTTTGTCTAAGTTCGTCCTTAGAAAGAGAGTAACTTGGGACGAACTTAGACAAACCTTAGAATGAGACTAACGTTTGTCTTTGTTCGTCCCAATTTAGTCTCGTTAGTCTCATTCTATAGTTTGTCTAAGTTCGTCCTTAGAAAGAGACTAACTTGGGACGAACTTAGACAATCCTTAGAATGAGACTAACGTTTGTCTTTTTTCATCCTAAGTTAGTCTCGTTAGTCACATTCTATGGTTTGTCTAAGTTCGTCCTTAGAAAGAGACTAACTTGGGACGAACTGAGACAAACCTTAGAATGAGACTAACGTTTGTCTTTGTTCGTCCCAAGTTATTCTTGTTCAATGGTTTGTCTAAGTTCGTCCTTAGAAAGAGACTAACTTGGGACCAACTTAGACAAACCTTAGAATGAGACTAACGTTTGTCTTTGTTCGTCCCAAGTTAGTCTCGTTAGTCTCATTTTAAGGTTTGTCTGAGTTCGTCCTTAGAAAAAGATTAACTTGGGACGAACTTAGACAAACCTTAGAATGAGACTAACGTTTGTCTTTGTTCGTCCCAAGTTAGTCTCATTAGTCTCATTCTATAGTTTGTCTTTGTTCGTCCCAAGTTAGTCCCGTTAGTCTTATGCTATGGTTTGTCTAAGTTTGTCCTTAGAAAGAGACTAACTTGAGACGAACTTAGACAAACCTTAGAATGAGACTAACGTTTGTCTTTGTTCATCCCAAGTTAGTCTCATTTGTCTCATTCAATGGTTTGTCTAAGTTCGTCCTTAGAAAGAGACTAACTTGGGACAAACTTAGACAAACCTTAGCATGAGACTAACATTTGTCTTTGTTCGTCCCAAGTTAGTCTTGTTCAATGGTTTGTCTAAGTTCGTCCTTAGAAAGAGACTAACTTGGGACCAACTTAGACAAACCTTAGAATGAGACTAACGTTTGTCTTTGTTCGTCCCAAGTTAGTCTCGTTAGTCTCATTTTAAGGTTTGTCTAAGTTCGTCCTTAGAAAGAGATTAACTTGGGACGAACTTAGACAAACCTTAGAATGAGACTAACGTTTGTCTTTGTTCGTCCCAAGTTAGTCTCGTTAGTCTCATTCTATAGTTTGTCTTTGTTCGTCCCAAGTTAGTCCCGTTAGTCTTATGCTATGGTTTGTCTAAGTTTGTCCTTAGAAAGAGACTAACTTGAGACGAACTTAGACGAACCTTAGAATGAGACTAACGTTTGTCTTTGTTCATCCCAAGTTAGTCTCTTTTGTCTCATTCAATGGTTTGTCTAAGTTCGTCCTTAGAAAGAGACTAACTTGGGACAAACTTAGACAAACCTTAGCATGAGACTAACGTTTGTCTTTGTTCGTCCCAAGTTAGTCACGTTAGTCTCATTTTAAGGTTTGTCTAAGTCTGTCCTTAGAAAGAGACTAACTTGGGACGAACTTAGACAAACCTAAGAATGAGACTAACGTTTATCTTTGTTCGTCCCAAGTTAGTCACGTTAGTCTCATTTTAAGGTTTGTCTAAGTTCGTCCTTAGAAAGAGACTAACTTGGGATGAACTTAGACAAACCTTAGAATGAGACTAACGTTTGTCTTTGTTCGTCCCAAGTTAGTCTCGTTAGTCTCATTTTAAGGTTTGTCTAAGTTTGTCCTTAGAAAGAGACTAACTTGAGACGAACTTAGACAAACCTTAGAATGAGACTAACGTTTGTCTTTGTTCATCCCAAGTTAGCCTCGTTCAATGGTTTGTCTAAGTTCGTCCTTAGAAGAAGACTAACTTGGGACGAACTTAGACAAACCTTAGAATGAGACTAACGTTTGTCTTTGTTCATCCCAAGTTAGTCTCGGTAGTCTCATTCTATGGTTTGTCTAAGTTCGTCCTTAGAAAGAGACTAACTTGGGACGAACTTAGACAAACCTTAGAATGAGACTAACAGTTGTCTTTGTTCGTCCCAATTTAGTCTCGTTAGTCTCATTTTATGGTTTGTCTAAGTTCGTCCTTAGAAAGAGACTAACTAGAGACGAAGTTAAACAAACCTTAGAATGAGACTAACGTTTGTCTTCGTTCATCCCAAGTTAGTCTCGTTAGTCTCATTCTATGGTTTGTCTTTGTTCGCCCCAAGTTAGTCTCGTTAGTCTTATGCTATGGTTTGTCTAAGTTCGTCCTTAGAAAGAGACTAACTTGGGACGAACTTAGACAAACCTTAGAATGTGACTAACGTTTGTCTTTGTTCGTCCCAAGTTAGTCTCGTTCAATGGTTTGTCTAAGTTCGTCCTTAGAAGAAGACTAACTTGGGACGAACTTAGACAAACCTTAGAATGAGACTAACGTTTGTCTTTGTTCGTCCCAAGTTAGTCTTGTTAGTCTCATTTTAAGGTTTGTCTAAGTTCGTCCTTAGAAAGAGACTAACTTGGGACCAACTTAGACAAACCTTAGAATGAGACTAACGTTTGTCTTTGTTCGTCCCAAGTTAGTCACGTTAGTCTCATTTTAAGGTTTGTCTAAGTCTGTCCTTAGAAAGAGACTAACTTGGGATGAACTTAGACAAACCTTAGAATGAGACTAACGTTTGTCTTTGTTCGTCCCAAGTTAGTCACGTTAGTCTCATTTTAAGGTTTGTCTAAGTCTGTCCTTAGAAAGAGACTAACTTGGGATGAACTTAGACAAACCTTAGAATGAGACTAACGTTTGTCTTTGTTCGTCCCAAGTTAGTCTCGTTAGTCTCATTTTAAGGTTTGTCTAAGTTTGTCCTTAGAAAGAGACTAACTTGGGACGAACTTAGACAAACCTTAGAATGAGACTAACGTTTGTCTTTGTTCATCCCAAGTTAGCCTCGTTCAATGGTTTGTCTAAGTTTTTCCTTAGAAGAAGACTAACTTGGGATGAACTTAGACAAACCTTAGAGTGAGACTAACGTTTGTCTTTGTTCATCCCAAGTTAGTCTCGGTAGTCTCATTCTATGGTTTGTCTAAGTTCGTCCTTCGAAAGAGACTAACTTGGGACCAACTTAGACAAACCTTAGAATGAGACTAACAGTTGTCTTTGTTCGTCCCAATTTAGTCTCGTTAGTCTCATTCTATGGTTTGTCTAAGTTCGTCCTTAGAAAGTGACTAACTTGAGACGAAGTTAGACAAACCTTGGAATGAGACTAACGTTTGTCTTTGTTCATCCCAAGTTAGTCTCGTTAGTCTCATTCTATGGTTTGTCTTTGTTCGTCCCAAGTTAGTCTCGTTAGTCTTATGCTATGGTTTGTCTAAGTTCGTCCTTAGAAAGAGACTAACTTGGGACGAACATATACAAACCTTAGAATGAGACTAACGTTTGTCTTTGTTCGTCCCAATTTAGTCTCGTTAGTCTCATTCTATAGTTTGTCTAAGTTCGTCCTTAGAAAGAGACTAACTTGGGATGAACTTAGACAATCCTTAGAATGAGACTAACATTTGTCTTTTTTCATCCTAAGTTAGTCTCGTTAGTCACATTCTATGGTTTGTCTAAGTTCGTCCTTAGAAAGAGACTAACTTGGGACGAACTGAGACAAACCTTAGAATGAGATTAACGTTTGTCTTTGTTCGTCCCAAGTTAGTCTTGTTCAATGGTTTGTCTAAGTTCGTCCTTAGAAAGAGACTAACTTGGGACCAACTTAGACAAACCTTAGAATGAGACTAACGTTTGTCTTTGTTCGTCCCAAGTTAGTCTCGTTAGTCTCATTTTAAGGTTTGTCTGAGTTCGTCCTTAGAAAGAGATTAACTTGGGACGAACTTAGACAAACCTTAGAATGAGACTAACGTTTGTCTTTGTTCGTCCCAAGTTAGTCTCGTTAGTCTCATTCTATAGTTTGTCTTTGTTCGTCTCAAGTTAGTCCCGTTAGTCTTATGCTATGGTTTGTCTAAGTTTGTCCTTAGAAAGAGACTAACTTGAGACGAACTTAGACAAACCTTCGAATGAGACTAACGTTTGTCTTTGTTCATCCCAAGTTAGTCTCATTTGTCTCATTCAATGGTTTGTCTAAGTTCGTCCTTAGAAAGAGACTAACTTGGGACAAACTTAGACAAACCTTAGCATGAGACTAACGTTTGTCTTTGTTCGTCCCAAGTTAGTCACGTTAGTCTCATTTTAAGGTTTGTCTAAGTCTGTCCTTAGAAAGAGACTAACTTGGGATGAACTTAGACAAACCTTAGAATGAGACTAACGTTTGTCTTTGTTCGTCCCAAGTTAGTCTCGTTAGTCTCATTTTAAGGTTTGTCTAAGTTTGTCCTTAGAAAGAGACTAACTTGGGACGAACTTAGACAAACCTTAGAATGAGACTAACGTTTGTCTTTGTTCATCCCAAGTTAGCCTCGTTCAATGGTTTGTCTAAGTTTGTCCTTAGAAGAAGACTAACTTGGGACAAACTTAGACAAACCTTAGAATGAGACTAACGTTTGTCTTTGTTCATCCCAAGTTAGTCTCGGTAGTCTCATTCTATGGTTTGTCTAAGTTCGTCCTTCAAAAGAGACTAACTTGGGACCAACTTAGACAAACCTTAGAATGAGACTAACAGTTGTCTTTGTTCGTCCCAATTTAGTCTCGTTAGTCTCATTCTATGGTTTGTCTAAGTTTGTCCTTAGAAAGAGACTAACTTGAGATGAAGTTAGACAAACCTTAGAATGAGACTAACGTTTGTCTTTGTTCATCCCAAGTTAGTCTCGTTAGTCTCATTCTACGGTTTGTCTTTGTTCGTCCCAAGTTAGTCTCGTTAGTCTTATGCTATGGTTTGTCTAAGTTCGTCCTTAGAAAGAGACTAACTTGGGACGAACTTAGACAAACCTTAGAATGAGACTAACGTTTGTCTTTGTTCGTCCCAATTTAGTCTCGTTAGTCTCATTCTATAGTTTGTCTAAGTTCGTCCTTAGAAAGAGACTAACTTGGGATGAACTTAGACAATCCTTAGAATGAGACTAACATTTGTCTTTTTTCATCCTAAGTTAGTCTCGTTAGTCACATTCTATGGTTTGTCTAAGTTCGTCCTTAGAAAGAGACTAACTTGGGACGAACTGAGACAAACCTTAGAATGAGATTAACGTTTGTCTTTGTTCGTCCCAAGTTAGTCTTGTTCAATGGTTTGTCTAAGTTCGTCCTTAGAAAGAGACTAACTTGGGACCAACTTAGACAAACCTTTGAATGAGACTAACGTTTGTCTTTGTTCGTCCCAAGTTAGTCTCGTTAGTCTCATTTTAAGGTTTGTCTGAGTTCGTCCTTAGAAAGAGATTAACTTGGGACGAACTTAGACAAACCTTAGAATGAGACTAACGTTTGTCTTTGTTCGTCCCAAGTTAGTCTCGTTAGTCTCATTCTATAGTTTGTCTTTGTTCGTCTCAAGTTAGTCCCGTTAGTCTTATGCTATGGTTTGTCTAAGTTTGTCCTTAGAAAGAGACTAACTTGAGACGAACTTAGACAAACCTTCGAATGAGACTAACGTTTGTCTTTGTTCATCCCAAGTTAGTCTCATTTGTCTCATTCAATGGTTTGTCTAAGTTCGTCCTTAGAAAGAGACTAACTTGGGACAAACTTAGACAAACCTTAGCATGAGACTAACGTTTGTCTTTGTTCGTCCCAAGTTAGTCACGTTAGTCTCATTTTAAGGTTTGTCTAAGTCTGTCCTTAGAAAGAGACTAACTTGGGATGAACTTAGACAAACCTTAGAATGAGACTAACGTTTGTCTTTGTTCGTCCCAAGTTAGTCTCGTTAGTCTCATTTTAAGGTTTGTCTAAGTTTGTCCTTAGAAAGAGACTAACTTGGGACGAACTTAGACAAACCTTAGAATGAGACTAACGTTTGTCTTTGTTCATCCCAAGTTAGCCTCGTTCAATGGTTTGTCTAAGTTTGTCCTTAGAAGAAGACTAACTTGGGACGAACTTAGACAAACCTTAGAATGAGACTAACGTTTGTCTTTGTTCATCCCAAGTTAGTCTCGGTAGTCTCATTCTATGGTTTGTCTAAGTTCGTCCTTCAAAAGAGACTAACTTGGGACCAACTTAGACAAACCTTAGAATGAGACTAACAGTTGTCTTTGGTCGTCCCAATTTAGTCTCGTTAGTCTCATTCTATGGTTTGTCTAAGTTTGTCCTTAGAAAGAGACTAACTTGAGACGAAGTTAGACAAACCTTAGAATGAGACTAACGTTTGTCTTTGTTCATCCAAAGTTAGTCTCGTTAGTCTCATTCTATGGTTTGTCTTTGTTCGTCCCAAGTTAGTCTCGTTAGTCTTATGCTATGGTTTGTCTAAGTTCGTCCTTAGAAAGAGACTAACTTGGGACGAACTTAGACAAACCTTAGAATGAGACTAACGTTTGTCTTTGTTCGTCCCAAGTTAGTCTCGTTCAATGGTTTGTCTAAGTTCGTCCTTAGAAGAAGACTAACTTGGGACGAACTTAGACAAACCTTAGAATGAGACTAACGTTTGTCTTTGTTCGTCCCAAGTTAGTCTTGTTAGTCTCATTTTAAGGTTTGTCTAAGTTCGTCCTTAGAAAGAGACTAACTTGGGACGAACTTAGACAAACCTTAGAATGATACTAACGTTTGTCTTTGTTCGTCCCAAGTTAGTCTCGTTAGTCTCATTCTATGCTTTGTCTAAGTTCGTCCTTAGAAAGAGACTAACTTGGGACGGACATAGAGAAACCTTAGAATGAGACTAACGTTTGTCTTTGTTCGTCCCAAGTTAGTCACGTTAGTCTCATTTTAAGGTTTGTCTAAGTTCGTCCTTAGAAAGAGACTAACTTGGGACGAACTTAGACAAACCTTACAATGAGACTAATGTTTGTCTTTGTTCATCCCAAGTTAGTCTCGTTAGTCTCATTCTAAGGTTTGTCTAAGTTCGTCCTTAGAAAGAGACCAACTTGGGACGAACTTAGACAAACATTAGAATGAGACTAACGTTTGTCTTTGTTCGTGCCAAGCTAGTCTCGTTAGTCTCATTCTATGGTTTGTCTAAGTTCGTCCCAAGTTAGTCTCGTTCAATGGTTTGTCTAAGTTCGTCCTCAGAAAGAGACTAACTTGGGACAAACTTAGACAAACCTTAGAATGAGACTAATGTTTGTCTTTGTTCGTCCCAAGTTAGTCTCGTGAGTCTCAGTCTATGGTTTGTCTTTGTTCGTCCCAAGTTAGTCTCGTTAGTCTCATACTATGGTTTGTCTAAGTTCGTCCTTAGAAAGAGACTAACTTGGGACGAACTTAGACAAACCTTAGAATGAGACTAAAGTTTGTCTTTGTTCGTCCCAATTTAGTCTCGTTAGTCTCAATCTATGGTATGTCTAAGTTCGTCCTTAGAAAGAGACTAACTTGGGACGAACTTAGACTAACCTTAGAATGACACTAACGTTTGACTTTTTTCGTCCCAAGTTAGTCTCGTTAGTCTCATTCTATGGTTTGTCTAAGTCGTCCTTAGAAAGAGACTAACTTGGGACGAACTTTGACAAACCATAGAATGAGACTAACGTTTGTCTTTGTTCGTCCCAAGTTAGTTTCGTTAGTCTCATTCTATGGTTTGTCTTTGTTCATCCCAAGTTAGTCTCGTTAGTCTTATGCTATGGTTTGTCTAAGTTCGTCCTTAGAAAGAGACTAACTTGGGACGAACTTCGACAAACCTTAGAATGAGACTAACATTTGTCTTTGTTCGTCCCAAGTTAGTCTCGTTAGTCTCATTCTATGATTTGTCTAAGTTCGTCCTTAGAAAGAGACTAACTTGGGACGAACTTAGACAAACCTTAGAATGAGACTAATGTTTGTCTTTGATCGTCCCAAGTTAGTCTCCTTAGTCTCATTCTATGGTTTGTCTTTGTTCGTCCCAAGTTAGTTTCATTAGTCTTATGCTATGGTTTGTCTAAGTTCGTCCTTAGAAAGAGACTAACTTGGGACGAACTTAGACAAACCTTAGAATGAGACTAACGTTTGTCTTTGTTCATCCCAAGTTAGTCTCGTTAGTCTCATTCTAAGGTTTGTCTAAGTTCGTCCTTAGAAAGAGTCCAACTTGGGACGAACTTAGACAAACATTAGAATGAGACTAACGTTTGTCTTTGTTCGTGCCAAGCTAGTCTCGTTAGTCTCATTCTATGGTTTGTCTTTGTTCGTCCCAAGTTAGTCTCGTTAGTCTTATGCTATGGTTTGTCAAAGTTCGTCCTTAGAAAGAGACTAACTTGGGACGAACTTAGACAAACCTTAGAATGAGACTAACGTTTGTCTTTTTTCGTCCCAATTTAGTCTCGTTAGTCTCATTCTATGGTTTGTCTAAGTTCGTCCTTTGAAAGAGACTAACTTGGGACGAACTTAGACAAACCTTAGAATGAGACTAACGTTTGACTTTGTTCGTCCCAAGTTAGTCTCGTTAGTCTCATTCTATGGTTTGTCTTTGTTCGTCCCAAGTTAGTCTCGTTAGTCTTATGCTATGGTTTGCCTAAGTTCGTCCTTAGAAAGGGACTAACTTGGTACAAACTTAGATAAACCTTAGAATGAGACTAACTTTTATCTTTGTTTGTCCCAATTTAGTCTCGTTAGTCTCTTTCTATGGTTTGTCTAAGTTCGTCCTTAGAAAGAGACTAACTTGGGACAAACTTAGACAAACCTTAGAATGAGACTAAAGTTTGTCTTTGTTCGTCCCAAGTTAGTCTAGTTAGTCTCATTCTATGGTTTGTCTTTGTTTGTCACAAGTTAGTCTCGTTAGTCTTATGCTATATGGTTTGTCTAAGTTCGTCCTTAGAAAGAAACTAACTTGGGACGAACTTAGACAAACCTTAGAATGAGACTAACGTTTGTCTTTTTTCATCCCAAGGTAGTCTCGTTAGTCTCATTCTATGGTTTGTCTAAGATCGTCCTTAGAAAGAGACTAACTTCGGATGAACTTAGACAAACCTTAGAATGAGACTCACGTTTGTCTTGGTTCGTCCCAAGTTAGTCTCGTTCAATGGTTTGTCTAAGTTCGTCCTCAGAAAGAGACTAACTTGGGACAAACTTAGACAAACCTTAGAATGAGACTAATGTTTGTCTTTGTTCGTCCCAAGTTAGTCTCGTGAGTCTCAGTCTATGGTTTGTCTTTGTTCGTCCCAAGTTAGTCTCGTTAGTCTCATACTATGGTTTGTCTAAGTTCGTCCTTAGAAAGAAACTAACTTGGGACGAACTTAGATAAACCTTAGAATGAGACTAACGTTTGTCTTTTTTCATCCCAAGTTAGTCTCGTTAGTCTCATTCTATGGTTTGTCTAAGTTCGTCCTTAGAAAGAGACTAACTTGGGACGAACTTAGACAAACCTTAGAATGAGACTAACATTTGTCTTTGTTCGTCCCAAGTTAGTCTCGTTAGTCTCATTTTAAGGTTTGTCTAAGTTCGTCCTTAGAAACAGACTAACTTGGGACGAACTTAGACAAACCTTAGAATGAGACTAACGTTTGTCTTTGTTCGCCCCAAGTTAGTCTCGTTCAATGGGTTGTCTAAGTTCGTCCTTAGAAACAGACTAACTTGGGACGAACTTAGACAAACCTTAGAATGAGACTAACGTTTGTCTTTGTTCGTCCCAAGTTAGTCTTGTTAGTCTCATTTTAAGGTTTGTCTAAGTTCGTCCTTAGAAAGAGACTAACTTGGGACGAACTTAGACAAACCTTAGAATGAGACTAACGTTTGTCTTTTTTCGTCCCAAGTTAGTCTTGTTAGTCTCATTTTAAGGTTTGTCTAAGTTCGTCCTTAGAAAGAGACTAACTTGGGACGAACTTAGACAAACCTTAGAATGAGACTAACGTTTGTCTTTGTTCGTCCTAAGTTACTCTCGTTAGTCTCATTCTATGGTTTGTCTAAGTTCGTCCTTAGAAAGAGACTAACTTGAGACGAACTTAGACAAACCTTAGAATGATACTAACGTTTGTCTTTGTTCATCCCAAGTTACTCTCGTTAGTCTCATTCTATGGTTTGTCTAAGTTCGTCCTTAGAAAGAGACTAACTTGGGACGAACTTAGAGAAACCTTAGAATGAGTGACGGAGCGCACTGCACTGTTGTTAAGGTGCAATGTTCTCTGTACAAATAAATTTATATTTTCCGCTACTCGCGACTACACTACTGGGTAGTAAGTGGTAAGTAGGGGTCGAACCCAAGGGAATTAGAGGGATACGTTGTTCTTTATACTGGCGGGGAACGTGTTTTAGGTTGATTGGGATTTTAGCGCGATTGACTAAGCTACTGTTTTTGGTTTTTTTGGTTTTTTATGCGGAAAAGTAAATATAGAAAATAAATACAGAAATTAAAATACTAAAAGTAAAAGAGGTAAGGGAAGAAGACTTACAGTGGGTGATGCGTGATTGCGATTCCTCCGGTAGATGAGCGGTTGATGGTTGTAGTTGATCGAGCAGTTTACAAAAGTAAATACAGGGGGTTTTTTGTAATTCAAGGAAAAGTATTCGGTTTCAGGTACCTTATATTATAACATGTTTATTAATAACCATTAGTAACCTTTCTAAGTATTCAAAGATGAATCGAGGCCCTTTCACAGCGCAAGACTTGCAACATCGTTTAAAGCAACACATGTTCTACTTCAGACTAATTCCTCCTTTCGAAGTATCTTAGCCTTTTGTGCATCCACCTGATCTCTCAGTTACGATCGACCAAGTGGTGTTTTAGATAAGTCGAACTCCTCGATAAGTTTTGCTTGTTACAGCTTCCACTTACCGAGCATGATCACGAATTCCCACGAAAGAGCTTTGCTTGTTACAGCTTCTACTCAACCTTGGAAACTCTGACTATAAATGGCACATAGAACAAGTTTTGAATACAGAGAAAAGAAACTAAAAGAAATTAAAACATTATATAATACAAGAAAATACCTTCGACCGAATGAGGAGTTTAGCTACGAATATCCATGGAAAAGGACATCATAACTAAATACTCAGGGGTTTTTGAAAACAGTAAGAGGGAAAGGGGTGGAATACTCAAGAACCAACATGAGTATTCCCAATTTCCTACTGAATACTCAAGAACCAACAGGAGTATTCTCTAAAGTATAATACTCAAGAACAAACAGGAGTATTATTTCCAATCAGTATAATACTCAAGAACAAACAGGAGTATTATTTCATAAACCAAACTTACAAAGTAACTTAGAGAGAGAAGTGATTTACAAATTTTTGGATGGATTGAAATGAGGAGGGGTGAGCCTCTATTTATAGCTAAAGGGGAGGAGAATGGAGGGTGGAGATGGCTCCATGTGGTTTTGCATCAAGGGAGGAGGAGGAGGGGAGGAAGATGTGGAGGAGGAGGCCACCACTTGTCACCACCCCATGGTGGCTCTTCTAGCCGCCGGTTGGAGGTAAAAAGGGAGGAGGTTTTGGTGGCTTTGGTTACCTCCTCCCAAAGCCACCGGTCACCCAAGGAGGAGGAGGGGGAAAACCACCCAATGACTCATCTTCTTCACCAAAGCCGCCGGTCACTTGGTCCATGGATTAGTTTTGACAGTTTTGTGCAGTCTTTTCATAAAACTATCAGTCCAATTTTGCTCCGGTCTGACTTTGATTGTTCCTCGGATGGATTTGATTTGAGTAATTCAACGTCAAGATCTTGAGATTTCTTCGTTCGGCATCTGATCTTGACCTTGGATTGACTCTTAATATCTTTTCAGCGTAAAATCCTCTCCTGAGCGTGTTTTCACTTTAGTCTCTAAAATGCCCTGTAGAAATAAATCGGGACTAACAAGCAAAAGTTAAATAGACCAACAGTCTAATTTGGTGGGTTTTACTGTGTTTTTGATTCGTATAATTATGGTCCATCAATGAGACTAACGTTTGTCTTTGTTCGTCCCAAGTTAGTCACGTTAGTCTCATTTTAAGGTTTGTCTAAGTTCGTCCTTAAAAAGAGACTAACTTGGGACGAACTTAGACAAACCTTAGAATGAGACTAACGTTTGTCTTTGTTCGTCCCAAGTTAGTCTCGTTAGTCTCATTCTATGGTTTGTCTAATTTCGTCCTTAGAAAGAGACTACCTTGGGACGAACTTAGACAAACCTTAGAATGAGACTAACGTTTGTCTTTGTTCGTCCTAAGTTACTCTCGTTAGTCTCATTCTATGGTTTGTCTAAGTTCGTCCTTAGAAAGAGACTAACTTGGGACGAACTTAGACAAACCTTAGAATGATACTAACGTTTGTCTTTGTTCATCCCAAGTTAGTCTCGTTAGTCTCATTCTATGGTTTGTCTAAGTTCGACCTTAGAAAGAGACTAACTTGGGACGAACTTTGAGAAACTTTAGAATGAGACTAAGGTTTGTCTTTGTTCGTCCCAAGTTAGTCACGTTAGTCTCATTTTAAGGTTTGTCTAAGTTCATCCTTAGAAAGAAACTAACTTGGGATGAACTTAAACAAACCTTAGAATGAGACTAACGTTTGTCTTTGTTCGTCCCAAGTTAGTCTCGTTCAATGGTTTGTCTAAGTTCGTCCTTAGAAGAAGACTAACTTGGGACGAACTTAGACAAACCTTAGAATGAGACTAACGTTTGTCTTTGTTCGTCCCAAGTTAGTCTTGTTAGTCTCATTTTAAGGTTTGTCTAAGTTCGTCCTTAGAAAGAGACTAACTTGGGATGAACTTAGACAAACCTTAGAATGAGACTAACGTTTGTCTTTGTTCGTCCTAAGTTACTCTCGTTAGTCTCATTCTATGGTTTGTCTAAGTTCGTCCTTAGAAAGAGACTAACTTGGGACGAACTTAGACAAACCTTAGAATGATACTAACGTTTGTCTTTGTTCGTTTTTTTTGAAAAACTAGACGGTGCCAGCACTTATTATTAGATAGGGATCCAAACAGCCTGGATCGTGGCTACTACAAAAAAGAAGCCCCTCAAGCGCCAGGAGATAGTTATGAACCTATCTCCTTAAAAACGCCGAACAGGACATGGAGAACAGCTGGAAACAGGAAGACAACATCCTGAACACGAAACACAACAAAAGCCAGACTAGAAAGCACAACACAACAGAAAAGAAAACAGCACAAAACAAGAAATATCACATCAGTGTCCTCTAAAAACAACTGCCAAAGCAATCATACAGAGAGCCTTAATTTCAGAAGAACGGCATACTACCACACAAGGAGATGACAGCCACAATTAATCACCATAGAGAATCCCTGCTGCGGAGTGATGATGCAGAGTATTCACTGCATTTTTCCGCCTACAATGATGACAAATGTGCAATCCATAACAACGGCACGGAGTGTCCTCCATCAGGCCGTCTCTTCTACACCAAATGGGGAGCTTGAGATAATAACCGGTGAGGCTATGTTGGACAGGAATGGGGAGATCTCGATAAGAGGCCATCATTTTAGGGAGCGTATCAAACTTGGCATAAGACAATGAGACTGCTGGCTGATTCAGAGACGCCAGAATATAATCAAGCTTCTTGGCCTTACATTTATCTTTAGCCTGAATCCAACATTTATAATGTTTGTCTTTGTTCGTCCCAAGTTAGTCTCGTTAGTCTCATTCTATGGTTTGTCTAAGTTCATCCTTAGAAAGAGACTAACTTGGGACGGACTTAGAGAAACTTTAGAATGAGACTAACGTTTGTCTTTGTTCGTCCCAAGTTAGTCACGTTAGTCTCATTTTAAGGTTTGTCTAAGTTTGTCCTTAGAAAGAGACTAATTTGGGACGAAATTAGACAAATCTTAGAATGAGACTAACGTTTGTCTTTGTTCGTCCCAAGTTAGTCTCGTTAGTCTCATTTTAAGGTTTGTCTAAGTTTGTCCTTAGAAAGAGACTAACTTGGGACGAACTTAGACAAACCTTAGAATGAGACTAACGTTTGTCTTTGTTCGTTCTTAGTTAGTCTCGTTAGTCTCATTCGATGGTTTGTCTAAGTTCGTCCTTAGAAAGAGACTAATTTGGGACGAAATTAGACAAATCTTAGAATGAGACTAACGTTTGTCTTTGTTCGTCCCAAGTTAGTCTCATTAGTCTCATTCTATGGTTTGTCTAAGTTCGTCCTTAGAAAGAGACTAACTTGGGACGAACTTAGACAACCCTTAAAATGAGACTAATGTTTGTTTGTGTTCGTCCCAAGTTAGTCACGTTAGTCTCATTTTAAGGTTTGTCTAAGTTCGTCCTTAGAAAGAGACTAATTTGGGACGAAATTAGACAAACCTTAGAATGAGACTAACGTTTGTCTTTGTTCGTCCCAAGTTAGTCTCGTTAGTCTCATTTTAAGGTTTGTCTAAGTTCGTCCTTATAAAGAGACTAACTTGGGATGAACGTAGACAAACCTTAGAATGAGACTAACGTTTGTCTTTGTTCGTCCCAATTTAGTCTCGTTAGTCTCATTCTATGGTTTGTCTAAGTTCGTCCTTAGAAAGAGAATAACTTGGGACGAACTTAGACAAACCTTAGAATGAGACTAACGCTTGTCTTTGTTCGTCCCAAGTTAGTCTCGTTAGTCTTATGCTATGGTTTGTCTAAGTTCGTCCTTAGAAAGAGACTAAATGGGAACAAACTTAGACAAACCTTAGAATGAGACTAACGTTTTTCTTTGTTCGTCCCAAGTTAGTCTCGTTAGTCTCATTCTATGGTTTGTCTTTGTTCGTCCCAAGTTAGTCTCGTTAGTCTCATGCTATGGTTTGTCTAAGTTCGTCCTTAGAAAGAGACTAACTTGGGACGAACTTAGACAAACCTTAGAATGAGACTAACGTTTGTCTTTGTTCGTCCCAATTTAGTCTCGTTAGTCTTATTCTATAGTTTGTCTAAGTTCGTCCTTAGAAAGAGACTAACTTGGGACGAACTTAGACAAACCTTAGAATGAGACTAACGATTGTCTTTGTTCGTCCAAAGTTAGTCTTGTTCAATGGTTTGTCTAAGTTCGTCCTTAGAAAGAGACTAACTTGGGACCAACTTAGACAAACCTTAGAATGAGACTAACGTTTGTCTTTGTTCGTCCCAAGTTAGTCTCGTTAGTCTCATTTTAAGGTTTGTCTGAGTTCGTCCTTAGAAAGAGATTAACTTGGGACAAACTTAGACAAACCTTAGAATGAGACTAACGATTGTCTTTGTTCGTCCCAAGTTAGTCTCGTTATTCTCATTCTATAGTTTGTCTTTGTTCGTCCCAAGTTAGTCCCGTTAGTCTTATGATATGGTTCGTCTAAGTTCGTCCTTAGAAAGAGACTAACTTGGGACGAACTTAGACAAACCTTAGAATGAGACTAACGTTTGTCTTTGTTCATCCCAAGTTAGTTTCGTTAGTCTCATTCAATGGTTTGTCTAAGTTCGTCCTTAAAAAGAGACTAACTTGGGACAAACTTAGACAAACCTTAGAATGAGACTAACATTTGTCTTTGTTCGTCCCAAGTTAGTCACGTTAGTCTCATTTTAAGGTTTGTCTAAGTCTGTCCTTAGAAAGAGACTAACTTGGGACGAACTTAGACAAACCTTAGAATGAGACTAACGTTTGTCTTTGTTCGTCCCAAGTTAGTCACGTTAGTCTCATTTTAAGGTTTGTCTAAGTCTGTCCTTAGAAAGAGACTAACTTGGGACGAACTTAGACAAACCTTAGAATGAGACTAACGTTTGTCTTTGTTCGTCCCAAGTAAGTCTCGTTAGTCTCATTCTATGGTTTGTCTAAGTTCGTCCTTCGAAATAGACTAACTTGGGATGAACTTAGAAAAACCTTAGAATGAGACTAACGTTTGTCTTTGTTCGTCCCAAGTTAGTCTCGTTCAATGGTTTATCTAAGTTCGTCCTTAGAAGAAGACTAACTTGGGACGAACTTAGACAAACCTTAGAATGAGACTAACGTTTGTCTTTGTTCATCCCAAGTTAGTCTCTGTAGTCTCATTCTATGGTTTGTCTAAGTTCGTCCTTAGAAAGAGACTAACTTGGGACGAACTTAGACAAACCTTAGAATGAGACTAACGCTTGTCTTTGTTCGTCCCAATTTAGTCTCGTTAGTCTCATTCTATGGTTTGTCTAAGTTCGTCCTTAGAAAGAGACTAACTTGAGACAAACTTAGACAAACCTTAGAATGAGACTAACGTTTGTCTTTGTTCATCCCAAGTTAGTCTCGTTAGTCTCATTCTATGGTTTGTCTTTGTTCGTCCCAAGTTAGTCTCGTTAGTCTTATGCTATGGTTTGTCTAAGTTCGTCCTTAGAAAGAGACTAACTTGGGATAAACTTAGACAAACCTTAGAATGAGACTAACGTTTGTCTTTGTTCGTCCCAATTTAGTCTCGTTAGTCTCATTCTATGGTTTGTCTAAGTTCGTCCTTAGAAAGAGACTAACTTGGGACGAACTTAGACAAACCTTAGAATGAGACTAACGTTTGTCTTTGTTCGTCCCAAGTTAGTCTCGTTAGTCTCATTCTATGGTTTGTCTTTGTTCGTCCCAATTTAGTCTCGTTAGTCTTATGCTATGGTTTGTCTAAGTTCGTCCTTAGAAAGAGACTAACTTGGGACGAACTTAGACAAACCTTAGAATGAGACTAACGTTTGTCTTTGTTCATCCCAATTTAGTCTCGTTAGTCTCATTCTATAGTTTGTCTAAGTTTGTCCTTAGAAAGAGACTAACTTGGGACGAACTTAGACAAACCTTAGAATGAGACTAACGTTTGTCTTCGTTCGTCCCAAGTTAGTCCCGTTTGTCTCATTCTATGGTTTGTCTTTGTTCGTCCCAAGTTAGTTTCGTTAGTCTTATGCTATGGTTTGTCTAAGTTCGTCCTTAGAAAGAGACTAACTTGGGACGAACTTAGACAAACCTTAGAATGAGACTAACGTTTGTCTTTGTTCGTCCCAAGTTAGTCACGTTAGTCTCATTTTAAGGTTTATCTAAGTTCATCCTTAGAAAGAGACTAACTTGGGACGAACTTAGACAAACCTTAGAATGAGACTAACGTTTGTCTTTGTTCATCCCAAGTTAGTCTCGTTAGTCTCATTTTAAGGTTTGTCTAAGTTCGTCCTTAGAAAGAGACTAACTTGGGACGAACTTAGACAAACCTTAGAGTGAGACTAACGTTTGTCTTTGTTCGTCCCAAGTTACTCTCGTTAGTCTCATTTTAAGGTTTGTCTAAGGTCGTCCTTAGAAAGAGACAAACTTGGGACGAACTTAGACAAACCTTAGAATGAGACTAACGTTTGTCTTTGTTCGTCCCAAGTTAGTCTCGTTAGTCTCATTCTATAGTTTGTCTTTGTTTGTCCCAAGTTAGTCCCGTTAGTCTTATGATATGGTTTGTCTATGTTCGTCCTTAGAAAGAGACTAACTCGGGACGAACTTAGACAAACATTAGAATGAGACTAACGTTTGTCTTTGTTCATCCCAAGTTAGTCTCGTTAGTCTCATTCAATGATTTGTCTAAGTTCGTCCTTAGAAAGAGACTAACGTGGGACAAACTTAGACAAACCTTAGAATGAGACTAACGTTTGTCTTTGTTCGTCCCAAGTTAGTCACGTTAGTCTCATTTTAAGGTTTGTCTAAGTCTGTCCTTAGAAAGAGACTAACTTGGGACGAACATAGATAAACCTTAGAATGAGACTAACGTTTGTCTTTGTTCGTCCCAAGTTAGTCACGTTAGTCTCCTTTTAAGGTTTGCTTAAGTTCGTCCTTAGAAAGAGACTAACTTGGGATGAACTTAGACAAACCTTAGAATGAGACTAACGTTTGTCTTTGTTCGTCCCAAGTTAGTCTCGTTAGTCTCATTTTAAGGTTTGTCTAAGTTTGTCCTTAGAAAGAGACTAACTTGGGACGAACTTAGACAAACCTTAGAATGAGACTACCGTTTGTCTTTGTTCGTCCCAAGTTAGTCTCATTCAATGGTTTGTCTAAGTTCGTCCTTAGAAGAAGACTAACTTGGGACGAACTTAGACAAACCTTAGAATGAGCCTAACGTTTGTCTTTGTTCATCCCAAGTTAGTCTCGGTAGTCTCATTCTATGGTTTGTCTATGTTCGTCCTTAGAAAGAGACTAACTTGAGACGAACTTAGACAAACCTTAGAATGAGACTAATGTATGTCTTTGTTCATCCCAAGTTAGTCTCGTTAGTCTCATTATATGGTTTGTCTTTGTTCGTCCCAAGTTAGTCTCGTTAGTCTTATGCTATGGTTTGTCTCAGTTCGTCCTTAGAAAGAGACTAACTTGGGACGAACTTAGACAAACCTTAGAATGAGACTAACGTTTGTCTTTGTTCGTCCCAATTTATTCTCGTTAGTCTCATTCTATGGTTTGTCTAAGTTCGTCCTTAGAAAGAGACTAACTTGGGATGAACTTAGACAAACCTTAGAATGAGACTAACGTTTGTCTTTGTTCGTCCCAAGTTAGTCTCGTTAGTCTCATTCCATGGTTTGTCTTTCTTCGTCCCAAGTTAGTCTCGTTAGTCTTATGCTATGGTTTGTCTAAGTTCGTCCTTAGAAAGAGACTAACTTGGGACGAACTTAGACAAACCTTAGAATGAGACTAACGTTTGTCTTTGTTCGAACCAAGTTAGTCTCGTTAGTCTCATTCTATGGTTTGTCTTTGGTCGTCCCAAGTTAGTCTCGTTAGTCTTATGCTATGGTTTGTCTAAGTTCGTCCTTAGAAAGAGACTAACTTGGGACGAACTTAGACAAACCTTAGAATGAGACTAACGTTTGTCTTTGTTCGTCCCAAGTTAGTCTCGTTAGTCTCTTTCTATGGTTTGTCTAAGTTCGTCCTTAGAAAGAGACTAACTTGGTACGAACGTAGACAAACCTTAGAATGAGACTAACGTTTGTCTTTGTTCGAACCAAGTTAGTCTCGTTAGTCTCATTCTATGGTTTGTCTTTGGTCGTCCCAAGTTAGTCTCGTTAGTCTTATGCTATGGTTCGTCTAAGTTCGTCCTTAGAAAGAAACTAACTTGGGACGAACTTAGACAAACCTTAGAATGAGACTAACATTTGTCTTTTTTCATCCTAAGTTAGTCTCGTTAGTCTCATTCTATGGTTTGTCTAAGTTCGTCCTTAGAAAGAGACTAACTTGGGACGAACTTAGACAAACCTTAGAATGAGACTAACGTTTGTCTTTGTTCGTCCCAACTTAGTCTCGTTAGTCTCATTCTATGGTTTGTCTAAGTTCGTCCTTAGAAAGAGACTAACTTGGGACGAACTTAGACGAACCTTAGAATGAGACTAACGTTTGTCTTTTTTCGTCCCAAGTTAGTCTCGTTAGTCTCATTCTATGGTTTGTCTAAGTTCGTCCTTAGAAAGAGACTAACTTGGGACGAACTTAGACAAACCTTAGAATGAGACTAACGTTTGTCTTTGTTCGTCCCAACTTAGTCTCGTTAGTCTCATTCTATGGTTTGTCTAAGTTCGTCCTTAGAAAGAGACTAACTTGGGATGAACTTAGACAAACCTTAGAATGAGACTCACGTTTGTCTTTGTTCGTCCCAAGTTAGTCTCGTTCAATGGTTTGTCTAAGTTCGTCCTTAGAAAGAGACTAACTTGGGACGATTTTAGACAAACCTTAGAATGAGACTGACGTTTGTCTTTGTTCGTCCTAAGTTACTCTCGTTAGTCTCATTCTATGGTTTGTCTAAGTTCGTCCTTAGAAAGAGACTAACTTGCGACGAACTTAGACAAACCTTAGAATGATACTAACGTTTGTCTTTGTTCGTCCCAAGTTGGTCTCGTTAGTCTCATTCTATGGTTTGTCTAGGTTCGTCCTTAGAAAGAGACAAACTTGGGACGAACTTAGAGAAACCTTAGAATGAGACTAACGTTTGTCTTTGTTCGTACCAAGTTAGTCACGTTAGTCTCATTCTATGGTTTGTCTAAGTTCGTCCTTAGAAAGAGACTAACTTGGGACGAACTTAGACAAACCTTAGAATGAGACTAACGTTTGTCTTTGTTCGTCCCAAGTTAGTCTCGTTCACTGGTTTGTCTAAGTTCATCCTTAGAAAGAGACTAACTTGGGACGAACTTAGACAAACCTTAGAATGAGACTAACGTTTGTCTTTGTTCGTTCCAAGTTAGTCTCGTTAGTCTCATTTTAAGGTTTGTCTAAGTTCATCCTTAGAAAGAGACTAACTTGGGACGAACTTAGACAAACTTTAGAATGAGACTAACGTTTGTCTTTCTTCTTCCCAATTTAGACTCGTTAGTCTCATTCTATGGTTTGTCTAAGTTCGTCCTTAGAAAGAGACTAACTTGGGACGAACTTAGACGAACCTTAGAATGAGACTAACGTTTGTCTTTTTTGGTCCCAAGTTATTCTCGTTAGTCTCATTCTATGGTTTGTCTAAGTTCGTCCTTAGAAAGAGACTAACTTGGGACGAACTTAGACAAACCTTAGAATGAGACTAACGTTTGTCTTTGTTCATCCCAACTTAGTCTCGTTAGTCTCATTCTATGGTTTGTCTAAGTTCGTCCTTAGAAAGAGACTAACTTGGGACGAACTTAGACGAACCTTAGAATGAGACTAACGTTTGTCTTTTTTCGTCCCAAGTTAGTCTCGTTAGTCTCATTCTATGGTTTGTCTAAGTTCGTCCTTAGAAAGAGACTAACTTGGGACGAACTTAGACAAACCTTAGAATGAGACTAACGTTTGTCTTTGTTCGTCCCAACTTAGTCTCGTTAGTCTCATTCTATGGTTTGTCTAAGTTCGTCCTTAGAAAGAGACTAACTTGGGACGAACTGAGACGAACCTTAGAATGAGACTAACGTTTGTCTTTTTTCGTCCCAAGTTAGTCTCGTTAGTCTCATTCTATGGTTTGTCTAAGTTCGTCCTTAGAAAGAGACTAACTTGGGACGAACTTAGACAAACCTTAGAATGAGACTAACGTTTGTCTTTGTTCGTCCCAAGTTAGTCACGTTAGTCTCATTTTAAGGTTTGTCTAAGTTCGTCCTTAGAAAGAGACTAACTTGGGACGAATTTAGACAAACCTTAGAATGAGACTAACGTGTGTCTTTGTTCGTCCCAAGTTAGTCTCGTTAGTCTCATTTTAAGGTTTGTCTAAGTTCGTCCTTAGAAAGAGACTAACTTGGGACGAACTTAGACAAACCTTAGAATGAGACTAACTTTTGTCTTTGTTCGTCCCACGTTAGTCTCATTAGTCTCATTTTAAGGTTTGTCTAAGTTCGTCCTCAGAAAGAGACTAACTTGGGACGAACTTCGACAAACCTTAGAATGAGACTAACGTTTGTCTTTGTTCGTCCCAAGTTAGTCTCGTTAGTCTTATGCTATGGTTTGTCTCAGTTCGTCCTTAGAAAGAGACTAACTTGGGACGAACTTAGACAAACCTTAGAATGAGACTAACGTTTGTCTTTGTTCATCCCAAGTTAGTCTCGTTAGTCTCATTCTATGGTTTATCTAAGTTCGTCCTTAGAAAGAGACTAACTTGGGACGAACTTAGACAAACCTTAGAATGAGACTAACGTTTGTCTTTGTTCGTCCCACGTTAGTCTCGTTCAATGGTTTGTCTAAGTTCGTCCTTAGAAAGAGACTAACTTGGGACGAACTTAGACAAACCTTAGAATGAGACTAACGTTTGTCTTTGTTTGTCCCAAGTTAGTCTCGTTAGTCTCATTTTAAAGTTTGTCTAAATTCGTCCTTAGAAAGAGACTAACTTGGGATGAACTTAGACAAACCTTAGAATGAGACTAACGTTTGACTTTTTTCGTCCCAAGTTAGTCTCGTTAGTCTCATTCTATTGTTTGTCTAAGTTCGTTCTTAGAAAGAGACTAACTTGGGACGAACTTAGACAAACCTTAGAATGAGACTAACGTTTGTCTTTGTGCGTCCCAAGTTAGTCTCGTTCAATGGTTTGTCTAAGTTAGTCCTTAGAAAGAGACTAACTTGGGATGAACTCAGACAAACCTTAGAATGAGACTAACGTTTGTCTTTTTTCATCCCAAGTTAGTCTCGTTAGTCTCATTCTATGGTTTGTCTTAGTTCGTCCTTAGAAAGAGACTAACTTGGGACGAACTTTGACAAACCTTAGAATGAGACTAACGTTTGTCTTTTGTTCGCCCCAAGTTAGTCTCGTTTAATGGTTTGTCTAAGTTCGTCCTTAGAAAGAGACTAACTTTGGACGAACTTAGACAAACCTTAGAATGAGACTAACGTTTGTCTTTGTTCGTCCCAAGTTAGTCTCATTAGTCTCATTTTAAGGTTTGTCTAAGTTCGTCCTTAGAAAGAGACTAACTTGGGACGAACTTAGACAAATCTTAGAATGAGACTAACGTTTGTCTTTGTTCGTCACAAGTTAGTCTCGTTAGTCTCATTCTATGGTTTGTCGTTGTTCGTCCCAAGTTAGTCTCGTTAGTCTTATGCTATGGTTTGTCTAAGTTCGTCCTTAGAAAGAGACTAACTTGTTACGAACTTAGACAAACCTTAGAATGAGACTAACGTTTGTTTTTGGTCGTCCCAATTTAGTCTCGTTAGTCTCATTCTATGGTTTGTCTAAGTTCGTCCTTAGAAAGAGACTAACTTGGGACGAACTTAGACAAACCTAAGAATGAGACTAACGTTTGTCTTTGTTCGTCCCAAGTTAGTCTCGTTAGTCTCATTCTATGGTTTGTCTTTGTTCGTCCCAAGTTAGTCTCGTTAGTCCTATGCTATGGTTTGTCTAAATTCGTCCTTAGAAAGAGACTAACTTGGACGAACTTAGACAAACCTTAGAATGAGACTCACGTTTGTCTTTGTTCATCCCAAGTTAGTCTCGTTCAATGGTTTGTCTAAGTTCGTCCTCAGAAAGAGACTAACATGGGCGAACTTAGACAAACCTTAGAATGAGACTAACATTTGTCTTTGTTCGTTACAATTTAGTCTCATTAGTCTCATTCTATGGTTTATCTAAGTTTGTCCTTAGAAAGAGACTAACTTGGGACGAACTTAGACAAACCTTAGAATGAGACTAATGTTTGTCTTTGTTCGTCCCACGTTAGTCTCGTTCAATGGTTTGTCTAAGTTCATCCTTAGAAAGAGACTATCTTGGGACGAACTTAGACAAACCATAGAATGAGACTAACGTTTGTCTTTGTTCGTCCCAAGTTAGTCTAGTTAGTCTCGTTCTATGGTTTGTCTAAGTTCGTCCTTAGAAAGAGACTAACTTGGGACGAACTTAAACAAACCTTAGAATGAGACTAACGTTTGTTTTTGTTCGTCCCAAGTTAGTCTCGTTAGTCTCGTTTTAAGTTTTGTCTAAGTTCGTCCTCAGAGAGAGACTAACTTGGGACGAACTTAGACAAACCTTAGAATAAGACTAACGTTTGTCTTTGTTCGTCCCAAGTTAGTCTCGTTAGTCTCATTCTATGATTTGTCTTTGTTCGTCCCAAGTTAGTCTCGTTAGTCTCATACTATGGTTTGTCTAAGTTCGTCCTTAGAATGAGACTAACTTGGGACGAACTTAGACAAACCTTAGAATGAGACTAACGTTTGTCTTTGTTCGTCCCAATTTAGTCTCGTTAGTCTCAATCTATGGTTTGTCTAAGTTCGTCCTTAGAAAGAGACTAACTTGGGACGAACTTAGACAAACCTTAGAGTGACACTAACGTTTGTCTTTTTTCTTCCCAATTTAGTCTCGTTAGTCTCAATCTATGGTTTGTCTAAGTTCGTCCTTAGAAAGAGACTAACTTGGGACGAACTTAGACAAACCTTAGATTGACACTAACGTTTGTCTTTTTTCGTCCCAAGTTAGTCTCGTTAGTCTCATTCTATGGTTTGTCTAAGTTCGTCCTTAGAAAGAGACTAACTTGGGACGAACGTAGACAAACCTTAGAATGAGACTAAAATTTGTCTTTGTTCATCCCAAGTTAGTCACGTTAGTCTCATTTTAATATTTGGTTAATATCGTCTTTAGAAAGAGACTAACTTGTGGCGAACTTAGACAAACCTTAGAATGAGACTAATGTTTGTCTTTGTTCGTCCCAAGTTAGTCACGTTAGTCTCAATATATGGTTTGTCTAAGTTCGTCCTTAGAAAGAGACTAACTTGGGACGAACTTAGACAAACCTTAGAATGAGACTAACGTTTGTCTTTGTCCGTCCCAAGTTAGTCTCGTTAGTCTCATTTTAAGGTTTGTCTAAGTTCGTCCTTAGAAAGAGACTAACATGGGACGAACTTAGACAAACCTTAGAATGAGACTACCGTTTGTCTTTCTTCGTCCCAAGTTAGTCTCGTTCAATGGTTTCTATGGTTTGTCTTCGTTCGTCCCAATTTAGTCTCGTTAGTCTCATTCTATGGTTTGTCTAAGTTCGTCCTTAGAAAGAGACTAACTTGGGACGAACTTAGACAAATCTTAGAATGAGACTAACGTTTGTCTTTGTTCGTCCCACATTAGTCTCGTTCAATGGTTTGTCTAAGTTCGTCCTTAGAAAGAGACTAACTTGGGATGAACTTAGACAAACCTTAGAATGAGACTAACGTTTTTCTTTGTTCGTCCCAAGTTAGTCTCGTTAGTCTTATTTTAAGGTTTGTCTAAGTTCGTCCTTAGAAAGAGACTAACTTGGGATGAAATTAGACAAACCTTAGAATGAGACTAACGTTTGTCTTTTTTCGTCCCAAGTTAGTCTCGATAGTCTCATTCTATTGTTTGTCTAAGTTCGTTCTTAGAAAGAGACAAACTTGGGACGAACTTAGACAAACCTTAGAATGAGACTAACGTTTGTCTTTGTTCGTCCCAAGTTAGTCTCGTTCAATGGTTTGTCTAAGTTCGTCCTTAGAAGAAGACTAACTTGGGACGAACTTAGACAAACCTTAGAATGAGACTAACGTTTGTCTTTGTTCGTCCCAAGTTAGTCTCGTTAGTCTCATTTTAAGGTTTGTCTAAGTTCGTCCTTAGAAAGAGACTAACTTGGGACGAACTTAGACAAACCTTAGAATGAGACTAACGTTTGTCTTTGTTCGTCCCAAGTTAGTGTCGTTAGTCTCATTCTATGGTTTGTCTAAGTTCGTCCCAAGTTAATCTCGTTAGTCTTATGCTATGGTTTGTCTAAGTTCGTCCTTAGAAAGAGACTAACTTGAAACGAACTTAGACAAACCTTAGAATGAGACTAACGTTTGTTTTTGGTCGTCCCAATTTAGTCTTGTTAGTCTCATTCTATGGTTTTTCTAAGTTCGCCCTTAGAAAGAGACTAACTTGGGACGAACTTTGACAAACCTTAGAATGAGACTAACGTTTGTCTTTGTTCGCCCCAAGTTAGTCTCGTTTAATGGTTTGTCTAAGTTCGTCCTTAGAAAGAGACTAACTTGGGACGAACTTAGACAAACCTTAGAATGAGACTAACGTTTGTCTTTGTTCGTCACAAGTTAGTCTCGTTAGTCTCATTCTATGGTTTGTCTTTGTTCGTCCCAAGTTAGTCTCGTTAGTCTTATGCTATGGTTTGTCTAACTTCGTCCTTAGACAGAGACAAACTTGGGACGAACTTAGACAAACCTTAGAATGAGACTAACTTTTGTTTTTGGTCGTCCCAATTTAGTCTCGTTAGTCTCATTCTATGGTTTTCTAAGTTCGTCCTTAGAAAGAGACTAACTTGGGACGAACTTAGACAAACCTTAGAATGAGACTAACGTTTGTCTTTGTTCGTCCCAAGTTAGTCTCGTTAGTCTCATTCTATGGTTTGTCTTTGTTCGTCCCAAGTTAGTCTCGTTAGTCTTATGCTATGGTTTGTCTAAGTTCGTCCTTAGAAAGAGACTAACTTGGGACGAACTAAGACAAACCTTAGAATGAGACTAACGTTTGTCTTTGTTCGTCCCAATTTAGTCTCGTTAGTCTCATTCTATGGTTTGTCTAAGTTCGTCCTTAGAAAGAGACTAACTTGGGACGAACTTAGACAAACCTTAGAATGAGACTTACGTTTGTCTTTGTTCATCCCAAGTTAGTCTCGTTCAATGGTTTGTCTAAGTTCGCCCTCAGAAAGAGACTAACTTGGGACGAACTTAGACAAACCTTACAATGAGACTAACGTTTGTCTTTGTTCGTCCAAAGTTAGTCTCGTTAGTCTCATTTGAAGTTTTGTCTAAGTTCATCCTTAGAAATAGACTAACTTGGGACGAACTTCGACAAACCTTAGAATGAGACTAACGTTTGTCTTTGTTCGTCCCAAGTTAGTCTTGTTAGTCTCAATCTATGGTTTGTCTAAGTTCGTCCTTAGAAAGAGACTAACTTGGGACGAACTTAGAAAAACCATAGAGTGACACTAACGTTTGTCTTTTTTCGTCCCAAGTTACTCTCGTTAGTCTCATAACTATGGTTTGTCTAAGTTCGTCCTTAGAAAGAGACTAACTTGGGACGAACTTAGACAAACCTTAGAATGAGACTAACGTTTGTCTTTGTTCGTCCCAAGTTAGTCTCGTTAGTCTCATTTTAAGGTTTTTCTAAGTTCGTCCTTAGAAAGAGACTAACTTGGAACGAACGTAGACAAACCTTAGAATGAGACTAAAATTTGTCTTTGTTCATCCCAAGTTAGTCACGTTAGTCTCATTTTAATATTTGGTTAATATCGTCTTTAGAAAGAGACTAACTTGGGGCGAACTTAGACAAACCTTAGAATGAGACTAATGTTTGTCTTTGTTCGTCCCAAGTTAGTCACGTTAGTCTCAATATATGGTTTGTCTTAGTTCGTCCTTAGAAAGAGACTAACTTGGGACGAACTTAGACAAACCTTAGAATGAGACTAACGTTTGTCTTTGTCCGTCCCAAGTTAGTCTCGTTAGTCTCATTTTAAGGTTTGTCTAAGTTCGTCCTTAGAAAGAGACTAACTTGGGACGAACTTAGACAAACCTTAGAATGAGACTACCGTTTGTCTTTCTTCGTCCCAAGTTAGTCTTGTTCAATGGTTTCTATGGTTTGTCTTCGTTCGTCCCAATTTAGTCTCGTTAGTCTCATTCTATGGTTTGTCTAAGTTCGTCCTTAGAAAGAGACTAACTTGGGACGAACTTAGACAAACCTTAGAATGAGACTAACGTTTGTCTTTGTTCGTCCCACGTTAGTCTCGTTCAATGGTTTGTCTAAGTTCGTCCTTAGAAAGAGACTAACTTGGGATGAACTTAGACAAACCTTAGAATGAGACTAACGTTTTTCTTTGTTCGTCCCAAGTTAGTCTCGTTAGTCTTATTTTAAGGTTTGTCTAAGTTCGTCCTTAGAAAGAGACTAACTTGGGATGAAATTAGACAAACCTTAGAATGAGACTAACGTTTGTCTTTTTTCGTCCCAAGTTAGTCTCGATAGTCTCATTCTATTGTTTGTCTAAGTTCGTTCTTAGAAAGAGACAAACTTGGGACGAACTTAGACAAACCTTAGAATGAGACTAACGTTTGTCTTTGTTCATCCCAAGTTAGTCTCGTTCAATGGTTTGTCTAAGTTCGCCCTCAGAAAGAGACTAACTTGGGACGAACTTAGACAAACCTTACAATGAGACTAACGTTTGTCTTTGTTCGTCCAAAGTTAGTCTCGTTAGTCTCATTTGAAGTTTTGTCTAAGTTCATCCTTAGAAATAGACTAACTTGGGACGAACTTCGACAAACCTTAGAATGAGACTAACGTTTGTCTTTGTTCGTCCCAAGTTAGTCTTGTTAGTCTCAATCTATGGTTTGTCTAAGTTCGTCCTTAGAAAGAGACTAACTTGGGACGAACTTAGAAAAACCATAGAGTGACACTAACGTTTGTCTTTTTTCGTCCCAAGTTACTCTCGTTAGTCTCATAACTATGGTTTGTCTAAGTTCGTCCTTAGAAAGAGACTAACTTGGGACGAACTTAGACAAACCTTAGAATGAGACTAACGTTTGTCTTTGTTCGTCCCAAGTTAGTCTCGTTAGTCTCATTTTAAGGTTTTTCTAAGTTCGTCCTTAGAAAGAGACTAACTTGGAACGAACGTAGACAAACCTTAGAATGAGACTAAAATTTGTCTATGTTCATCCCAAGTTAGTCACGTTAGTCTCATTTTAATATTTGGTTAATATCGTCTTTAGAAAGAGACTAACTTGGGGCGAACTTAGACAAACCTTAGAATGAGACTAATGTTTGTCTTTGTTCGTCCCAAGTTAGTCACGTTAGTCTCAATATATGGTTTGTCTTAGTTCGTCCTTAGAAAGAGACTAACTTGGGACGAACTTAGACAAACCTTAGAATGAGACTAACGTTTGTCTTTGTCCGTCCCAAGTTAGTCTCGTTAGTCTCATTTTAAGGTTTGTCTAAGTTCGTCCTTAGAAAGAGACTAACTTGGGACGAACTTAGACAAACCTTAGAATGAGACTACCGTTTGTCTTTCTTCGTCCCAAGTTAGTCTTGTTCAATGGTTTCTATGGTTTGTCTTCGTTCGTCCCAATTTAGTCTCGTTAGTCTCATTCTATGGTTTGTCTAAGTTCGTCCTTAGAAAGAGACTAACTTGGGACGAACTTAGACAAACCTTAGAATGAGACTAACGTTTGTCTTTGTTCGTCCCACGTTAGTCTCGTTCAATGGTTTGTCTAAGTTCGTCCTTAGAAAGAGACTAACTTGGGATGAACTTAGACAAACCTTAGAATGAGACTAACGTTTTTCTTTGTTCGTCCCAAGTTAGTCTCGTTAGTCTTATTTTAAGGTTTGTCTAAGTTCGTCCTTAGAAAGAGACTAACTTGGGATGAAATTAGACAAACCTTAGAATGAGACTAACGTTTGTCTTTTTTCGTCCCAAGTTAGTCTCGATAGTCTCATTCTATTGTTTGTCTAAGTTCGTTCTTAGAAAGAGACAAACTTGGGACGAACTTAGACAAACCTTAGAATGAGACTAACGTTTGTCTTTGTTCATCCCAAGTTAGTCTCGTTCAATGGTTTGTCTAAGTTCGCCCTCAGAAAGAGACTAACTTGGGACGAACTTAGACAAACCTTACAATGAGACTAACGTTTGTCTTTGTTCGTCCAAAGTTAGTCTCGTTAGTCTCATTTGAAGTTTTGTCTAAGTTCATCCTTAGAAATAGACTAACTTGGGACGAACTTCGACAAACCTTAGAATGAGACTAACGTTTGTCTTTGTTCGTCCCAAGTTAGTCTTGTTAGTCTCAATCTATGGTTTGTCTAAGTTCGTCCTTAGAAAGAGACTAACTTGGGACGAACTTAGAAAAACCATAGAGTGACACTAACGTTTGTCTTTTTTCGTCCCAAGTTACTCTCGTTAGTCTCATAACTATGGTTTGTCTAAGTTCGTCCTTAGAAAGAGACTAACTTGGGACGAACTTAGACAAACCTTAGAATGAGACTAACGTTTGTCTTTGTTCGTCCCAAGTTAGTCTCGTTAGTCTCATTTTAAGGTTTTTCTAAGTTCGTCCTCAGAAAGAGACTAACTTGGAACGAACGTAGACAAACCTTAGAATGAGACTAAAATTTGTCTTTGTTCATCCCAAGTTAGTCACGTTAGTCTCATTTTAATATTTGGTTAATATCGTCTTTAGAAAGAGACTAACTTGGGGCGAACTTAGACAAACCTTAGAATGAGACTAATGTTTGTCTTTGTTCGTCCCAAGTTAGTCACGTTAGTCTCAATATATGGTTTGTCTTAGTTCGTCCTTAGAAAGAGACTAACTTGGGACGAACTTAGACAAACCTTAGAATGAGACTAACGTTTGTCTTTGTCCGTCCCAAGTTAGTCTCGTTAGTCTCATTTTAAGGTTTGTCTAAGTTCGTCCTTAGAAAGAGACTAACTTGGGACGAACTTAGACAAACCTTAGAATGAGACTACCGTTTGTCTTTCTTCGTCCCAAGTTAGTCTTGTTCAATGGTTTCTATGGTTTGTCTTCGTTCGTCCCAATTTAGTCTCGTTAGTCTCATTCTATGGTTTGTCTAAGTTCGTCCTTAGAAAGAGACTAACTTGGGACGAACTTAGACAAACCTTAGAATGAGACTAACGTTTGTCTTTGTTCGTCCCACGTTAGTCTCGTTCAATGGTTTGTCTAAGTTCGTCCTTAGAAAGAGACTAACTTGGGATGAACTTAGACAAACCTTAGAATGAGACTAACGTTTTTCTTTGTTCGTCCCAAGTTAGTCTCGTTAGTCTTATTTTAAGGTTTGTCTAAGTTCGTCCTTAGAAAGAGACTAACTTGGGATGAAATTAGACAAACCTTAGAATGAGACTAACGTTTGTCTTTTTTCGTCCCAAGTTAGTCTCGATAGTCTCATTCTATTGTTTGTCTAAGTTCGTTCTTAGAAAGAGACAAACTTGGGACGAACTTAGACAAACCTTAGAATGAGACTAACGTTTGTCTTTGTTCATCCCAAGTTAGTCTCGTTCAATGGTTTGTCTAAGTTCGCCCTCAGAAAGAGACTAACTTGGGACGAACTTAGACAAACCTTACAATGAGACTAACGTTTGTCTTTGTTCGTCCAAAGTTAGTCTCGTTAGTCTCATTTGAAGTTTTGTCTAAGTTCATCCTTAGAAATAGACTAACTTGGGACGAACTTCGACAAACCTTAGAATGAGACTAACGTTTGTCTTTGTTCGTCCCAAGTTAGTCTTGTTAGTCTCAATCTATGGTTTGTCTAAGTTCGTCCTTAGAAAGAGACTAACTTGGGACGAACTTAGAAAAACCATAGAGTGACACTAACGTTTGTCTTTTTTCGTCCCAAGTTACTCTCGTTAGTCTCATACTATGGTTTGTCTAAGTTCGTCCTTAGAAAGAGACTAACTTGGGACGAACTTAGACAAACCTTAGAATGAGACTAACGTTTGTCTTTGTTCGTCCCAAGTTAGTCTCGTTAGTCTCATTTTAAGGTTTTTCTAAGTTCGTCCTTAGAAAGAGACTAACTTGGAACGAACGTAGACAAACCTTAGAATGAGACTAAAATTTGTCTTTGTTCATCCCAAGTTAGTCACGTTAGTCTCATTTTAATATTTGGTTAATATCGTCTTTAGAAAGAGACTAACTTGGGGCGAACTTAGACAAACCTTAGAATGAGACTAATGTTTGTCTTTGTTCGTCCCAAGTTAGTCACGTTAGTCTCAATATATGGTTTGTCTTAGTTCGTCCTTAGAAAGAGACTAACTTGGGACGAACTTAGACAAACCTTAGAATGAGACTAACGTTTGTCTTTGTCCGTCCCAAGTTAGTCTCGTTAGTCTCATTTTAAGGTTTGTCTAAGTTCGTCCTTAGAAAGAGACTAACTTGGGACGAACTTAGACAAACCTTAGAATGAGACTACCGTTTGTCTTTCTTCGTCCCAAGTTAGTCTTGTTCAATGGTTTCTATGGTTTGTCTTCGTTCGTCCCAATTTAGTCTCGTTAGTCTCATTCTATGGTTTGTCTAAGTTCGTCCTTAGAAAGAGACTAACTTGGGACGAACTTAGACAAACCTTAGAATGAGACTAACGTTTGTCTTTGTTCGTCCCACGTTAGTCTCGTTCAATGGTTTGTCTAAGTTCGTCCTTAGAAAGAGACTAACTTGGGATGAACTTAGACAAACCTTAGAATGAGACTAACGTTTTTCTTTGTTCGTCCCAAGTTAGTCTCGTTAGTCTTATTTTAAGGTTTGTCTAAGTTCGTCCTTAGAAAGAGACTAACTTGGGATGAAATTAGACAAACCTTAGAATGAGACTAACGTTTGTCTTTTTTCGTCCCAAGTTAGTCTCGATAGTCTCATTCTATTGTTTGTCTAAGTTCGTTCTTAGAAAGAGACAAACTTGGGACGAACTTAGACAAACCTTAGAATGAGACTAACGTTTGTCTTTGTTCGTCCCAAGTTTGTCTCGTTCAATGGTTTGTCTAAGTTCGTCCTTAGAAGAAGACTAACTTGGGACGAACTTAGACAACCCTTAGAATGAGACTAACGTTTGTCTTTGTTCGTCCCAAGTTAGTCTCGTTAGTCTCATTTTAAGGTTTGTCTAAGTTTGTCCTTAGAAAGAGACTAACTTGGGACGAACTTAGACAAACCTTAGAATGAGACTAACGTTTGTCTTTGTTTGTCCCAAGTTAGTCTCTTTAGTCTCATTCTATGGTTTGTCTAAATCGTCCTTAGAAAGAGACTAACTTGGGATGAAATTTGACAAACCTTAGAATGAGACTAACGTTTGTCTTTGTTCGTCCCAAGTTAGTCTCGTTAGTCTCATTCTATTATTTGTCTTTGTTCGTCCCAAGTTAGTCTCGTTAGTCTTATGCTATGGTTTGTCTAGGTTCGTCCTTAGAAAGAGTCTAACTTGGGACGAACTTAGACAAACCTTAGAATGAGACTAACGTTTGTCTTTGTTTGTCCCAATTTAGTCTCGTTAGTCTCATTCTATGGTTTGTCCAAGTTCGTCCTTAGAAAGAGACTGAGTTGGGACGAAATTAGACAAACCTTAGAATGAGACTAACGTTTGTCTTTGTTCGTCCCAAGTTAGTGTCGTTAGTCTCATTCTATGGTTTGTATAAGTTCGTCCCAAGTTAATCTCGTTAGTCTTATGCTATGGTTTGTCTAAGTTCGTCCTTAGAAAGAGACTAACTTGAAACGAACTTAGACAAACCTTAGAATGAGACTAACGTTTGTTTTTGGTCGTCCCAATTTAGTCTTGTTAGTCTCATTCTATGGTTTTTCTAAGTTCGTCCTTAGAAAGAGACTAACTTGGGACGAACTTTGACAAACCTTAGAATGAGATTAACGTTTGTCTTTGTTCGCCCCAAGTTTGTCTCGTTTAATGGTTTGTCTAAGTTCGTCCTTAGAAAGACACTAACTTGGGACGAACTTAGACAAACCTTAGAATGAGACTAACGTTTGTCTTTGTTCGTCCCAAGTTAGTCTCGTTAGTCTCATTTTAAGGTTTGTCTAAGTTCGTCCTTAGAAAGAGACTAACTTGGGACGAACTTAGACAAACCTTAGAATGAGACTAACGTTTGTCTTTGTTCGTCACAAGTTAGTCTCGTTAGTCTCATTCTATGGTTTGTCTTTGTTCGTCCCAAGTTAGTCTCGTTAGTCTTATGCTATGGTTTGTCTAACTTCGTCCTTAGACAGAGACTAACTTGGGACGAACTTAGACAAACCTTAGAATGAGACTAACTTTTGTTTTTGGTCGTCCCAATTTAGTCTCGTTAGTCTCATTCTATGGTTTGTCTAAGTTCGTCCTTAGAAAGAGACTAACTTGGGACGAACTTAGACAAACCTTAGAATGAGACTAACGTTTGTCTTTGTTCGTCCCAAGTTAGTCTCGTTAGTCTCATTCTATGGTTTGTCTTTGTTCGTCCCAAGTTAGTCTCGTTAGTCTTATGCTATGGTTTGTCTAAGTTCGTCCTTAGAAAGAGACTAACTTGGGACGAACTTAGACAAACCTTAGAATGAGACTAACGTTTGTCTTTGTTCGTCCCAAGTTAGTCTCGTTAGTCTCATTCTATGGTTTGTCTTTGTTCGTCCCAAGTTAGTCTCGTTAGTCTTATGCTATGGTTTGTGTAAGTTCGTCCTTAGAAAGAGACTAACTTGGGACGAACTTAGACAAACCTTAGAATGAGACTTACGTTTGTCTTTGTTCATCCCAAGTTAGTCTCGTTCAATGGTTTGTCTAAGTTCGCCCTCAGAAAGAGACTAACTTGGGACGAACTTAGACAAACCTTACAATGAGACTAACGTTTGTCTTTGTTCGTCCAAAGTTAGTCTCGTTAGTCTCATTTGAAGTTTTGTCTAAGTTCATCCTTAGAAATAGACTAACTTGGGACGAACTTAGACAAACCTTAGAATGAGACTAACGTTTGTCTTTGTTCGTCCCAAGTTAGTCTCGTTAGTCTCATTTTAAGGTTTTTCTAAGTTCGTCCTTAGAAAGAGACTAACTTGGGACGAACGTAGACAAACCTTAGAATGAGACTAACGTTTGTCGTTGTTCGTCCCAAGTTAATCACGTTAGTCTCATTCTATGGTTTGTCTTTGTTCGTCCCAAGTTAGTCTCGTTAGTCTCATGCTATGGTTTGTCTAAGTTCATCCTTAGAAAGAGACTAACTTGGGACGAACTTAGACAAACCATAGAATGAGACTAACGGTTGTCTTTGTTCGTCCCAATTTAGTCTCGTTAGTCTCATTCTATGGCTTGTCTAAGTTCGTCCTTAGAAAGAGACTAACTTGAGATGAACTTAGACCAACCTTAGAATGAGACTAACGTTTGTCTTTGTTCGTCCCAAGTTAGTCTCGTTAGTCTCATTCTATGGTGTGTCTTTGTTCGTCCCAAGTTAGTCCCGTTAGTCTTATGCTATGGTTTGTCTAAGTTCGTCCTTAGAAATAGACTAACTTGGGACGAACTTAGACAAACCTTAGAATGAGACTAACGTTTGTCTTTGTTTTTCCCAAGTTAGTCTCGTTAGTCTCATTCTATGGTTTGTCTAAGTTCGTCCTTAGAAAGAGACTAACTTGGGACGAACTTAGACAATCCTTAGAATGAGACTAACATTTGTCTTTGTTCGTCCCAAGTTAGTCACGTTAGTCTCATTTTAAGGTTTGTCTAAGTTCGTCCTTAGAAAGAGACTAACTTGGGACGAACTAAGACATACCTTAGAATGAGACTAACGTTTGCCTTTGTTCGTCCCAAGTTAGTCACGTTAGTCTCATTTTAAGATTTGTCTAAGTTCATCCTTAGAAAGAGACTAACTTGGGATGAACTTAGACATACCTTAGAATGAGACTAACGTTTGTCTTTGTTCGTCCAAAGTTAGTGATGGACCACAATTATACGAATCAAAAACACAGTAAAACCCCCCAAGTTAGACTGTTTTTCTATCTAACATCCATCTGTTAGTCCCGATATATTTCCACAGGTCATTTTAGAGACTGAAGTGAAAACACGCTAAGGAGAGGATTTTATGCTGAAAAGATAACAAGAGTCAATCCAAGGTCAAGATCATATGCCGACTAAAGAAATATCAAGGATCCTGATGTGAAATTGACCATAACAAATTAATCAGAAGAATCAGGAGAGGAATCAAGACAGCCCGGGGAAGGAACACACTGACAGTTTTGTGAAAAGACTGCACACAACTGTACAAAACTCACATATGGGCAAGATGACTTGTGACTTGAAGAAGAGGTGGCCAAAGAGGAAAACCACCCCAAAACCACCACCCACCACCGGCGGCTCCTCCACCCTCCTCCTCCATGTGACCGGTTGACTTGCCTTGGAGGTGGCAAAGCCAACCTCTCCTCCTCCACCACAACCGGCTACCGGCGGCTGCCCTCCACCACTCCTCCTCCGCCACTTGGTGGCTCCTCCTTGGCTCCTCCTTGCCTCCTCCTCCTCCCTTGGATCAAACCAATCTCCACCACCCATCTCCACCCATTTTTCCTATAAAAGGAGGTGCTCCTCCCCTCACAAATTCATCCCAAAAATTGTAATCACTTCTCTCTCTACATTTTGTTACTTGTAAGTTTGGTTCGGTTTTGAAATAATACTCCTGTTTGTTCTTGAGTATTATACTGGAAATTATAATACTCTTGTCGGTTCTCGAGTATTATAATACTGTAGAGAATACTCCTGTTGGTTCTTGAGTATTCAGTAGGAAATTAGGAATACTCCTGTTGGTTCTTGAGTATTCCACCCCTTTCCCTCTTACTGTTTTCAAAAACCCCCGAGTATTTAGCTATGGTATCCATCTCTATGGATATTCGTAGCTAAACTCTTTATTCGGTGGAAGGTATTTTCTTGTATTATATAATGTTGTAATATCTTTTAGTTTTATTTCTTTGTATTCAAAACTTGTTCTATGTGCCATTTATAGTCAGAATTTCCAAGGTTGAGTGGATGCTACGAAAGGGCAAAACTCTTCCGTGGGGATTCGTGAACATACTCGGGTAAGTGGATGCTACGAAAGGGCAAAGCTTATCTGAGAAGTTCGACTCATCTAAAACACCACTTGGTCAATCGTAACTGTGAGATCAAGTGGATGCACAAAAGGCTAAGATACTTCGAAAGGAGGAATTAGTCTGAAATAGAACAAGGGTTGCTTTAAACGATGTTGCAAGTCTTGCGCTACGAAAGGGCCTCGATTCATCTTTGAATACTTAGAAAAGTTACTAACAGTTTATTATATACATGTTATAATATAAGAGTACCTGAAACCGAATGCTTTTCTTTACTGTTAAACCGCAATCACCAACTGCTGATCTACCGGAGGAATTACAATCACGCATCACCCACTGTAAGTCTTTTTTGTATTTACAGCATTTAATTTCTGTATTTCCTTTTCCGCAATCAAAACCAAAAAACCCCCAAAAAATCACGTAGTTAATTAGAGCGCTAAAATCTCAATCAACCATAAAACACGCTCCCCCCAGTTCAATCACCCTAAAAGAATAGCCTATTCCCCTAATTCCCTTGGGTTCGACCCCTACTTACCACTTACTACCCAGTAGTGTAGTCACAAGTAGCGGATATTATAAATTTATTTGTACAAAGGACACTGCACCTTAACGACAGTGCGGTGGCCCTCCGTCAAATTGGCGCCGTTGCCGGGGAATTAGCCATCGAATAAGCTATTCTTTCGTTCCCTCCCATGACCTCATGACGCAACCACCTTCATATGCATGGACAACACGGCACCTTCCACTGTTCGGGGGAACGGATGCAGAAGATCCAGTACTACACTGTCGGAGCTTTCACTACGTTTGCTGCCACATTAAACCTGAGACTGAAACGTTAGAAGAATTTAAGCTTAAATGCTTTAAATTCTCTCTAACGGATTTCGCAACAATCTGGTATTACACATCACCCGCTAGTAGTGCGGTACGTTTCGTGGACCTCTGTGCACCATTCCTGAAAGAATTCTCACCACCATCTTTACGCCAAGAAACCCGCGAGAAGATCCTGAACCTTCAACAATCCCGGGATGAGACTTTGGACAAATACTACATGAACTACGATGCCATCGTCTCAAGCTGCCCGCACCATGGGTTTACGAAGAAATTTCTTCTCCAAAAATTTCTTCGTGGGATGAGGGCCGAAGAGCTGGGAAGAGTTAACGAAGCTATGAGAAGGTCTGCCATAAACTTCACCATTGCAGACATGTGGCACCTTATAATCGGCTTGGCCGCTGCCACAAGACGAGCACCCCAAATTGACGAGGAAATGCAGACAGAAGAAGCTGACCCAGAGGCTGATGAAGGAGAAACCACCGAACCGTCAGAAGAGACTCCTGAACCATCTGAAGAATCAGACATGGAAAGCACTGGAAGCAACGAAGTAGGAGTCCAGAACACCACTGACGAATTTCCCAGGCCTTCCCGACTTTTCCCCTCGATCAATAGACAAATCGCTGAAAACCATGTGATCAAAGAAGAGGCTGAAAAGAGGATGGGAAAAGGGCCTGAGCAGAATGACTCCTACATGGAGCACGCTTTCGCCATGACTGGACAAGGCAGCCTTAAACAGGAGAACACCCAGTTCAAAAAGCTGATAGTGAAAGGTCCCTCGCCTTCTCAGAGACGTTGGAAGGAGATACCATCAGAACTGGACCCAAACCCGTCATCTGCTAAAAAATCAGGAAGACTCACCGCAAGAATCAAGGTCGGTGGAATCAAAAAGTTTGACCTCAGCCACCCATGGGACCCAAACCAGTAATCCACAACGAGGTATCGTCGAGCCAACGACGTAAAACAAGTGCACTGGTCGGGAGGTAACCCGACACTATCTTACTTTCCGCACTTACTTTCAGTACTTAGTTTTAAGCTTGCATGACTTTTGAACTAAGGCACGCCTTCGTTCAAAAGTGGGGGGTGAAAACCGCCTGTGTACATAAATAACATGCTTGCTGTTTTTCTTTTTTTAGTAATAGTATCTTTTTGAACATATGAACTTAAGAATGTGAAAAAGATAAATCAGAATTCATGCATTTACCTTGTGAAAATTCAAACTGTTTAAAAACTTAGAATGTAACTTTCCATTTGTCCTTTGTACTGAGATAACTAGGGATGTGGAGTTGACATAAACTGCCCTAGAAGGACTTGGGAAGCAATCAAAGGATCAGATCAAACTATATGGTTTTCGAAGTCAGTGGAGGCTGCACTTCAGGTTTTCAGTGAATAATTGAGTCAAACTCCGCCAAGAAGCATCTATGCAAAGGCGAGGACGGGAATCAGACCGTCCTCTCTCTAGTCAAAATAGCCGAGAAAATAGATAAGCGACCCTCATCTTGACCCGCGCAAAACGACGAAGACGAGAGGAGAGGGGAGGTATATCCATAAGCTTGCGGGCGATGATTGGACCTCCCAAGAAGGCTGACAAAATGGACTAGCAAGTCACAAAGAAGCGAAAAACTCAAAGAAGAAAATCAAAAGAGGGCAAAGGCCCAAAATTGTGAAGGTTTTAACCGAGCAAAAGTGAAGCACTCGACAAAGTCAAATCAAAGGCCAAAGGCCGATTCACTACAACAAAAAAGCAGTCCCTCGCCAAAGAAAAAATCAAGAAGGTTCAACTCACTGAAACCCGAACCGAATCACGTGCATGAGAAAGCTACCAGAAGACCATATAGTACGAAACGATCCCGAGGCTGCAACCCAGGAACCTGAAAAGGGCTATCTCCCGAAACATCCAATATAATTTGCATCTCAGCACGGAGGTACAAGTATTAAGTTTCTTCTATTTATTTACGCAGTTTAATTTGGTAATAAGTAAGCAATGCATGAATTAGGATAGATCGAGTACCACAGTCTAATTTTCATATGCCAAATCCGAACCTAGAACTTACGCCCTTTAATAGCATTGTTCGGGACGAACAACTAAAAGTGGGGGGTATTCTGATGGACCACAATTATACGAATCAAAAACACAGTAAAACCCCCCAAGTTAGACTGTTTGTCTATCTAACATCCATCTGTTAGTCCCGATATATTTCCACAGGGCATTTTAGAGACTGAAGTGAAAACACGCTAAGGAGAGGATTTTATGCTGAAAAGATAACAAGAGTCAATCCAAGGTCAAGATCATATGCCGACTAAAGAAATATCAAGGATCCTGATGTGAAATTGACCATAACAAATTAATCAGAAGAATCAGGAGAGGAATCAAGACAGCCCGGGGAAGGAACACACTGACAGTTTTGTGAAAAGACTGCACAAAACTGTACAAAACTCACATATGGGCAAGATGACTTGTGACTTGAAGAAGAGGTGGCCAAAGAGGAAAACCACCCCAAAACCACCACCCACCACCGGCGGCTCCTCCACCCTCCTCCTCCATGTGACCGGTTGACTTGCCTTGGAGGTGGCAAAGCCAACCTCTCCTCCTCCACCACAACCGGCTACCGGCGGCTGCCCTCCACCACTCCTCCTCCGCCACTTGGTGGCTCCTCCTTGGCTCCTCCTTGCCTCCTCCTCCTCCCTTGGATCAAACCAATCTCCACCACCCATCTCCACACATTTTTCCTATAAAAGGAGGTGCTCCTCCCCTCACAAATTCATCCCAAAAATTGTAATCACTTCTCTCTCTACATTTTGTTACTTGTAAGTTTGGTTCGGTTTTGAAATAATACTCCTGTTTGTTCTTGAGTATTATACTGGAAATTATAATACTCTTGTCGGTTCTCGAGTATTATAATACTGTAGAGAATACTCCTGTTGGTTCTTGAGTATTCAGTAGGAAATTAGGAATACTCCTGTTGGTTCTTGAGTATTCCACCCCTTTCCCTCTTACTGTTTTCAAAAACCCCCGAGTATTTAGCTATGGTATCCATCTCTATGGATATTCGTAGCTAAACTCTTTATTCGGTGGAAGGTATTTTCTTGTATTATATAATGTTGTAATATCTTTTAGTTTCATTTCTTTGTATTCAAAACTTGTTCTATGTGCCATTTATAGTCAGAATTTCCAAGGTTGAGTGGATGCTACGAAAGGGCAAAACTCTTCCGTGGGGATTCGTGAACATACTCGGGTAAGTGGATGCTACGAAAGGGCAAAGCTTATCTGAGAAGTTCGACTCATCTAAAACACCACTTGGTCAATCGTAACTGTGAGATCAAGTGGATGCACAAAAGGCTAAGATACTTCGAAAGGAGGAATTAGTCTGAAATAGAACAAGGGTTGCTTTAAACGATGTTGCAAGTCTTGCGCTACGAAAGGGCCTCGATTCATCTTTGAATACTTAGAAAAGTTACTAACAGTTTATTATATACATGTTATAATATAAGAGTACCTGAAACCGAATGCTTTTCTTTACTGTTAAACCGCAATCACCAACTGCTGCTCTACCGGAGGAATTACAATCACGCATCACCCACTGTAAGTCTTCTTTGTATTTACAGCATTTAATTTCTGTATTTACTTTTCCGCAATCAAAACCAAAAAACCCCCAAAAAATCACGTAGTTAATTAGAGCGCTAAAATCTCAATCAACCATAAAACACGCTCCCCCCAGTTCAATCACCCTAAAAGAATAGCCTATTCCCCTAATTCCCTTGGGTTCGACCCCTACTTACCACTTACTACCCAGTAGTGTAGTCACAAGTAGCGGATATTATAAATTTATTTGTACAGAGGACACTGCACCTTAACGACAGTGCGGTGGCCCTCCGTCAGTTAGTCTCGTTAGTCTCATTTTAAGGTTTGTCTAAGTTCGTCCTTAGAAAGAGACTAACTTGGGATGAACTTAGACAAACCTTAGAATGAGACTAACGTTTGTCTTTGTTCATCCCAAGTTAGTCTCGTTCAATGGTTTGTCTAAGTTCGTCCTTAGAAGAAGTCTAACTTGGGATGAACTTAGACAAACCTTAGAATGAGACTAACGTTTGTCTTTGTTCGTCCCAAGTTAGTCTTGTTAGTCTCATTTTAAGGTTTGTCTAAGTTTGTCATTAGAAAGAGACTAACTTGGGACGAACTTAGACAAACCTTAGAATGAGACTAACGTTTGTCTTTGTTCGTCCCAAGTTAGTCTCGTTAGTCTCATTCTATGGTTTGTCTAAGTTCGTCCTTTGAAAGAGACTAACTTGGGACGAACTTAGACAAACCTTAGAATGAGACAAACGTTTGTCTTTGTTCGTCCCAAGTTAGTCTCGTTAGTCTCATTTTAAGGTTTGTCTAAGTTCGTCCTTAAAAAGAGACTAACTTGGGACGAACTTAGACAACCTTAGAATGAGACTAACGTTAGTCTTTGTTCGTCCCAAGTTAGTCTCGTTAGTCTCATTCGTTGGTTTGTCTAAGTTCATCCTTAAAAAGAGACTAACTTAGGACGAACTTAGACAAACCTTAGAATGAGACTAACGTTTGTCTTTGTCCGTCCCAAGTTAGTCACGTTAGTCTCATTTTATGGTTTGTCCAAGTTCGTCCTTAGAAAGAGACTGAGTTGGGACGAAATTAGACAAACCTTAGAATGAGACTAACGTTTGTCTTTGTTCGTCCCAAGTTAGTGTCGTTAGTCTCATTCTATGGTTTGTCTAAGTTCGTCCCAAGTTAATCTCGTTAGTCTTATGCTATGGTTTGTCTAAGTTCGTCCTTAGAAAGAGACTAACTTGAAACGAACTTAGACAAACCTTAGAATGAGACTAACGTTTATTTTTGGTCGTCCCAATTTAGTCTTGTTAGTCTCATTCTATGGTTTTTCTAAGTTCGTCCTTAGAAAGGGACTAACTTGGGACGAACTTTGATAAACCTTAGAATGAGACTAACGTTTGTCTTTGTTCGCCCCAAGTTAGTCTCGTTTAATGGTTTGTCTAAGTTCGTCCTTAGAAAGATACTAACTTGGGACGAACTTAGACAAACCTTAGAATGAGACTAACGTTTGTCTTTGTTCGTCCCAAGTTAGTCTCGTTAGTCTCATTTTAAGGTTTGTCTAAGTTCGTCCTTAGAAAGAGACTAACTTGGGACGAACTTAGACAAACCTTAGAATGAGACTAACGTTTGTCTTTGTTCGTCACAAGTTAGTCTCGTTAGTCTCATTCTATGGTTTGTCTTTGTTCGTCCCAAGTTAGTCTCGTTAGTCTTATGCTATGGTTTGTCTAACTTCGTCCTTAGACAGAGACTAACTTGGGACGAACTTAGACAAACCTTAGAATGAGACTAACTTTTGTTTTTGGTCGTCCCAATTTAGTCTCGTTAGTCTCATTCTATGGTTTGTCTAAGTTCGTCCTTAGAAAGAGACTAACTTGGGACAAACTTAGACAAACTATAGAATGAGACTAACGTTTGTCTTTGTTCGTCCCAAGTTAGTCTCGTTAGTCTCATTCTATGGTTTGTCTTTGTTCATCACAAGTTAGTCTCGTTAGTCTTATGCTATGGTTTGTCTAAGTTCGTCCTTAGAAAGAGACTAACTTGGGACAAACTTAGACAAACCTTAGAATGAGACTAACGTTTGTCTTTGTTCGTCCCAAGTTAGTCTCGTTAGTCTCATTCTATGGTTTTTCTAAGTTCGTCATTAGAAAGAGACTAACTTGGGACGAACTTAGACAAACCTTAGAATGAGACTAACGTTTGTCTTTGTTCGTCCCAAGTTAGTCTCGTTAGTCTCATTCTATGGTTTGTCTAAGTTCGTCCTTAGAAAGAGACTAACTTGGGACGAACTTAGACAATCCTTAGAATGAGACTAACATTTGTCTTTGTTCGTCCCAAGTTAGTCACGTTAGTCTCATTTTAAGGTTTGTCTAAGTTCGTCCTTAGAAAGAGACTAACTTGGGACGAACTAAGACATACCTTAGAATGAGACTAACGTTTGTCTTTGTTCGTCCCAAGTTAGTCACATTAGTCTCATTTTAAGATTTGTCTAAGTTCATCCTTAGAAAGAGACTAACTTGGGATGAACTTAGACATACCTTAGAATGAGACTAACATTTGTCTTTGTTCGTCCAAAGTTAGTCTCATTAGTCTCATTTTAAGGTTTGTCTAAGTTCGTCCTTAGAAAGAGAATAACTTGGGATGAACTTAGACAAACCTTAGAATGAGACTAACGTTTGTCTTTGTTCATCCCAAGTTAGTCTCGTTCAATGGTTTGTCTAAGTTCGTCCTTAGAAGAAGTCTAACTTGGGATGAACTTAGACAAACCTTAGAATGAGACTAACGTTTGTCTTTGTTCGTCCCAAGTTAGTCTTGTTAGTCTCATTTTAAGGTTTGTCTAAGTTTGTCATTAGAAAGAGACTAACTTGGGACAAACTTAGACAAACCTTAGAATGAGACTAACGTTTGTCTTTGTTCGTCCCAAGTTAGTCTCGTTAGTCTCATTCTATGGTTTGTCTAAGTTCGTCCTTTGAAAGAGACTAACTTGGGACGAACTTAGACAAACCTTAGAATGAGATAAACGTTTGTCTTTGTTCGTCCCAAGTTAGTCTCGTTAGTCTCATTTTAAGGTTTGTCTAAGTTCGTCCTTAAAAAGAGACTAACTTGGGACGAACTTAGACAACCTTAGAATGAGACTAACGTTAGTCTTTGTTCGTCCCAAGTTAGTCTCGTTAGTCTCATTCGTTGGTTTGTCTAAGTTCATCCTTAGAAAGAGACTAACTTAGGACGAACTTAGACAAACCTTAGAATGAGACTAACGTTTGTCTTTGTCCGTCCCAAGTTAGTCACGTTAGTCTCATTTTATGGTTTGTCCAAGTTCGTCCCTAGAAAGAGACTGAGTTGGGACGAAATTAGACAAACCTTAGAATGAGACTAACGTTTGTCTTTGTTCGTCCCAAGTTAGTGTCGTTAGTCTCATTCTATGGTTTGTCTAAGTTCGTCCCAAGTTAATCTCGTTAGTCTTATGCTATGGTTTGTCTAAGTTCGTCCTTAGAAAGAGACTAACTTGAAACGAACTTAGACAAACCTTAGAATGAGACTAACGTTTGTTTTGGGTCGTCCCAATTTAGTCTTGTTAGTCTCATTCTATGGTTTTTCTAAGTTTGTCCTTAGAAAGAGACTAACTTGGGACGAACTTTGACAAACCTTAGAATGAGACTAACGTTTGTCTTTGTTCGCCCCAAGTTAGTCTCGTTTAATGGTTTGTCTAAGTTCGTCCTTAGAAAGAGACTAACTTGGGACGAACTTAGACAAACCTTAGAATGAGACTAACGTTTGTCTTTGTTCGTCCCAAGTTAGTCTCGTTAGTCTCATTTTAAGGTTTGTCTAAGTTCGTCCTTAGAAAGAGACTAACTTGGGACGAACTTAGACAAACCTTAGAATGAGACTAACGTTTGTCTTTGTTCGTCACAAGTTAGTCTCGTTAGTCTCATTCTATGGTTTGTCTTTGTTCGTCCCAAGTTAGTCTCGTTAGTCTTATGCTATGGTTTGTCTAACTTCGTCCTTAGACCGAGACTAACTTGGGACGAACTTAGACAAACCTTAGAATGAGACTAACTTTTGTTTTTGGTCGTCCCAATTTAGTCTCGTTAGTCCCATTCTATGGTTTGTCTAAGTTCGTCCTTAGAAAGAGACTAAATTGGGACGAACTTAGACAAACCTTAGAATGAGACTAACGTTTGTCTTTGTTCGTCCCAAGTTAGTCTCGTTAGTCTCATTCTATGGTTTGTCTTTGTTCATCACAAGTTAGTCTCGTTAGTCTTATGCTATGGTTTGTCTAAGTTCGTCCTTAGAAAGAGACTAACTTGGGACGAACTTAGACAAACCTTAGAATGAGACTAACGTTTGTCTTTGTTCGTCCCAATTTAGTCTCGTTAGTTTCATTCTATGGTTTGTCTAAGTTCGTCCTTAGAAAGAGACTAACTTGGGACGAACTTAGACAAACCTTAGAATGAGACTTACGTTTGTCTTTGTTCATCCCAAGTTAGTCTCGTTCAATGGTTTGTCTAAGTTCGTCCTCAGAAAGAGACTAACTTGGGACGAACTTAGACAAACCTTACAATGAGACTAACGTTTGTCTTTGTTCGTCCAAAGTTAGTCTCGTTAGTCTCATTTGAAGTTTTGTCTAAGTTCATCCTTAGAAATAGACTAACTTGGGACGAACTTCGACAAACCATAGAATGAGACTAACGTTTGTCTTTGTTCGTCCCAAGTTAGTCTTGTTAGTATCAATCTATGGTTTGTCTAAGTTCGTCCTTAGAAAGAGACTAACTTGGGACGAACTTTGAAAAACCATAGAGTGACACTAACGTTTGTCTTTTTTCGTCCCAAGTTACTCTCGTTAGTCTCATACTATGGTTTGTCTAAGTTCGTCCTTAGAAAGAGACTAACTTGGGTCGAACTTAGACAAACCTTAGAATGAGACTAACGTTTGTCTTTGTTCGTCCCAAGTTAGTCTCGTTAGTCTCATTTTAAGGTTTTTCTAAGTTCGTCCTTAGAAAGAGACTAACTTGGGACGAACGTAGACAAACCTTAGAATGAGACTAACGTTTGTCGTTGTTCGTCCCAAGTTAATCACGTTAGTCTCATTCTATGGTTTGTCTTTGTTCGTCCCAAGTTAGTCTCGTTAGTCTCATGCTATGGTTTGTCTAAGTTCATCCTTAGAAAGAGACTAACTTGGGACGAACTTAGACAAACCTTAGAATGAGACTAACGTTTGTCTTTGTTCGTCCCAATTTAGTCTTGTTAGTCTCATTCTATGGCTTGTCTAAGTTCTCCTTAGAAAGAGACTAACTTGAGATGAACTTAGACCAACCTTAGAATGAGACTAACGTTTGTCTTTGTTCGTCCCAAGTTAGTCTCGTTAGTCTCATTCTATGGTGTGTCTTTGTTCGTCCCAAGTTAGTCCCGTTAGTCTTATGCTATGGTTTGTCTAAGTTCGTCCTTAGAAAGAGACTAACTTGGGACGAACTTAGACAAACCTTAGAATGAGACTAACGTTTGTCTTTGTTCGTCCCAAGTTAGTCTCGTTAGTCTCATTCGTTGGTTTGTCTAAGTTCGTCCTTAGAAGAAGACTAACTTGGGACGAACTTAGACAAACCTTAGAATGAGACTAACGTTTGTCTTTGTTCGTCTAAAGTTAGTCTCGTTAGTCTCATTTTAAGGTTTGTCTAAGTTCGTCCTTAGAAAGAGACTAATTTGGGACGAACTTAGACAAACCTTAGAATGAGACTAACGTTTATCTTTGTTCGTCCCAAGTTAGTCTCGTTAGTCTCGTTCTATGGTTTGTCTAAGTTCATCCTTAGAAAGAGACTAACTTGGGACGAACTTAGACAAACCTTAGAATGAGACTAACGTTTGTCTTTGTTCGTCCCAAGTTAGTCTAGTTAGTCTCATTTTAAGGTTTGTCTAAGTTCGTCCTTAGAAAGAGACTAACTTGGGACGAACTTAGACAAACCTTAGAATGAGACTTACGTTTGTCTTTGTTCATCCCAAGTTAGTCTCGTTCAATGGTTTGTCTAAGTTCGTCCTCAGAAAGAGACTAACTTGGGAAGAACTTAGACAAACCTTACAATGAGACTAACGTTTGTCTTTGTTCGTCCAAAGTTAGTCTCGTTAGTCTCATTTGAAGTTTTGTCTAAGTTCATCCTTAGTAATAGACTAACTTGGGACGAACTTCGACAAACCTTAGAATGAGACTAACGTTTGTCTTTGTTCGTCCCAAGTTAGTCTTGTTAGTCTCAATCTATGGTTTGTCTAAGTTCGTCCTTAGAAAGAGACTAACTTGGGACGAACTTAGAAAAACCATAGAGTGACACTAACGTTTGTCTTTTTTCGTCCCAAGTTACTCTCGTTAGTCTCATACTATGGTTTGTCTAAGTTCGTCCTTCGAAAGAGACTAACTTGGGACGAACTTAGACAAACCTTAGAATGAGACTAACGTTTGTCTTTGTTCGTCCCAAGTTAGTCTCGTTAGTCTCATTTTAAGGTTTTTCTAAGTTCGTCCTTAGAAAGAGACTAACTTGGGACGAACGTAGACAAACCTTAGAATGAGACTAACGTTTGTCGTTGTTCGTCCCAAGTTAATCACGTTAGTCTCATTCTATGGTTTGTCTTTGTTCGTCCCAAGTTAGTCTCGTTAGTCTCATGCTATGGTTTGTCTAAGTTCATCCTTAGAAAGAGACTAACTTGGGACGAACTTAGACAAACCATAGAATGAGACTAACGTTTGTCTTTGTTCGTCCCAATTTAGTCTCGTTAGTCTCATTCTATGGCTTGTCTAAGTTCGTCCTTAGAAAGAGACTAACTTGAGATGAACTTAGACCAACCTTAGAATGAGACTAACATTTGTCTTTGTTCGTCCCAAGTTAGTCTCGTTAGTCTCATTCTATGGTGTGTCTTTGTTCGTCCCAAGTTAGTCCCGTTAGTCTTATGCTATGGTTTGTCTAAGTTCGTCCTTAGAAATAGACTAACTTGGGACGAACTTAGACAAACCTTAGAATGAGACTAACGTTTGTCTTTGTTCGTCCCAAGTTAGTCTCGTTAGTCTCATTCTATGGTTTGTCTAAGTTTGTCCTTAGAAAGAGACTAACTTGGGACGAACTTAGACAATCCTTAGAATGAGACTAACATTTGTCTTTGTTCGTCCCAAGTTAGTCACGTTAGTCTCATTTTAAGGTTTGTCTAAGTTCGTCCTTAGAAAGAGACTAACTTGGGATGAACTAAGACATACCTTAGAATGAGACTAATGTTTGTCTTTGTTCGTCCCAAGTTAGTCACATTAGTCTCATTTTAAGATTTGTCTAAGTTCATCCTTAGAAAGAGACTAACTTGGGATGAACTTAGACATACCTTAGAATGAGACTAACGTTTGTCTTTGTTCGTCCAAAGTTAGTCTCGTTAGTCTCATTTTAAGGTTTGTCTAAGTTCGTCCTTAGAAAGAGAATAACTTGGGATGAACTTAGACAAACCTTAGAATGAGACTAACGTTTGTCTTTGTTCATCCCAAGTTAGTCTCGTTCAATGGTTTGTCTAAGTTCGTCCTTAGAAGAAGTCTAACTTGGGATGAACTTAGACAAACCTTAGAATGAGACTAACGTTTGTCTTTGTTCGTCCCAAGTTAGTCTTGTTAGTCTCATTTTAAGGTTTGTCTAAGTTTGTCATTAGAAAGAGACTAACTTGGGACAAACTTAGACAAACCTTAGAATGAGACTAACGTTTGTCTTTGTTCGTCCCAAGTTAGTCTCGTTAGTCTCATTCTATGGTTTGTCTAAGTTCGTCCTTTGAAAGAGACTAACTTGGGACGAACTTAGACAAACCTTAGAATGAGATAAACGTTTCTCTTTGTTCGTCCCAAGTTAGTCTCGTTAGTCTCATTTTAAGGTTTGTCTAAGTTCGTCCTTAAAAAGAGACTAACTTGGGACGAACTTAGACAACCTTAGAATGAGACTAACGTTAGTCTTTGTTCGTCCCAAGTTAGTCTCGTTAGTCTCATTCGTTGGTTTGTCTAAGTTCATCCTTAGAAAGAGACTAACTTAGGACGAACTTAGACAAACCTTAGAATGAGACTAACGTTTGTCTTTGTCCGTCCCAAGTTAGTCACGTTAGTCTCATTTTATGGTTTGTCCAAGTTCGTCCTTAGAAAGAGACTGAGTTGGGACGAAATTAGACAAACCTTAGAATGAGACTAACGTTTGTCTTTGTTCGTCCCAAGTTAGTGTCGTTAGTCTCATTCTATGGTTTGTCTAAGTTAGTCCCAAGTTAATCTCGTTAGTCTTATGCTATGGTTTGTCTAAGTTCGTCCTTAGAAAGAGACTAACTTGAAACGAACTTAGACAAACCTTAGAATGAGACTAACGTTTGTTTTTGGTCGTCCCAATTTAGTCTTGTTAGTCTCATTCTATGGTTTTTCTAAGTTCGTCCTTAGAAAGAGACTAACTTGGGACGAACTTTGACAAACCTTAGAATGAGACTAACGTTTGTCTTTGTTCGCCCCAAGTTAGTCTCGTTTAATGGTTTGTCTAAGTTCGTCCTTAGAAAGAGACTAACTTGGGACGAACTTAGACAAACCTTAGAATGAGACTAACGTTTGTCTTTGTTCGTCCCAAGTTAGTCTCGTTAGTCTCATTTTAAGGTTTGTCTAAGTTCGTCCTTAGAAAGAGACTAACTTGGGACGAACTTAGACAAACCTTAGAATGAGACTAACGTTTGTCTTTGTTCGTCACAAGTTAGTCTCGTTAGTCTCATTCTATGGTTTGTCTTTGTTCGTCCCAAGTTAGTCTCGTTAGTCTTATGCTATGGTTTGTCTAACTTCGTCCTTAGACAGAGACTAACTTGGGACGAATTAGACAAACCTTAGAATGAGACTAACTTTTGTTTTTGGTCGTCCCAATTTAGTCTCGTTAGTCCCATTCTATGGTTTGTCTAAGTTCGTCCTTAGAAAGAGACTAACTTGGGACGAACTTAGACAAACCTTAGAATGAGACTAACGTTTGTCTTTGTTCGTCCCAAGTTAGTCTCGTTAGTCTCATTCTATGGGTTGTCTTTGTTCGTCCCAAGTTAGTCTCGTTAGTCTTATGCTATGGTTTGTCTAAGTTCGTCCTTAGAAAGAGACTAACTTGGGACGAACTTAGACAAACCTTAGAATGAGACTAACGTTTGTCTTTGTTCGTCCCAATTTAGTCTCGTTAGTCTCATTCTATGGTTTGTCTAAGTTCGTCCTTAGAAAGAGACTAACTTGGGACGAACTTAGACAAACCTTAGAATGAGACTTACGTTTGTCTTTGTTCATCCCAAGTTAGTCTCGTTCAATGGTTTGTCTAAGTTCGTCCTCAGAAAGAGACTAACTTGGGACGAACTTAGACAAACCTTACAATGAGACTAACGTTTGTCTTTGTTCGTCCAAAGTTAGTCTCGTTAGTCTCATTTGAAGTTTTGTCTAAGTTCATCCTTAGAAATAGACTAACTTGGGATGAACTTCGACAAACCATAGAATGAGACTAACGTTTGTCTTTGTTCGTCCCATGTTAGTCTTGTTAGTCTCAATCTATGGTTTGTCTAAGTTCGTCCTTAGAAAGAGACTAACTTGGGACGAACTTAGAAAAACCATAGAGTGACACTAACGTTTGTCTTTTTTCGTCCCAAGTTACTCTCGTTAGTCTCATACTATGGTTTGTCTAAGTTCGTCCTTAGAAAGAGACTAACTTGGGACGAACTTAGACAAACCTTAGAATGAGACTAACGTTTGTCTTTGTTCGTCCCAAGTTAGTCTCGTTAGTCTCATTTTAAGGTTTTTCTAAGTTCGTCCTTAGAAAGAGACTAACTTGGGACGAACGTAGACAAACCTTAGAATGAGACTAACGTTTGTCGTTGTTCGTCCCAAGTTAATCACGTTAGTCTCATTCTATGGTTTGTCTTTGTTCGTCCCAAGTTAGTCTCGTTAGTCTCATGCTATGGTTTGTCTAAGTTCATCCTTAGAAAGAGACTAACTTGGGACGAACTTAGACAAACCTTAGAATGAGACTAACGTTTGTCTTTGTTCGTCCCAATTTAGTCTCGTTAGTCTCATTCTATGGCTTGTCTAAGTTCTCCTTAGAAAGAGACTAACTTGAGATGAACTTAGACCAACCTCAAAATGAGACTAACGTTTGTCTTTGTTCGTCCCAAGTTAGTCTCGTTAGTCTCATTCTATGGTGTGTCTTTGTTCGTCCCAAGTTAGTCCCGTTAGTCTTATGCTATGGTTTGTCTAAGTTCGTCCTTAGAAAGAGACTAACTTGGGACGAACTTAGACAAACCTTAGAATGAGACTAACGTTTGTCTTTGTTCGTCCCAAGTTAGTCTCGTTAGTCTCATTCGTTGGTTTGTCTAAGTTCGTCCTTAGAAGAAGACTAACTTGGGACGAACTTAGACAAACCTTAGAATGAGACTAACGTTTGTCTTTGTTCGTCTAAAGTTAGTCTCATTAGTCTCATTTTAAGGTTTGTCTAAGTTCGTCCTTAGAAAGAGACTAATTTGGGACGAACTTAGACAAACCTTAGAATGAGACTAACGTTTATCTTTGTTCGTCCCAAGTTAGTCTCGTTAGTCTCGTTCTATGGTTTGTCTAAGTTCGTCCTTAGAAAGAGACTAACTTGGGACGAACTTAGACAAACCTTAGAATGAGACTAACGTTTGTCTTTGTTCGTCCCAAGTTAGTCTAGTTAGTCTCATTTTAAGGTTTGTCTAAGTTCGTCCTTAGAAAGAGACTAACTTGGGACGAACTTAGACAAACCTTAGAATGAGACTAACGTTTGTCTTTGTTCGTCCCAAGTTACTCTCGTTAGTCTCATTCTATGGTTTGTCTAAGGTTGTCCTTAAAAAGAGACTAACTTGGGACGTACTTAGACAAACCTTAGAATGAGAATAACGTTTGTCTTTTTTCGTCCCAAGTTAGTCTCGTTAGTCTCATTCTATGGTTTGTCTAAGTTCGTCCTTAGAAAGAGACTAACTTGGGACGAACTTAGACAAACCTTAGAATGAGACTAACGTTTTTCTTTGTTCGTCCCAATTTAGTCTCGTTAGTCTCATTCTATGGTTTGTCTAAGTTCGTCCTTAGAAAGAGACTAACTTGGGACGAACTTAGATAAACCTTAGAATGAGACTAAAGTTTGTCTTTGTTCGTCAAAATTTAGTCTCGTTAGTCTCATTCTATGGGTTGTCTAAGTTCGTCCTTAGAAAGAGATTAACTTGGGACGAACTTAGACAAACCTTAGAATGAGACTAAAGTTTGTCTTTGTTCGTCCCAAGTTAGTCACGTTAGTCTCATTTTAAGGTTTGTCTAAGTTGGTCTTTAGAAATAGGCTAACTTGGGACAAACTTAGACAAACCTTAGAATGAGACTAGCGTTTGTCTTTGTTCGTCCCAAGTTAGTCACGTTAGTCTCATTTTAAGGTTTGTTTAAGTTCATCCTTAGAAAGAGACTAACTTGGGACGAACTTAGACAAACCTTAGAATGAGACTAACGTTTGTCTTTGTTCGTCCCAAGTTAGTCACGTTAGTCTCATTTTAAGGTTTGTCTAAGTTCGTCCTCAGAAAGAGACTAACTTGGGACGAACTTAGACAAACCTTAGAATGAGACTAAAGTTTGTCTTTGTTCGTCCAAATTTAGTCTCGTTAGTCTCATTCTATGGGTATTCTAAGTTCGTCCTTAGAAAGAGATTAACTTGGGACGAACTTAGACAAACCTTAGAATGAGACTAACGTTTGTCTTTGTTCGTCCCAAGTTAGTCTCGTTAGTCTCATTCTATGGTTTGTCTTTGTTCGTCCCAAGTTAGTCACGTTAGTCTCATTTTAAGGTTTGTCTAAGTTCGTCTTTAGAAAGAGACTAACTTGGGACGAACTTAGACAAACCTTAGAATGAGACTAACGTTTGTCTTTGTTCGTCCCAAGTTAGTCTCGTTAGTCTCGTTCTATGGTTTGTCTAAGTTCGTCCTTAGAAAGAGACTAACTTGGGACGAACTTAGACAAACCTTAGAATGAGATTAACGTTTGTCTTTGTTCGTCCCAAGTTAGTCTAGTTAGTCTCATTTTAAGGTTTGTCTAAGTTCGTCTTTAGAAAGAGACTAACTTGGGACGAACTTAGACAAACCTTAGAATGAGACTAAAGTTTGTCTTTGTTCATCCCAAGTTAGTCTCGTTAGTCTCATTCTATGGTTTGTCTAAGTCTGTCCTTAGAAAGAGACTAACTTGGGACGAACTTAGACAAACCTTAGAATGAGACTAACGTTTGTCTATTTTCGTCCCAAGTTAGTCTCGTTAGTCTCATTCTATGGTTTGTCTAAGTTCGTCCTTAGAAAGAGACTAACTTGGGACGAACTTAGACAAACCTTAGAATGAGACTAACGTTTGTCTTTGTTCATCCCAAGTTAGTCTCGTTCAATGGTTTGTCTAAGTTCGTCCTAAGAAAGAGACTAACTTGGGACGAACTTAGACAAACCTTAGAATGAGACTAACGTTTGTCTTTGTTCGTCCCAAGTTAGTCTCGTTAGTCTCATTCTATGGTTTGTCTTTGTTCGTCCCAAGTTAGTCTCGTTAGTCTTATGCTATGGTTTGTCTTAGTTCGTCCTTAGAAAGAGACTAACTTGGGATGAACTTTGACAAACCTTAGAATGAGACTAACGTTTGTCTTTGTTCGTCCCAATTTAGTCTCGTTAGTCTCGTTCAATGGTTTGTCTAAGTTCATCCTCAGAAAGAGACTAACTTGGGACGAACTTAGACAAACCTTAGAATGAGACTTACGTTTGTCTTTGTTCGTCCTAAGTTAGTCTCGTTAGTCTCATTTTAAGGTTTGTCTAAGTTCGTCCTTAGAAAGAGACTAACTTTGGATGAACTTAGACAAACCTTAGAATGAGGCTAACGTTTGTCTTTGTTCGTCCAAAGTTAGTCTCGTTAGTCTCATTTTATGGTTTGTCTTTGTTCGTCCCAATTTAGTCTCGTTAGTCTCAATCTATGGTTTGTCTAAGTTTGTCCTTAGAAAAAGACTAACTTGGGACGAACTTAGACAAACCTTAGAATGACACAAACGTTTGTCTTTTTTCGTCCCAAGTTAGTCTCGTTAGTCTCATTCTATGGTTTGTCTAAGTTCGTCCTTAGAAAGAGACTAACCTGGGACGAACTTAGACAAACCTTAGAATGAGACTAACGTTTGTCTTTGTTCGTCCCACGTTAGTCTCGTTCAATGGTTTGTCTAAGTTCGTCCTTAGAAAGAGACTAACTTGGGACAAACTTAGACAAACCTTAGAATGAGACTAACGTTTGTCTTTGTTCATCCCAAGTTAGTCTCGTTAGTCTCATTTTAAGGTTTGTCTAAGTTTGTCCTTAGAAAGAGACTAACTTGGGACGAACTTAGACAAACCTTAGAATGAGACTAACGTTTGTCTTTGTTCGTCCCAAGTTAGTCTCGTTAGTCTCGTTCTATGGTTTGTCTAAGTTCGTCCTTAGAAAGAGACTAACTTGGGACGAACTTAGACAAACCTTAGAATGAGACTAACGTTTGTCTTTGTTCATCCCAAGTTAGTCTAGTTAGTCTCATTTTAAGATTTGTCTAAGTTCGTCCTTAGAAAGAGACTAACTTGGGACGAACTTAGACAAACCTTAGAATGAGACTAACGTTTGTCTTTGTTCGTCCCAAGTTAGTCTCGTTAGTCTCGTTCTATGGTTTGTCTAAGTTCGTCCTTAGAAAGAGACTAACTTGGGACGAACTTAGACAAACCTTAGAATGAGACTAACGTTTGTCTTTGTTCGTCCCAAGTTAGTCTAGTTAGTCTCATTTTAAGGTTTGTCTAAGTTCGTCCTTAGAAAGAGACTAACTTGGGATGATCTTAGACAAACCTTAGAATGAGACTAACGTTTGTCTTTGTTCGTCCCAAGTTAGTCTCGTTAGTCTCATTCTATGGTTTGTCTAAGGTTGTCCTTAGAAAGAGACTAACTTGGGACGAACTTAGACAAACCTTAGAATGAGACTAACGTTTGTCTTTTTTCGTCCCAAGTTAGTCTCGTTAGTCTCATTCTATGGTTTGTCTAAGTTCGTCCTTAGAAAGAGACTAACTTGGGACGAACTTAGACAAACCTTAGAATGAGACTAACGTTTGTCTTTGTTCGTCCCAAGTTAGTCTCGTTTAATGGTTTGTCTAAGTTCGTCCTAAGAAAGAGACTAACTTGGGACGAACTTAGACAAACCTTAGAATGAGACTAACGTTTGTCTTTGTTCGTCCCAAGTTAGTCTCGTTAGTCTCATTCTATGGTTTGTCTTGGTTCGTCCCAAGTGAGTCTCGTTAGTCTTATGCTATGGTTTGTCTTAGTTCGTCCTTAGAAAGAGACTAACTTGGGACGAACTTAGACAAACCTTAGAATGAGACTAACGTTTGTCTTTGTTCGTTCCAATTTAGTCTCGTTAGTCTCGTTCAATGGTTTGTCTAAGTTCATCCTCAGAAAGAGACTAACTTGGGACGAACTTAGACAAACCTTAGAATGAGACTTACGTTTGTCTTTGTTCGTCCTAAGTTAGTCTCGTTAGTCTCATTTTAAGGTTTGTCTAAGTTCGTCCTTAGAAAGAGACTAACTTTGGATGAACTTAGACAAACCTTAGAATGAGGCTAACGTTTGTCTTTGTTCGTCCCAAGTTAGTCTCGTTAGTCTCATTTTATGGTTTGTCTTTGTTCGTCCCAATTTAGTCTCGTTAGTCTCAATCTATGGTTTGTCTAAGTTTGTCCTTAGAAAAAGACTAACTTGGGACGAACTTAGACAAACCTTAGAATGACACTAACGTTTGTCTTTTTTCGTCCCAAGTTAGTCTCGTTAGTCTCATTCTATGGTTTGTCTAAGTTCGTCCTTAGAAAGAGACTAACCTGGGACGTACTTAGACAAACCTTAGAATGAGACTAACGTTTGTCTTTGTTCGTCCCACGTTAGTCTTGTTCAATGGTTTGTCTAAGTTCGTCCTTAGAAAGAGACTAACTTGGGACAAACTTAGACAAACCTTAGAATGAGACTAACGTTTGTCTTTGTTCATCCCAAGTTAGTCTCGTTAGTCTCATTTTAAGGTTTGTCTAAGTTTGTCCTTTGAAAGAGACTAACTTGGGACGAACTTAGACAAACCTTAGAATGAGACTAACGTTTGTCTTTGTTCGTCCCAAGTTAGTCACGTTAGTCTCATTTTAAGGTTTGTCTAAGTTCGTCCTCAGAAAGAGACTAACTTGGGACGAACTTAGACAAACCTTAGAATGAGACTAAAGTTTGTCTTTGTTCGTCCAAATTTAGTCTCGTTAGTCTCATTCTATGGGTATTCTAAGTTCGTCCTTAGAAAGAGATTAACTTGGGACGAACTTAGACAAACCTTAGAATGAGACTAACGTTTGTCTTTGTTCGTCCCAAGTTAGTCTCGTTAGTCTCATTCTATGGTTTGTCTTTGTTCGTCCCAAGTTAGTCACGTTAGTCTCATTTTAAGGTTTGTCTAAGTTCGTCTTTAGAAAGAGACTAACTTGGGACGAACTTAGACAAACCTTAGAATGAGACTAACGTTTGTCTTTGTTCGTCCCAAGTTAGTCTCGTTAGTCTCGTTCTATGGTTTGTCTAAGTTCGTCCTTAGAAAGAGACTAACTTGGGACGAACTTAGACAAACCTTAGAATGAGATTAACGTTTGTCTTTGTTCGTCCCAAGTTAGTCTAGTTAGTCTCATTTTAAGGTTTGTCTAAGTTCGTCTTTAGAAAGAGACTAACTTGGGACGAACTTAGACAAACCTTAGAATGAGACTAAAGTTTGTCTTTGTTCATCCCAAGTTAGTCTCGTTAGTCTCATTCTATGGTTTGTCTAAGTCTGTCCTTAGAAAGAGACTAACTTGGGACGAACTTAGACAAACCTTAGAATGAGACTAACGTTTGTCTATTTTCGTCCCAAGTTAGTCTCGTTAGTCTCATTCTATGGTTTGTCTAAGTTCGTCCTTAGAAAGAGACTAACTTGGGACGAACTTAGACAAACCTTAGAATGAGACTAACGTTTGTCTTTGTTCATCCCAAGTTAGTCTCGTTCAATGGTTTGTCTAAGTTCGTCCTAAGAAAGAGACTAACTTGGGACGAACTTAGACAAACCTTAGAATGAGACTAACGTTTGTCTTTGTTCGTCCCAAGTTAGTCTCGTTAGTCTCATTCTATGGTTTGTCTTTGTTCGTCCCAAGTTAGTCTCGTTAGTCTTATGCTATGGTTTGTCTTAGTTCGTCCTTAGAAAGAGACTAACTTGGGATGAACTTTGACAAACCTTAGAATGAGACTAACGTTTGTCTTTGTTCGTCCCAATTTAGTCTCGTTAGTCTCGTTCAATGGTTTGTCTAAGTTCATCCTCAGAAAGAGACTAACTTGGGACGAACTTAGACAAACCTTAGAATGAGACTTACGTTTGTCTTTGTTCGTCCTAAGTTAGTCTCGTTAGTCTCATTTTAAGGTTTGTCTAAGTTCGTCCTTAGAAAGAGACTAACTTTGGATGAACTTAGACAAACCTTAGAATGAGGCTAACGTTTGTCTTTGTTCGTCCAAAGTTAGTCTCGTTAGTCTCATTTTATGGTTTGTCTTTGTTCGTCCCAATTTAGTCTCGTTAGTCTCAATCTATGGTTTGTCTAAGTTTGTCCTTAGAAAAAGACTAACTTGGGACGAACTTAGACAAACCTTAGAATGACACAAACGTTTGTCTTTTTTCGTCCCAAGTTAGTCTCGTTAGTCTCATTCTATGGTTTGTCTAAGTTCGTCCTTAGAAAGAGACTAACCTGGGACGAACTTAGACAAACCTTAGAATGAGACTAACGTTTGTCTTTGTTCGTCCCACGTTAGTCTCGTTCAATGGTTTGTCTAAGTTCGTCCTTAGAAAGAGACTAACTTGGGACAAACTTAGACAAACCTTAGAATGAGACTAACGTTTGTCTTTGTTCATCCCAAGTTAGTCTCGTTAGTCTCATTTTAAGGTTTGTCTAAGTTTGTCCTTAGAAAGAGACTAACTTGGGACGAACTTAGACAAACCTTAGAATGAGACTAACGTTTGTCTTTGTTCGTCCCAAGTTAGTCTCGTTAGTCTCGTTCTATGGTTTGTCTAAGTTCGTCCTTAGAAAGAGACTAACTTGGGACGAACTTAGACAAACCTTAGAATGAGACTAACGTTTGTCTTTGTTCATCCCAAGTTAGTCTAGTTAGTCTCATTTTAAGATTTGTCTAAGTTCGTCCTTAGAAAGAGACTAACTTGGGACGAACTTAGACAAACCTTAGAATGAGACTAACGTTTGTCTTTGTTCGTCCCAAGTTAGTCTCGTTAGTCTCGTTCTATGGTTTGTCTAAGTTCGTCCTTAGAAAGAGACTAACTTGGGACGAACTTAGACAAACCTTAGAATGAGACTAACGTTTGTCTTTGTTCGTCCCAAGTTAGTCTAGTTAGTCTCATTTTAAGGTTTGTCTAAGTTCGTCCTTAGAAAGAGACTAACTTGGGATGATCTTAGACAAACCTTAGAATGAGACTAACGTTTGTCTTTGTTCGTCCCAAGTTAGTCTCGTTAGTCTCATTCTATGGTTTGTCTAAGGTTGTCCTTAGAAAGAGACTAACTTGGGACGAACTTAGACAAACCTTAGAATGAGACTAACGTTTGTCTTTTTTCGTCCCAAGTTAGTCTCGTTAGTCTCATTCTATGGTTTGTCTAAGTTCGTCCTTAGAAAGAGACTAACTTGGGACGAACTTAGACAAACCTTAGAATGAGACTAACGTTTGTCTTTGTTCGTCCCAAGTTAGTCTCGTTTAATGGTTTGTCTAAGTTCGTCCTAAGAAAGAGACTAACTTGGGACGAACTTAGACAAACCTTAGAATGAGACTAACGTTTGTCTTTGTTCGTCCCAAGTTAGTCTCGTTAGTCTCATTCTATGGTTTGTCTTGGTTCGTCCCAAGTGAGTCTCGTTAGTCTTATGCTATGGTTTGTCTTAGTTCGTCCTTAGAAAGAGACTAACTTGGGACGAACTTAGACAAACCTTAGAATGAGACTAACGTTTGTCTTTGTTCGTTCCAATTTAGTCTCGTTAGTCTCGTTCAATGGTTTGTCTAAGTTCATCCTCAGAAAGAGACTAACTTGGGACGAACTTAGACAAACCTTAGAATGAGACTTACGTTTGTCTTTGTTCGTCCTAAGTTAGTCTCGTTAGTCTCATTTTAAGGTTTGTCTAAGTTCGTCCTTAGAAAGAGACTAACTTTGGATGAACTTAGACAAACCTTAGAATGAGGCTAACGTTTGTCTTTGTTCGTCCCAAGTTAGTCTCGTTAGTCTCATTTTATGGTTTGTCTTTGTTCGTCCCAATTTAGTCTCGTTAGTCTCAATCTATGGTTTGTCTAAGTTTGTCCTTAGAAAAAGACTAACTTGGGACGAACTTAGACAAACCTTAGAATGACACTAACGTTTGTCTTTTTTCGTCCCAAGTTAGTCTCGTTAGTCTCATTCTATGGTTTGTCTAAGTTCGTCCTTAGAAAGAGACTAACCTGGGACGTACTTAGACAAACCTTAGAATGAGACTAACGTTTGTCTTTGTTCGTCCCACGTTAGTCTTGTTCAATGGTTTGTCTAAGTTCGTCCTTAGAAAGAGACTAACTTGGGACAAACTTAGACAAACCTTAGAATGAGACTAACGTTTGTCTTTGTTCATCCCAAGTTAGTCTCGTTAGTCTCATTTTAAGGTTTGTCTAAGTTTGTCCTTTGAAAGAGACTAACTTGGGACGAACTTAGACAAACCTTAGAATGAGACTAACGTTTGTCTTTGTTCGTCCCAAGTTAGTCTCGTTAGTCTCGTTCTATGGTTTGTCTAAGTTCGTCCTTAGAAAGAGACTAACTTGGGACGAACTTAGACAAACCTTAGAATGAGACTAACGTTTGTCTTTGTTCGTCCCAAGTTAGTCTAGTTAGTCTCATTTTAAGATTTGTCTAAGTTCGTCCTTAGAAAGAGACTAACTTGGGACGAACTTAGACAAACCTTAGAATGAGACTAACGTTTGTCTTTGTTCGTCCCAAGTTAGTCTCGTTAGTCTCGTTCTATGGTTTGTCTAAGTTCGTCATTAGAAAGAGACTAACTTGGGACGAACTTAGACAAACCTTAGAATGAGACTTACGTTTGTCTTTGTTCGTCCCAAGTTAGTCTAGTTAGTCTCATTTTAAGGTTTGTCTAAGTTCGTCCTTAGAAAGAGACTAACTTGGGACGAACTTAGAGAAACCTTAGAATGAGACTAACGTTTGTCTTTGTTCGTCCCAAGTTAGTCTCGTTAGTCTCATTCTATGGTTTGTCTAAGGTTGTCCTTAGAAAGAGACTAACTTGGGACGAACTTAGACAAACCTTAGAATGAGACTAACGTTTGTCTTTTTTCGTCCCAAGTTAGTCTCGTTAGTCTTATTCTATGGTTTGTCTAAGTTCGTCCTTAGAAAGAGACTAACTTGGGACGAACTTAGACAAACCTTAGAATGAGACTAACGTTTGTCTTTGTTCGTCCCAAGTTAGTCTCGTTCAATGGTTTGTCTAAGTTCGTCCTAAGAAAGAGACTAACTTGGGACGAACTTAGACAAACCTTAGAATGAGACTAACGTTTGTCTTTGTTCGTCCCAAGTTAGTCTCGTTAGTCTCATTCTATGGTTTGTCTTTGTTCGTCCCAAGTGAGTCTCGTTAGTCTTATGCTATGGTTTGTCTTAGTTCGTCCTTAGAAAGAGACTAACTTGGGACGAACTTAGACAAACCTTAGAATGAGACTAACATTTATCTTTGTTCGTCCCAATTTAGTCTCGTTAGTCTCGTTCAATGGTTTGTCTAAGTTCATCCTCAGAAAGAGACTAACTTGGGACGAACTTAGACAAACCTTAGAATGAGACTTACGTTTGTCTTTGTTCGTCCTAAGTTAGTCTCGTTAGTCTCGTTAGTCTCATTTTATGGTTTGTCTATGTTCGTCCTTAGGAAGAGACTAATTTGGGATGAAATTAGACAAATCTTAGAATGAGACTAACGTTTGTTTTTGTTCGTCCCAAGTTAGTCTCGTTAGTCTCATTTTAAGGTTTGTCTAAGTTCGTCCTTAGAAAGAGACTAACTTTGGATGAACTTAGACAAACCTTAGAATGAGACTAACGTTTGTCTTTGTTCGTCCCAAGTTAGTCTCGTTAGTCTCATTTTAAGGTTTGTCGAAGTTCGTCCTTAGAAAGAGACTAACTTGGGACGAACTTAGACAAACCTTGGAATGAGACTAACGTTTGTCTTTGTTCGTCCCAAGTTACTCTCGTTAGTCTCATTCTATGGTTTGTCTAAGGTTGTCCTTAAAAAGAGACTAACTTGGGACAAACTTAGACAAACCTTAGAATGAGAATAACGTTTGTCTTTTTTCGTCCCAAGTTAGTCTCGTTAGTCTCATTCTATGGTTTGTCTAAGTTCGTCCTTAGAAAGAGACTAACTTGGGACGAACTTAGACAAACCTTAGAATGAGACTAACGTTTGTCTTTGTTCGTCCCAAGTTAGTCTCGTTCGATGGTTTGTCTAAGTTCGTCCTAAGAAAGAGACTAACTTGGGACGAACTTAGACAAACCTTAGAGTGAGACTAACGTTTGTCTTTGTTCGTCCCAAGTTAGTCTCGTTAGTCTCGTTCTATGGTTTGTCTTTGTTCGTCCCAAGTTAGTCTCGTTAGTCTTATGCTATGGTTTGTCTTAGTTCGTCCTTAGAAAGAGACTAACTTGGGACGAACTTAGACAAACCTTAGAATGAGACTAACGTTTGTCTTTGTTCGTCCCAATTTAGTCTCGTTAGTCTCATTCTATGGATTGTCTAAGTTCGTCCTTAGAAAGAGACTAACTTGGGACGAACATAGACAAACCTTAGAATGAGACTAAAGTTTGTCTTTGTTCGTCAAAATTTAGTCTCGTTAGTCTCATTCTATGGGTTGTCTAAGTTCGTCCTTAGAAAGAGATTTACTTGGGACGAACTTAGACAAACCTTAGAATGAGACTAAAGTTTGTCTTTGTTCGTCCCAAGTTAGTCACGTTAGTCTCATTTTAAGGTTTGTCTAAGTTGGTCTTTAGAAAGAGACTAACTTGGGACAAACTTAGACAAACCTTAGAATGAGACTAGCGTTTGTCTTTGTTCGTCCCAAGTTAGTCACGTTAGTCTCATTTTAAGGTTTGTTTAAGTTCATCCTTAGAAAGAGACTAACTTGGGACGAACTTAGACAAACCTTAGAATGAGACTAACGTTTGTCTTTGTTCGTCCCAAGTTAGTCACGTTAGTCTCATTTTAAGGTTTGTCTAAGTTCGTCCTCAGAAAGAGACTAACTTGGGACGAACTTAGACAAACCTTAGAATGAGACTAAAGTTTGTCTTTGTTCGTCCAAATTTAGTCTCGTTAGTCTCATTCTATGGGTATTCTAAGTTCGTCCTTAGAAAGAGATTAACTTGGGACGAACTTAGACAAACCTTAGAATGAGACTAACGTTTGTCTTTGTTCGTCCCAAGTTAGTCTCGATAGTCTCATTCTATGGTTTGTCTTTGTTCGTCCCAAGTTAGTCACGTTAGTCTCATTTTAAGGTTTGTCTAAGTTCGTCTTTAGAAAGAGACTAACTTGGGACGAACTTAGACAAACCTTAGAATGAGACTAACGTTTGTCTTTGTTCGTCCCAAGTTAGTCTCGTTAGTCTCGTTCTATGGTTTTTCTAAGTTCGTCCTTAGAAAGAGACTAACTTGGGACGAACTTAGACAAACCTTAGAATGAGATTAACGTTTGTCTTTGTTCGTCCCAAGTTAGTCTAGTTAGTCTCATTTTAAGGTTTGTCTAAGTTCGTCTTTAGAAAGAGACTAACTTGGGACGAACTTAGACAAACCTTAGAATGAGACTGAAGTTTGTCTTTGTTCATCCCAAGTTAGTCTCGTTAGTCTCATTCTATGGTTTGTCTAAGGCTGTCCTAAGAAAGAGACTAACTTGGGACGAACTTAGACAAACCTTAGAATGAGGCTAACGTTTGTCTTTTTTCGTCCCAAGTTAGTCTCGTTAGTCTCATTCTATGGTTCGTCTAAGTTCGTCCTTAGAAAGAGACTAACTTGGGACGAACTTAGACAAACCTTAGAATGAGACTAACGTTTGTCTTTGTTCATCCCAAGTTAGTCTCGTTCAATGGTTTGTCTAAGTTCGTCCTAAGAAAGAGACTAACTTGGGACGAACTTAGACAAACCTTAGAATGAGACTAACGTTTGTCTTTGTTCGTCCCAAGTTAGTCTCGTTAGTCTCATTCTATGGTTTGTCTTTGTTCGTCCCAAGTTAGTCTCGTTAGTCTTAAGCTATGGTTTGTCTTAGTTCGTCCTTAGAAAGAGACTAACTTGGGATGAACTTAGACAAACCTTAGAATGAGACTAACGTTTGTCTTTGTTCGTCCCAATTTAGTCTCGTTAGTCTCGTTCAATGGTTTGTCTAAGTTCATCCTCAGAAAGAGACTAACTTGGGACGAACTTAGACAAACCTTAGAATGAGACTTACGTTTGTCTTTGTTCGTCCTAAGTTAGTCTCGTTAGTCTCATTTTAAGGTTTGTCTAAGTTCGTCCTTAGAAAGAGACTAACTTTGGATGAACTTAGACAAACCTTAGAATGAGGCTAACGTTTGTCTTTGTTCGTCCCAAGTTAGTCTCGTTAGTCTCATTTTATGGTTTGTCTTTGTTCGTCCCAATTTAGTCTCGTTAGTCTCAATCTATGGTTTGTCTAAGTTTGTCCTTAGAAAAAGACTAACTTGGGACGAACTTAGACAAACCTTAGAATGACACTAACGTTTGTCTTTTTTCGTCCCAAGTTAGTCTCGTTAGTCTCATTCTATGGTTTGTCTAAGTTCGTCCTTAGAAAGAGACTAACCTGGGACGAACTTAGACAAACCTTAGAATGAGACTAACGTTTGTCTTTGTTCGTCCCACGTTAGTCTCGTTCAATGGTTTGTCTCAGTTCGTCCTTAGAAAGAGACTAACTTGGGACAAACTTAGACAAACCTTAGAATGAGACTAACGTTTGTCTTTGTTCATCCCAAGTTAGTCTCGTTAGTCTCATTTTAAGGTTTGTCTAAGTTTGTCCTTAGAAAGAGACTAACTTGGGACGAACTTAGACAAACCTTAGAATGAGACTAACGTTTGTCTTTGTTCGTCCCAAGTTAGTCTCGTTAGTCTCGTTCTATGGATTGTCTAAGTTCGTCCTTAGAAAGAGACTAACTTGGGACGAACTTAGACAAACCTTAGAATGAGACTAACGTTTGTCTTTGTTCGTCCCAAGTTAGTCTAGTTAGTCTCATTTTAAGATTTGTCTAAGTTCGTCCTTAGAAAGAGACTAACTTGGGACGAACTTAGACAAACCTTAGAATGAGACTAACGTTTGTCTTTGTTCGTCCCAAGTTAGTCTCGTTAGTCTCGTTCTATGGTTTGTCTAAGTTCGTCCTTAGAAAGAGACTAACTTGGGACGAACTTAGACAAACCTTAGAATGAGACTACCGTTTGTCTTTGTTCGTCCCAAGTTAGTCTAGTTAGTCTCATTTTAAGGTTTGTCTAAGTTCGTCCTTAGAAAGAGACTAACTTGGGACGAACTTAGACAAACCTTAGAATGAGACTAACGTTTGTCTTTGTTCGTCCCAAGTTAGTCTCGTTAGTCTCATTCTATGGTTTGTCTAAGGTTGTCCTTAGAAAGAGACTAACTTGGGACGAACTTAGACAAACCTTAGAATGAGACTAACATTTGTCTTTTTTCATCCCAAGTTAGTCTCGTTAGTCTCATTCTATGGTTTGTCTAAGTTCGTCCTTAGAAAGAGACTAACTTGGGACGAACTTAGACAAACCTTAGAATGAGACTAACGTTTGTCTTTGTTCGTCCCAAGTTAGTCTCGTTCAATGGTTTGTCTAAGTTCGTCCTAAGAAAGAGACTAACTTGGGACGAACTTAGACAAACCTTAGAATGAGACTAACGTTTGTCTTTGTTCGTCCCAAGTTAGTCTCGTTAGTCTCATTCTATGGTTTGTCTTTGTTCGTCCCAAGTTAGTCTCGTTAGTCTTATGCTATGGTTTGTCTTAGTTCGTCCTTAGAAAGAGACTAACTTGGGATGAACTTAGACAAACCTTAGAATGAGACTAACGTTTGTCTTTGTTCGTCCCAATTTAGTCTCGTTAGTCTCGTTCAATGGTTTGTCTAAGTTCATCCTCAGAAAGAGACTAACTTGGGACGAACTTAGACAAACCTTAGAATGAGACTTACGTTTGTCTTTGTTCGTCCTAAGTTAGTCTCGTTAGTCTCATTTTAAGGTTTGTCTAAGTTCGTCCTTAGAAAGAGACTAACTTTGGATGAACTTAGACAAACCTTAGAATGAGGCTAACGTTTGTCTTTGTTCGTCCCAAGTTAGTCTCGTTAGTCTCATTTTATGGTTTGTCTTTGTTCGTCCCAATTTAGTCTCGTTAGTCTCAATCTATGGTTTGTCTAAGTTTGTCCTTAGAAAAAGACTAACTTGGGACGAACTTAGACAAACCTTAGAATGACACTAACGTTTGTCTTTTTTCGTCCCAAGTTAGTCTCGTTAGTCTCATTCTATGGTTTGTCTAAGTTCGTCCTTAGAAAGAGACTAACCTGGGACGAACTTAGACAAACCTTAGAATGAGACTAACGTTTGTCTTTGTTCGTCCCACGTTAGTCTCGTTCAATGGTTTGTCTAAGTTCGTCCTTAGAAAGAGACTAACTTGGGACAAACTTAGACAAACCTTAGAATGAGACTAACGTTTGTCTTTGTTCATCCCAAGTTAGTCTCGTTAGTCTCATTTTAAGGTTTGTCTAAGTTTGTCCTTAGAAAGAGACTAACTTGGGACGAACTTAGACAAACCTTAGAATGAGACTAACGTTTGTCTTTGTTCGTCCCAAGTTAGTCTCGTTAGTCTCATTCTATGGTTTGTCTAAGTTCGTCCTTAGAAAGAGACTAACCTGGGACGAACTTAGACAAACCTTAGAATGAGACTAACGTTTGTCTTTGTTCGTCCCACGTTAGTCTCGTTCAATGGTTTGTCTAAGTTCGTCCTTAGAAAGAGACTAACTTGGGACAAACTTAGACAAACCTTAGAATGAGACTAACGTTTGTCTTTGTTCATCCCAAGTTAGTCTCGTTAGTCTCATTTTAAGGTTTGTCTAAGTTTGTCCTTAGAAAGAGACTAACTTGGGACGAACTTAGACAAACCTTAGAATGAGACTAACGTTTGTCTTTGTTCGTCCCAAGTTAGTCTCGTTAGTCTCGTTCTATGGTTTGTCTAAGTTCGTCCTTAGAAAGAGACTAACTTGGGACGAACTTAGACAAACCTTAGAATGAGACTAACGTTTGTCTTTGTTCGTCCCAAGTTAGTCTCGTTAGTCTCGTTCTATGGTTTGTCTAAGTTCGTCCTTAGAAAGAGACTAACTTGGGACGAACTTAGACAAACCTTAGAATGAGACTAACGTTTGTCTTTGTTCGTCCCAAGTTAGTCTCGTTAGTCTCGTTCTATGGTTTGTCTAAGTTCGTCCTTAGAAAGAGACTAACTTGGGACGAACTTAGACAAACCTTAGAATGAGACTACCGTTTGTCTTTGTTCGTCCCAAGTTAGTCTAGTTAGTCTCATTTTAAGGTTTGTCTAAGTTCGTCCTTAGAAAGAGACTAACTTGGGACGAACTTAGACAAACCTTAGAATGAGACTAACGTTTGTCTTTGTTCGTCCCAAGTTAGTCTCGTTAGTCTCATTCTATGGTTTGTCTAAGGTTGTCCTTAGAAAGAGACTAACATGGGACGAACTTAGACAAACCTTAGAATGAGACTAACGTTTGTCTTTTTTTGTCCCAAGTTAGTCTCGTTAGTCTCATTCTATGGTTTGTCTAAGTTCGTCCTTAGAAAGAGACTAACTTGGGACGAACTTAGACAAACCTTAGAATGAGACTAACGTTTGTCTTTGTTCGTCCCAAGTTAGTCTCGTTCAATGGTTTGTCTAAGTTCGTCCTAAGAAAGAGACTAACTTGGGACGAACTTAGACAAACCTTAGAATGAGACTAACGTTTGTCTTTGTTCGTCCCAAGTTAGTCTCGTTAGTCTCATTCTATGGTTTGTCTTTGTTCGTCCCAAGTGAGTCTCGTTAGTCTTATGCTATGGTTTGTCTTAGTTCGTCCTTAGAAAGAGACTAACTTGGGACGAACTTAGACAAACCTTAGAATGAGACAAACGTTTGTCTTTGTTCGTCCCAATTTAGTCTCGTTAGTCTCGTTCAATGGTTTGTCTAAGTTCATCCTCAGAAAGAGACTAACTTGGGACGAACTTAGACAAACCTTAGAATGAGACTTACGTTTGTCTTTGTTCGTCCTAAGTTAGTCTCGTTAGTCTCATTTTAAGGTTTGTCTAAGTTTGTCCTTAGAAAGAGACTAACTTTGGATGAACTTAGACAAACCTTAGAATGAGGCTAACGTTTGTCTTTGTTCGTCCCAAGTTAGTCTCGTTAGTCTCATTTTATGGTTTGTCTTTGTTCGTCCCAATTTAGTCTCGTTAGTCTCAATCTATGGTTTGTCTAAGTTTGTCCTTAGAAAAAGACTAACTTGGGACGAACTTAGACAAACCTTAGAATGACACTAACGTTTGTCTTTTTTCGTCCCAAGTTAGTCTCGTTAGTCTCATTCTATGGTTTGTCTAAGTTAGTCCTTAGAAAGAGACTAACCTGGGACGAACTTAGACAAACCTTAGAATGAGACTAACGTTTGTCTTTGTTCGTCCCACGTTAGTCTCGTTCAATGGTTTGTCTAAGTTCGTCCTTAGAAAGAGACTAACTTGGGACAAACTTAGACAAACCTTAGAATGAGACTAACGTTTGTCTTTGTTCATCCCAAGTTAGTCTCGTTAGTCTCATTTTAAGGTTTGTCTAAGTTCGTCCTTAGAAAGAGACTAACTTGGGACGAACTTAGACAAACCTTAGAATTAGACTAACGTTTGTCTTTGTTCGTCCCAAGTTAGTCTCGTTAGTCTCGTTCTATGGTTTGTCTAAGTTCGTCCTTAGAAAGAGACTAACTTGGGACGAACTTAGACAAACCTTAGAATGAGACTAACGTTTGTCTTTGTTCGTCCCAAGTTAGTCTAGTTAGTCTCATTTTAAGATTTGTCTAAGTTCGTCCTTAGAAAGAGACTAACTTGGGACGAACTTAGACAAACCTTAGAATGAGACTAACGTTTGTCTTTGTTCGTCCCAAGTTAGTCTCGTTAGTCTCGTTCTATGGTTTGTCTAAGTTCGTCCTTAGAAAGAGACGAACTTGGGACGAACTTAGACAAACCTTAGAATGAGACTAACGTTTGTCTTTGTTCGTCCCAAGTTAGTCTAGTTAGTCTCATTTTAAGGTTTGTCTAAGTTCGTCCTTAGAAAGAGACTAACTTGGGACGAACTTAGAGAAACCTTAGAATGAGACCAACGTTTGTCTTTGTTCGTTCCAAGTTAGTCTCGTTAGTCTCATTCTATGGTTTGTCTAAGGTTGTCCTTAGAAAGAGACTAACTTGGGACGAACTTAGACAAACCTTAGAATGAGACTAACGTTTGTCTTTGTTCGTCCCAAGTTAGTCTCGTTCAATGGTTTGTCTAAGTTCGTCCCAAGAAAGAGACTAACTTGGGACAAACTTAGACAAACCTTAGAATGAGACTAACGTTTGTCTTTGTTCGTCCCAAGTTAGTCTCGTTAGTCTCATTCTATGGTTTGTCTTTGTTCGTCCCAAGTGAGTCTCGTTAGTCTTATGCTATGGTTTGTCTTAGTTCGTCCTTAGAAAGAGACTAACTTGGGACGAACTTAGGCAAACCTTAGAATGAGACTAACATTTATCTTTGTTCGTCCCAATTTAGTCTCGTTAGTCTCGTTCAATGGTTTGTCTAAGTTCATCCTCAGAAAGAGACTAACTTGGGACGAACTTAGACAAACCTTAGAATGAGACTTACGTTTGTCTTTGTTCGTCCTAAGTTAGTCTCGTTAGTCTCGTTAGTCTCATTTTATGGTTTGTCTATGTTCGTCCTTAGGAAGAGACTAATTTGGGATGAAATTAGACAAATCTTAGAATGAGACTAACGTTTGTTTTTGTTCGTCCCAAGTTAGTCTCGTTAGTCTCATTTTAAGGTTTGTCTAAGTTCGTCCTTAGAAAGAGACTAACTTTGGATGAACTTAGACAAACCTTAGAATGAGACTAACGTTTGTCTTTGTTCGTCCCAAGTTAGTCTCGTTAGTCTCATTTTATGGTTTGTCTTTGTTCGTCCCAATTTAGTCTCGTTAGTCTCAATCTATGGTTTGTCTAAGTTTGTCCTTAGAAAGAGACTAACTTGGGACGAACTTAGACAAACCTTAGAATGACACTAACGTTTGTCTTTTTTCGTTCCAAGTTAGTCTCGTTAGTCTCATTCTATGGTTTGTCTAAGTTCGTCCTTAGAAAGAGACTAACCTGGGACGAACTTAGACAAACCTTAGAATGAGACTAACGTTTGTCTTTGTTCGTCCCACGTTAGTCTCGTTCAATGGTTTGTCTAAGTTCGTCCTTAGAAAGAGACTAACTTGGGACAAACTTAGACAAACCTTAGAATGAGACTAACGTTTGTCTTTGTTCGTCCCAAGTTAGTCACGTTAGTCTCATTTTAAGGTTTGTCTAAGTTCGTCTTTAGAAAGAGTCTAACTTGGGACAAACTTAGACAAACATTAGAATGAGACTAACGTTTGTCTTTGTTCGTCCCAAGTTAGTCACGTTAGTCTCATTTTAAGGTTTGTTTAAGTTCGTCCTTAGGAAGAGACTAACTTGGGACGAACTTAGACAAACCTTAGAATGAGACTAACGTTTGTCTTTGTTCGTCCCAAGTTAGTCACGTTAGTCTCATTTTAAGGTTTGTCTAAGTTCGTCTTTAGAAAGAGACTAACTTGGGGCGAACTTAGACAAACCTTAGAATGAGACTAACGTTTGTCTTTGTTCGTCCCAAGTTAGTCTCGTTAGTCTCATTCAATGTTTGTCTAAGTTCGTCCTTAGAAAGAGACTAACTTGGGACGAACTTAGACAAACCTTAGAATGAGACTAAAGTTTGTCTTTGTTCGTCCCAAGTTAGTCTCGTTAGTCTCATTTTATGGTTTGTCTAAGTTCGTCCTTAGAAAGAGACTAACTTGGGACGAACCTAGACAAACCTTAGAATGAGACTAAAGTTTGTCTTTGTTCGTCCCAAGTTAGTCACGTTAGTCTCATTTTAAGGTTTGTCTAAGTTCGTCTTTAGAAAGAGTCTAACTTGGGACAAACTTAGACAAACATTAGAATGAGACTAACGTTTGTCTTTGTTCGTCCCAAGTTAGTCACGTTAGTCTCATTTTAAGGTTTGTTTAAGTTCGTCCTTAGGAAGAGACTAACTTGGGACGAACTTAGACAAACCTTAGAATGAGACTAACGTTTGTCTTTGTTCGTCCCAAGTTAGTCACGTTAGTCTCATTTTAAGGTTTGTCTAAGTTCGTCTTTAGAAAGAGACTAACTTGGGGCGAACTTAGACAAACCTTAGAATGAGACTAACGTTTGTCTTTGTTCATCCCAAGTTAGTCTCGTTAGTCTCGTTCTATGGTTTGTCTAAGTTCGTCCTTAGAAAGAGACTAACTTGGGACGAACTTAGACAAACCTTAAAATGAGACTAACGTTTGTCTTTTTTCGTCCCAAGTTAGTCACGTTAGTCTCATTCTATGGTTTGTCTAAGTTCGTCCTTAGAAAGAGACTAAATTGGGACGAAATTAGACAAACCTTAGAATGAGACTACCGTTTGTCTTTGTTCGTCCCAAGTTAGTCTCGTACAATGGTTTGTCTAAGTTCGTCCTTAGAAAGAGACTAACTTGGGACGAACTTAGACAAAACTTAGAATGAGTTTAACGTTTGTCTTTGTTCGTCCCAAGTTAGTCTCGTTAGTCTCGTTCTATGGTTTGTCTAAGTTCGTCCTTAGAAAGAGACTAACTTGGGGCGAACTTAGACAAACCTTAGAATGAGACTAACGTTTGTCTTTGTTCGTCCCAAGTTAGTCTCGTTAGTCTCGTTCTATGGTTTGTCTAAGTTCGTCCGTAGAAAGAGACTAATTTGGGACGAAATTAGACAAACCTTAAAATGAGACTAACGTTTGTCTTTTTTCGTCCCAAGTTAGTCACGTTAGTCACATTCTATGATTTGTCTAAGTTCGTCCTTAGAAAGAGACTAAATTGGGACGAAATTAGACAAACCTTAGAATGAGACTACCGTTTGTCTTTGTTCGTCCCAAGTTAGTCTCGTACAATGGTTTGTCTAAGTTCGTCCTTAGAAAGAGACTAACTTGGGACGAACTTAGACAAAACTTAGAATGAGTTTAACGTTTGTCTTTGTTCGTCCGAAGTTAGTCTATTTAGTCTTATCTTAAGGTTTGTCTAAGTTCGTCTTTAGAAAGAGACTAACTTGGGACGAACTTAGAGAAACCTTAGAATGAGACTAACGTTTGTCTTTGTTCGTCCCAAGTTAGTCTCGTTAGTCTCATTCTATGGTTTGTCTAAGGTTGTCCTTAGAAAGAGACTAACTTGGGACGAACTTAGACAAACCTTAGAATGAGACTAACGTTTGTCTTTTTTCGTCCCAAGTTAGTCTCGTTAGTCTCATTCTATGGTTTGTCTAAGTTCGTCCTTAGAAAGAGACTAACTTGGGACGAACTTAGACAAACCTTAGAATGAGACTAACGTTTGTCTTTGTTCGTCCCAAGTTAGTCTCGTTCAATGGTTTGTCTAAGTTCGTCCTAAGAAAGAGACTAACTTGGGACGAACTTAGACAAACCTTAGAATGAGACTAACGTTTGTCTTTGTTCGTCCCAAGTTAGTCTCGTTAGTCTCATTCTATGGTTTGTCTTTGTTCGTCCCAAGTGAGTCTCGTTAGTCTTATGCTATGGTTTGTCTTAGTTCGTCCTTAGAAAGAGACTAACTTGGGACGAACTTAGACAAACCTTAGAATGAGACTAACATTTATCTTTGTTCGTCCCAATTTAGTCTCGTTAGTCTCGTTCAATGGTTTGTCTAAGTTCATCCTCAGAAAGAGACCAACTTGGGACGAACTTAGACAAACCTTAGAATGAGACTTACGTTTGTCTTTGTTCATCCTAAGTTAGTCTCGTTAGTCTCGTTAGTCTCATTTTATGGTTTGTCTATGTTCGTCCTTAGGAAGAGACTAATTTGGGATGAAATTAGACAAATCTTAGAATGAGACTAACGTTTGTTTTTGTTCGTCCCAAGTTAGTCTCGTTAGTCTCATTTTAAGGTTTGTCTAAGTTCGTCCTTAGAAAGAGACTAACTTTGGATGAACTTAGACAAACCTTAGAATGAGACTAACGTTTGTCTTTGTTCGTCCCAAGTTAGTCTCGTTAGTCTCATTTTATGGTTTGTCTTTGTTCGTCCCAAGTTAGTCTCGTTAGTCTCATGCTATGATTTGTCTAAGTTCATCCTTAGAAAGAGACTAACTTGGGACGAACTTAGACAAACCTTAGTCTCATTTTCAGGTTTGTCCCAAGTTAGTCTCGTTAGTCTCATTTCAAGGTTTGTCTATGTTCGTCCCTAGAAAGAGACAAACTTGGGACGAACTTAGACAAACCTTAGAATGAGACTAAAGTTTGTCTTTGTTCGTCCCAATTTAGTCTCGTTAGTCTCATTCTATGGTTTGTCTAAGTTCATCCTTAGAAAGAGACTAACTTGGGACGAACTTAGACAAACCTAAAAATGAGACTAACGTTTGTCTTTTTTCGTCTCAAGTTAGTCTCGTTAGTCTCATTCTATGGTTTGTCTAAGTTCGTCCTTAGAAAGAGACTAAATTGGGACGAAATTAGACAAACCTTAGAATGAGACTAACGTTTGTCTTTGTTCGTCCCAAGTTAGTCTCGTTAGCCTCATTCTATGGTTTGTCTAAGTTTGTCCTTAGAAAGAGACTAAGTTGGGACAAACTTAGACAAACCTTAGAATGAGACTAACGTTTGTCTTTGTTCATCCCAAGTTAGTCACGTTAGTCTCATTTTAAAGTTTGTCTAAGTTCGTCCTTAGAAAGAGACTAACTTGGGACGAACTTAGACAAACCTTAGAATGAGACTAACGTTCTTCGTCCCAAGTTTGTCTCGTTAGTCTCATTTTGAGGTTTGTCTAAGTTCATCCTTAGAAAGAGACTAACTTGGGACGAACTTAGACAAACCATTGAAGGAGACTAACGTTTGTCTTTGTTCGTCCCAAGTTTGTCTCGTTAGTCTCATTCTATGGTTTGTCTAAGTTCGTCCTTAGAAAGAGACTAACTTGGGACGAACTTAGACAAACCTTAGAATGAGACTAACGTTTGTCTTTGTTCGTCCCAATTTAGTCTCATTAGTCTCATTCTATGGTTTGTCTAAGTTCGTCCTTAGAAAGAGACTAACTTGGGACGAACTTAGACAAACCTTAGAAAGAGACTAAATTGGGACGAAATTAGACAAACCTTAGAATGAGACAAACATTTGTCTTTGTTCGTCCCAAGTTAGTCTCGTTCAATGGTTTGTCTAAGTTCGTCCTTAGAAAGAGACTAACTTGGGACGAACTTAGACAAACCTTAGAATGAGTTTAACGTTTGTATTTGTTCGTCCCAAGTTAGTCTCGTTAGTCTCATTCAATGGTTTGTCTAAGTTCGTCCTCAGAAAGAGACTTACTTGGGACGAACTTAGACAAACCTTAGAATGAGACTAACGTTTGTCTTTGTTCGTCCCAAGTTAGTCTCGTTTGTCTCATTTTATGGTTTTTCTAAGTTTGTCCTTAGAAAGAGACTAACTTTGGATGAACTTAGACAAACCTTAGAATGAGGCTAACGTTTGTCTTTGTTCGTCCCAAGTTAGTCTCGTTAGTCTCATTTTATGGTTTGTCTTTGTTCGTCCCAATTTAGTCTCGTTAGTCTCAATCTATGGTTTGTCTAAGTTTGTCCTTAGAAAAAGACTAACTTGGGACGAACTTAGACAAACCTTAGAATGACACTAACGTTTGTCTTTTTTCGTCCCAAGTTAGTCTCGTTAGTCTCATTCTATGGTTTGTCTAAGTTAGTCCTTAGAAAGAGACTAACCTGGGACGAACTTAGACAAACCTTAGAATGAGACTAACGTTTGTCTTTGTTCGTCCCACGTTAGTCTCGTTCAATGGTTTGTCTAAGTTCGTCCTTAGAAAGAGACTAACTTGGGACAAACTTAGACAAACCTTAGAATGAGACTAACGTTTGTCTTTGTTCATCCCAAGTTAGTCTCGTTAGTCTCATTTTAAGGTTTGTCTAAGTTCGTCCTTAGAAAGAGACTAACTTGGGACGAACTTAGACAAACCTTAGAATTAGACTAACGTTTGTCTTTGTTCGTCCCAAGTTAGTCTCGTTAGTCTCGTTCTATGGTTTGTCTAAGTTCGTCCTTAGAAAGAGACTAACTTGGGACAAACTTAGACAAACCTTAGAATGAGACTAACGTTTGTCTTTGTTCGTCCCAAGTTAGTCTAGTTAGTCTCATTTTAAGATTTGTCTAAGTTCGTCCTTAGAAAGAGACTAACATGGGACGAACTTAGACAAACCTTAGAATGAGACTAACGTTTGTCTTTGTTCGTCCCAAGTTAGTCTCGTTAGTCTCGTTCTATGGTTTGTCTAAGTTCGTCCTTAGAAAGAGACGAACTTGGGACGAACTTAGACAAACCTTAGAATGAGACTAACGTTTGTCTTTGTTCGTCCCAAGTTAGTCTAGTTAGTCTCATTTTAAGGTTTGTCTAAGTTCGTCCTTAGAAAGAGACTAACTTGGGACGAACTTAGAGAAACCTTAGAATGAGACTAACGTTTGTCTTTGTTCGTTCCAAGTTAGTCTCGTTAGTCTCATTCTATGGTTTGTCTAAGGTTGTCCTTAGAAAGAGACTAACTTGGGACGAACTTAGACAAACCTTAGAATGAGACTAACGTTTGTCTTTGTTCGTCCCAAGTTAGTCTCGTTCAATGGTTTGTCTAAGTTCGTCCCAAGAAAGAGACTAACTTGGGACAAACTTAGACAAACCTTAGAATGAGACTAACGTTTGTCTTTGTTCGTCCCAAGTTAGTCTCGTTAGTCTCATTCTATGGTTTGTCTTTGTTCGTCCCAAGTGAGTCTCGTTAGTCTTATGCTATGGTTTGTCTTAGTTCGTCCTTAGAAAGAGACTAACTTGGGACGAACTTAGGCAAACCTTAGAATGAGACTAACATTTATCTTTGTTCGTCCCAATTTAGTCTCGTTAGTCTCGTTCAATGGTTTGTCTAAGTTCATCCTCAGAAAGAGACTAACTTGGGACGAACTTAGACAAACCTTAGAATGAGACTTACGTTTGTCTTTGTTCGTCCTAAGTTAGTCTCGTTAGTCTCGTTAGTCTCATTTTATGGTTTGTCTATGTTCGTCCTTAGGAAGAGACTAATTTGGGATGAAATTAGACAAATCTTAGAATGAGACTAACGTTTGTTTTTGTTCGTCCCAAGTTAGTCTCGTTAGTCTCATTTTAAGGTTTGTCTAAGTTCGTCCTTAGAAAGAGACTAACTTTGGATGAACTTAGACAAACCTTAGAATGAGACTAACGTTTGTCTTTGTTCGTCCCAAGTTAGTCTCGTTAGTCTCATTTTATGGTTTGTCTTTGTTCGTCCCAATTTAGTCTCGTTAGTCTCAATCTATGGTTTGTCTAAGTTTGTCCTTAGAAAGAGACTAACTTGGGACGAACTTAGACAAACCTTAGAATGACACTAACGTTTGTCTTTTTTCGTTCCAAGTTAGTCTCGTTAGTCTCATTCTATGGTTTGTCTAAGTTCGTCCTTAGAAAGAGACTAACCTGGGACGAACTTAGACAAACCTTAGAATGAGACTAACGTTTGTCTTTGTTCGTCCCACGTTAGTCTCGTTCAATGGTTTGTCTAAGTTCGTCCTTAGAAAGAGACTAACTTGGGACAAACTTAGACAAACCTTAGAATGAGACTAACGTTTGTCTTTGTTCGTCCCAAGTTAGTCACGTTAGTCTCATTTTAAGGTTTGTCTAAGTTCGTCTTTAGAAAGAGTCTAACTTGGGACAAACTTAGACAAACATTAGAATGAGACTAACGTTTGTCTTTGTTCGTCCCAAGTTAGTCACGTTAGTCTCATTTTAAGGTTTGTTTAAGTTCGTCCTTAGGAAGAGACTAACTTGGGACGAACTTAGACAAACCTTAGAATGAGACTAACGTTTGTCTTTGTTCGTCCCAAGTTAGTCACGTTAGTCTCATTTTAAGGTTTGTCTAAGTTCGTCTTTAGAAAGAGACTAACTTGGGGCGAACTTAGACAAACCTTAGAATGAGACTAACGTTTGTCTTTGTTCGTCCCAAGTTAGTCTCGTTAGTCTCATTCAATGTTTGTCTAAGTTCGTCCTTAGAAAGAGACTAACTTGGGACGAACTTAGACAAACCTTAGAATGAGACTAAAGTTTGTCTTTGTTCGTCCCAAGTTAGTCTCGTTAGTCTCATTTTATGGTTTGTCTAAGTTCGTCCTTAGAAAGAGACTAACTTGGGACGAACCTAGACAAACCTTTGAATGAGACTAAAGTTTGTCTTTGTTCGTCCCAAGTTAGTCACGTTAGTCTCATTTTAAGGTTTGTCTAAGTTCGTCTTTAGAAAGAGTCTAACTTGGGACAAACTTAGACAAACATTAGAATGAGACTAACGTTTGTCTTTGTTCGTCCCAAGTTAGTCACGTTAGTCTCATTTTAAGGTTTGTTTAAGTTCGTCCTTAGGAAGAGACTAACTTGGGACGAACTTAGACAAACCTTAGAATGAGACTAACGTTTGTCTTTGTTCGTCCCAAGTTAGTCACGTTAGTCTCATTTTAAGGTTTGTCTAAGTTCGTCTTTAGAAAGAGACTAACTTGGGGCGAACTTAGACAAACCTTAGAATGAGACTAACGTTTGTCTTTGTTCATCCCAAGTTAGTCTCGTTAGTCTCGTTCTATGGTTTGTCTAAGTTCGTCCTTAGAAAGAGACTAACTTGGGACGAACTTAGACAAACCTTAAAATGAGACTAACGTTTGTCTTTTTTCGTCCCAAGTTAGTCACGTTAGTCTCATTCTATGGTTTGTCTAAGTTCGTCCTTAGAAAGAGACTAAATTGGGACGAAATTAGACAAACCTTAGAATGAGACTACCGTTTGTCTTTGTTCGTCCCAAGTTAGTCTCGTACAATGGTTTGTCTAAGTTCGTCCTTAGAAAGAGACTAACTTGGGACGAACTTAGACAAAACTTAGAATGAGTTTAACGTTTGTCTTTGTTCGTCCCAAGTTAGTCTCGTTAGTCTCGTTCTATGGTTTGTCTAAGTTCGTCCTTAGAAAGAGACTAACTTGGGGCGAACTTAGACAAACCTTAGAATGAGACTAACGTTTGTCTTTGTTCGTCCCAAGTTAGTCTCGTTAGTCTCGTTCTATGGTTTGTCTAAGTTCGTCCGTAGAAAGAGACTAATTTGGGACGAAATTAGACAAACCTTAAAATGAGACTAACGTTTGTCTTTTTTCGTCTCAAGTTAGTCACGTTAGTCACATTCTATGGTTTGTCTAAGTTCGTCCTTAGAAAGAGACTAAATTGGGACGAAATTAGACAAACCTTAGAATGAGACTACCGTTTGTCTTTGTTCGTCCCAAGTTAGTCTCGTACAATGGTTTGTCTAAGTTCGTCCTTAGAAAGAGACTAACTTGGGACGAACTTAGACAAAACTTAGAATGAGTTTAACGTTTGTCTTTGTTCGTCCGAAGTTAGTCTATTTAGTCTCATCTTAAGGTTTGTCTAAGTTCGTCTTTAGAAAGAGACTAACTTGGGACGAACTTAGAGAAACCTTAGAATGAGACTAACGTTTGTCTTTGTTCGTCCCAAGTTAGTCTCGTTAGTCTCATTCTATGGTTTGTCTAAGGTTGTCCTTAGAAAGAGACTAACTTGGGACGAACTTAGACAAACCTTAGAATGAGACTAACGTTTGTCTTTTTTCGTCCCAAGTTAGTCTCGTTAGTCTCATTCTATGGTTTGTCTAAGTTCGTCCTTAGAAAGAGACTAACTTGGGACGAACTTAGACAAACCTTAGAATGAGACTAACGTTTGTCTTTGTTCGTCCCAAGTTAGTCTCGTTCAATGGTTTTTCTAAGTTCGTCCTAAGAAAGAGACTAACTTGGGACGAACTTAGACAAACCTTAGAATGAGACTAACGTTTGTCTTTGTTCGTCCCAAGTTAGTCTCGTTAGTCTCATTCTATGGTTTGTCTTTGTTCGTCCCAAGTGAGTCTCGTTAGTCTTATGCTATGGTTTGTCTTAGTTCGTCCTTAGAAAGAGACTAACTTGGGACGAACTTAGACAAACCTTAGAATGAGACTAACATTTATCTTTGTTCGTCCCAATTTAGTCTCGTTAGTCTCGTTCAATGGTTTGTCTAAGTTCATCCTCAGAAAGAGACTAACTTGGGACGAACTTAGACAAACCTTAGAATGAGACTTACGTTTGTCTTTGTTCATCCTAAGTTAGTCTCGTTAGTCTCGTTAGTCTCATTTTATGGTTTGTCTATGTTCGTCCTTAGGAAGAGACTAATTTGGGATGAAATTAGACAAATCTTAGAATGAGACTAACGTTTGTTTTTGTTCGTCCCAAGTTAGTCTCGTTAGTCTCATTTTAAGGTTTGTCTAAGTTCGTCCTTAGAAAGAGACTAACTTTGGATGAACTTAGACAAACCTTAGAATGAGACTAACGTTTGTCTTTGTTCGTCCCAAGTTAGTCTCGTTAGTCTCATTTTATGGTTTGTCTTTGTTCGTCCCAAGTTAGTCTCGTTAGTCTCATGCTATGATTTGTCTAAGTTCATCCTTAGAAAGAGACTAACTTGGGACGAACTTAGACAAACCTTAGTCTCATTTTCAGGTTTGTCCCAAGTTAGTCTCGTTAGTCTCATTTCAAGGTTTGTCTATGTTCGTCCCTAGAAAGAGACAAACTTGGGACGAACTTAGACAAACCTTAGAATGAGACTAAAGTTTGTCTTTGTTCGTCCCAATTTAGTCTCGTTAGTCTCATTCTATGGTTTGTCTAAGTTCATCCTTAGAAAGAGACTAACTTGGGACGAACTTAGACAAACCTAAAAATGAGACTAACGTTTGTCTTTTTTCGTCTCAAGTTAGTCTCGTTAGTCTCATTCTATGGTTTGTCTAAGTTCGTCCTTAGAAAGAGACTAAATTGGGACGAAATTAGACAAACCTTAGAATGAGACTAACGTTTGTCTTTGTTCGTCCCAAGTTAGTCTCGTTAGCCTCATTCTATGGTTTGTCTAAGTTTGTCCTTAGAAAGAGACTAAGTTGGGACAAACTTAGACAAACCTTAGAATGAGACTAACGTTTGTCTTTGTTCATCCCAAGTTAGTCACGTTAGTCTCATTTTAAAGTTTGTCTAAGTTCGTCCTTAGAAAGAGACTAACTTGGGACGAACTTAGACAAACCTTAGAATGAGACTAACGTTGTTCGTCCCAAGTTTGTCTCGTTAGTCTCATTTTGAGGTTTGTCTAAGTTCATCCTTAGAAAGAGACTAACTTGGGACGAACTTAGACAAACCATTGAAGGAGACTAACGTTTGTCTTTGTTCGTCCCAAGTTTGTCTCGTTAGTCTCATTCTATGGTTTGTCTAAGTTCGTCCTTAGAAAGAGACTAACTTGGGACGAACTTAGACAAACCTTAGAATGAGACTAACGTTTGTCTTTGTTCGTCCCAATTTAGTCTCATTAGTCTCATTCTATGGTTTGTCTAAGTTCGTCCTTAGAAAGAGACTAACTTGGGACGAACTTAGACAAACCTTAGAAAGAGACTAAATTGGGACGAAATTAGACAAACCTTAGAATGAGACAAACATTTGTCTTTGTTCGTCCCAAGTTAGTCTCGTTCAATGGTTTGTCTAAGTTCGTCCTTAGAAAGAGACTAACTTGGGACGAACTTAGACAAACCTTAGAATGAGTTTAACGTTTGTATTTGTTCGTCCCAAGTTAGTCTCGTTAGTCTCATTCAATGGTTTGTCTAAGTTCGTCCTCAGAAAGAGACTTACTTGGGACGAACTTAGACAAACCTTAGAATGAGACTAACGTTTGTCTTTGTTCGTCCCAAGTTAGTCTCGTTTGTCTCATTTTATGGTTTTTCTAAGTTCGTCCTTAGAAAGAGACTAACTTGGGACGAACTTAGACAAACCTTTGAATGAGACTAACGTTTGTCTTTGTTCGTCCCAAGTTAGTCTCGTTAGTCTCATTCTATGGTTTTTCTTTGTTCGTCCCAAGTTAGTCTCGTTAGTCTCATGCTATGGTTTGTCTAAGTTCATCCTTAGAAAGAGACTAACTTGGGACGAATTTAGACAAACCTTAGAATGAGACTAACGTTTGTCTTTGTTCGTCCCAAGTTAGTCTCGTTCGATGGTTTGTCTAAGTTCGTCCTAAGAAAGAGACTAACTTGGGACGAACTTAGACAAACCTTAGAGTGAGACTAACGTTTGTCTTTGTTCGTCCCAAGTTAGTCTCGTTAGTCTCGTTCTATGGTTTGTCTTTGTTCGTCCCAAGTTAGTCTCGTTAGTCTTATGCTATGGTTTGTCTTAGTTCGTCCTTAGAAAGAGACTAACTTGGGACGAACTTAGACAAACCTTAGAATGAGACTAACGTTTGTCTTTGTTCGTCCCAATTTAGTCTCGTTAGTCTCATTCTATGGATTGTCTAAGTTCGTCCTTAGAAAGAGACTAACTTGGGACGAACTTAGACAAACCTTAGAATGAGACTAAAGTTTGTCTTTGTTCGTCTAAATTTAGTCTCGTTAGTCTCATTCTATGGGTTGTCTAAGTTCGTCCTTAGAAAGAGATTAACTTGGGACGAACTTAGACAAACCTTAGAATGAGACTAAAGTTTGTCTTTGTTCGTCCCAAGTTAGTCACGTTAGTCTCATTTTAAGGTTTGTCTAAGTTGGTCTTTAGAAAGAGACTAACTTGGGACAAACTTAGACAAACCTTAGAATGAGACTAGCGTTTGTCTTTGTTCGTCCCAAGTTAGTCACGTTAGTCTCATTTTAAGGTTTGTTTAAGTTCATCCTTAGAAAGAGACTAACTTGGGACGAACTTAGACAAACCTTAGAATGAGACTAACGTTTGTCTTTGTTCGTCCCAAGTTAGTCACGTTAGTCTCATTTTAAGGTTTGTCTAAGTTCGTCCTCAGAAAGAGACTAACTTGGGCCGAACTTAGACAAACCTTAGAATGAGACTAAAGTTTGTCTTTGTTCGTCCAAATTTAGTCTCGTTAGTCTCATTCTATGGGTATTCTAAGTTCGTCCTTAGAAAGAGATTAACTTGGGACGAACTTAGATATACCTTAGAATGAGACTAACGTTTGTCTTTGTTCGTCCCAAGTTAGTCTCGTTAGTCTCATTCTATGGTTTGTCTTTGTTCGTCCCAAGTTAGTCACGTTAGTCTCATTTTAAGGTTTGTCTAAGTTCGTCTTTAGAAAGAGACTAACTTGGGACGAACTTAGACAAACCTTAGAATGAGACTAACGTTTGTCTTTGTTCGTCCCAAGTTAGTCTCGTTAGTCTCGTTCTATGGTTTTTCTAAGTTCGTCCTTAGAAAGAGACTAACTTGGGACGAACTTAGACAAACCTTAGAATGAGATTAACGTTTGTCTTTGTTCGTCCCAAGTTAGTCTAGTTAGTCTCATTTTAAGGTTTGTCTAAGTTCGTCTTTAGAAAGAGACTAACTTGGGACGAACTTAGACAAACCTTAGAATGAGACTAAAGTTTGTCTTTGTTCATCCCAAGTTAGTCTCGTTAGTCTCATTCTATGGTTTGTCTAAGGCCGTTCATAAGAAAGAGACTAACTTGGGACGAACTTAGACAAACCTTAGAATGAGACTAACGTTTGTCTTTTTTCGTCCCAAGTTAGTCTCGTTAGTCTCATTCTATGGTTTGTCTAAGTTCGTCCTTAGAAAGAGACTAACTTGGGACGAACTTAGACAAACCTTAGAATGAGACTAACGTTTGTCTTTGTTCATCCCAAGTTAGTCTCGTTCAATGGTTTGTCTAAGTTCGTCCTAAGAAAGAGACTAACTTGGGACGAACTTAGACAAACCTTAGAATGAGACTAACGTTTGTCTTTGTTCGTCCCAAGTTAGTCTCGTTAGTCTCATTCTATGGTTTGTCTTTGTTCGTCCCAAGTTAGTCTCGTTAGTCTTAAGCTATGGTTTGTCTTAGTTCGTCCTTAGAAAGAGACTAACTTGGGATGAACTTAGACAAACCTTAGAATGAGACTAACGTTTGTCTTTGTTCATCCCAATTTAGTCTCGTAGTCTCGTTCAATGGTTTGTCTAAGTTCATCCTCAGAAAGAGACTAACTTGGGACGAACTTAGACAAACCTTAGAATGAGACTTACGTTTGTCTTTGTTCGTCCTAACTTAGTCTCGTTAGTCTCATTTTAAGGTTTGTCTAAGTTCGTCCTTAGAAAGAGACTAACTTTGGATGAACTTAGACAAACCTTAGAATGAGGCTAACGTTTGTCTTTGTTCGTCCCAAGTTAGTCTCGTTAGTCTCATTTTATGGTTTGTCTTTGTTCGTCCCAATTTAGTCTCGTTAGTCTCAATCTATGGTTTGTCTAAGTTTGTCCTTAGAAAAAGACTAACTTGGGACGAACTTAGACAAACCTTAGAATGACACTAACGTTTGTCTTTTTTCGTCCCAAGTTAGTCTCGTTAGTCTCATTCTATGGTTTGTCTAAGTTCGTCCTTAGAAAGAGACTAACCTGGGACGAACTTAGACAAACCTTAGAATGAGACTAACGTTTGTCTTTGTTCGTCCCACGTTAGTCTCGTTCAATGGTTTGTCTAAGTTCGTCCTTAGAAAGAGACTAACTTTGGACAAACTTAGACAAACCTTAGAATGAGACTAACGTTTGTCTTTGTTCATCCCAAGTTAGTCTCGTTAGTCTCATTTTAAGGTTTGTCTAAGTTTGTCCTTAGAAAGAGACTAACTTGGGACGAACTTAGACAAACCTTAGAATGAGACTAACGTTTGTCTTTGTTCGTCCCAAGTTAGTCTCGTTAGTCTCGTTCTATGGTTTGTCTAAGTTCGTCCTTAGAAAGAGACTAACTTGGGACGAACTTAGACAAACCTTAGAATGAGACTAACGTTTGTCTTTGTTCGTCCCAAGTTAGTCTAGTTAGTCTCATTTTAAGATTTGTCTAAGTTCGTCCTTAGAAAGAGACTAACTTGGGACGAACTTAGACAAACCTTAGAATGAGACTAACGTTTGTCTTTGTTCGTCCCAAGTTAGTCTCGTTAGTCTCGTTCTATGGTTTGTCTAAGTTCGTCCTTAGAAAGAGACTAACTTGGGACGAACTTAGACAAACCTTAGAATGAGACTACCGTTTGTCTTTGTTCGTCCCAAGTTAGTCTAGTTAGTCTCATTTTAAGGTTTGTCTAAGTTCGTCCTTAGAAAGAGACTAACTTGGGACGAACTTAGACAAACCTTAGAATGAGACTAACGTTTGTCTTTGTTCGTCCCAAGTTAGTCTCGTTAGTCTCATTCTATGGTTTGTCTAAGGTTGTCCTTAGAAAGAGACTAACTTGGGACGAACTTAGACAAACCTTAGAATGAGACTAACGTTTGTCTTTTTTCGTCCCAAGTTAGTCTCGTTAGTCTCATTCTATGGTTTGTCTAAGTTCGTCCTTAGAAAGAGACTAACTTGGGACGAACTTAGACAAACCTTAGAATGAGACTAACGTTTGTCTTTGTTTGTCCCAAGTTAGTCTCGTTCAATGGTTTGTCTAAGTTCGTCCTAAGAAAGAGACTAACTTGGGACGAACTTAGACAAACCTTAGAATGAGACTAACGTTTGTCTTTGTTCGTCCCAAGTTAGTCTCGTTAGTCTCATTCTATGGTTTGTCTTTGTTCGTCCCAAGTTAGTCTCGTTAGTCTTATGCTATGGTTTGTCTTAGTTCGTCCTTAGAAAGAGACTAACTTGGGATGAACTTAGACAAACCTTAGAATGAGACTAACGTTTGTCTTTGTTCGTCCCAATTTAGTCTCGTTAGTCTCGTTCAATGGTTTGTCTAAGTTCATCCTCAGAAAGAGACTAACTTGGGACGAACTTAGACAAACCTTAGAATGAGACTTACGTTTGTCTTTGTTCGTCCTAAGTTAGTCTCGTTAGTCTCATTTTAAGGTTTGTCTAAGTTCGTCCTTAGAAAGAGACTAACTTTGGATGAACTTAGACAAACCTTAGAATGAGGCTAACGTTTGTCTTTGTTCGTCCCAAGTTAGTCTCGTTAGTCTCATTTTATGGTTTGTCTTTGTTCGTCCCAATTTAGTCTCGTTAGTCTCAATCTATGGTTTGTCTAAGTTTGTCCTTAGAAAAAGACTAACTTGGGACGAACTTAGACAAACCTTAGAATGACACTAACGTTTGTCTTTTTTCGTCCCAAGTTAGTCTCGTTAGTCTCATTCTATGGTTTGTCTAAGTTCGTCCTTAGAAAGAGACTAACCTGGGACGAACTTAGACAAACCTTAGAATGAGACTAACGTTTGTCTTTGTTCGTCCCACGTTAGTCTCGTTCAATGGTTTGTCTAAGTTCGTCCTTAGAAAGAGACTAACTTGGGACAAACTTAGACAAACCTTAGAATGAGACTAACGTTTGTCTTTGTTCATCCCAAGTTAGTCTCGTTAGTCTCATTTTAAGGTTTGTCTAAGTTTGTCCTTAGAAAGAGACTAACTTGGGACGAACTTAGACAAACCTTAGAATGAGACTAACGTTTGTCTTTGTTCGTCACAAGTTAGTCTCGTTAGTCTCGTTCTATGGTTTGTCTAAGTTCGTCCTTAGAAAGAGACTAACTTGGGACGAACTTAGACAAACCTTAGAATTAGACTAACGTTTGTCTTTGTTCGTCCCAAGTTAGTCTAGTTAGTCTCATTTTAAGATTTGTCTAAGTTCGTCCTTAGAAAGAGACTAACTTGGGACGAACTTAGACAAACCTTAGAATGAGACTAACGTTTGTCTTTGTTCGTCCCAATTTAGTCTCATTAGTCTCATTCTATGGTTTGTCTAAGTTCGTCCTTAGAAAGAGACTAACTTAGGACGAACTTAGACAAACCTTAGAAAGAGTCTAAATTGGGACGAAATTAGACAAACCTTAGAATGAGACTAACGTTTGTCTTTGTTCGTCCCAAGTTAGTCTCGTTCAATGGTTTGTCTAAGTTCGTCCTCAGAAAGAGAGTTACTTGGGACGAACTTAGACAAACCTTAGAATGAGACTAACGTTTGTCTTTGTTCGTCCCAAGTTAGTCTCGTTAGTCTCATTCTATGGTTTGTCTTTGTTCGTCCCAAGTTAGTCTCGTTAGTCTCATGCTATGATTTGTCTAAGTTCATCCTTAGAAAGAGACTAACTTGGGACGAACTTAGACAAACCTTAGAATGAGACTAACGTTTGTCTTTGTTCGTCCCAATTTAGTCTCGTTAGTCTCATTCTATGGTTTGTCTTTGTTCATCCCAAGTTAGTCTCGTTAGTCTTATGCTATGGGTTGTCTAAGTTCGTCCTCAGAAAGAGACTAACTTGGGACGAACTTAGACAAACCTTAGAATGAGACTAACGTTTGTCTTTGTTCGTCCCAAGTTAGTCTCGTTAGCCTCATTCTATGGTTTGTCTAAGTTTGTCCTTAGAAAGAGACTAAGTTGGGACAAACTTAGACAAACCTTAGAATGAGACTAACGTTTGTCTTTGTTCATCCCAAGTTAGTCACGTTAGTCTCATTTTAAAGTTTGTCTAAGTTCGTCCTTAGAAAGAGACTAACTTGGGACGAACTTAGACAAACCTTAGAATGAGACTAACGTTGTTCGTCCCAAGTTTGTCTCGTTAGTCTCATTTTGAGGTTTGTCTAAGTTCATCCTTAGAAAGAGACTAACTTGGGACGAACTTAGACAAACCATTGAAGGAGACTAACGTTTGTCTTTGTTCGTCCCAAGTTTGTCTCGTTAGTCTCATTCTATGGTTTGTCTAAGTTCGTCCTTAGAAAGAGACTAACTTGGGACGAACTTAGACAAACCTTAGAATGAGACTAACGTTTGTCTTTGTTCGTCCCAATTTAGTCTCATTAGTCTCATTCTATGGTTTTTCTAAGTTCGTCCTTAGAAAGAGACTAACTTGGGACGAACTTAGACAAACCTTAGAAAGAGACTAAATTGGGATGAAATTAGACAAACCTTAGAATGAGACTAACGTTTGTCTTTGTTCGTCCCAAGTTAGTCTCGTTCAATGGTTTGTCTAAGTTCGTCCTTAGAAAGAGACTAACTTGGGACGAACTTAGACAAACCTTAGAATGAGTTTAACGTTTGTATTTGTTCGTCCCAAGTTAGTCTCGTTAGTCTCATTCAATGGTTTGTCTAAGTTCGTCCTCAGAAAGAGACTTACTTGGGACGAACTTAGACAAACCTTAGAATGAGACTAACGTTTGTCTTTGTTTGTCCCAAGTTAGTCTCGTTTGTCTCATTTTATGGTTTGTCTAAGTTCGTCCTTAGAAAGAGACTAACTTGGGACGAACTTAGACAAACCTTTGAATGAGACTAACGTTTGTCTTTGTTCGTCCCAAGTTAGTGTCGTTAGTCTCCTTCTATGGTTTGTCTTTGTTCGTCCCAAGTTAGTCTCGTTAGTCTCATGCTATGGTTTGTCTAAGTTCATCCTTAGAAAGAGACTAACTTGGGACGAACTTAGACAAACCTTAGAATGAGACTAACGTTTGTCTTTGTTCGTCCCAATTTAGTCTCGTTAGTCTCATTCTATGGTTTGTCTAATTTCGTCCTTAGAAAGAGACTAACTTGGGACAAACTTAGACAAACCTTAGAATAAGACTAACGTTTGTCTTTGTTTGTCCCAAGTTACTCTCGTTAGTCTCATTTTGAGGTTTGTCTAAGTTCGTCCTTAGAAAGAGTCTAACTTGGGACGAACTTAGACAAACCTTAGAATGAGACTAACGTTTGTCTTTGTTCGTCCCAATTTAGTCTCGTTAGTCTCATTCTATGGTTTGTCTAAGTTCGTCCTTAAAAAGAGACTAATTTGGGACGAACTTAGACAAACCTTAAAATGAGACTAACGTTTGTCTTTTTTCGTCCCAAGTTAGTCACGTTAGTCTCATTCTATGGTTTGTCTAAGTTCGTCCTTAGAAAGAGACCAAATTGGGACGAAATTAGACAAACCTTAGAATGAGTTTAACGTTTGTCTTTGTTCGTCCCAAGTTAGTCTCGTTCAATGGTTTGTCTAAGTTCGTCCTTAGAAAGAGACTAACTTGGGACGAACTTAGACAAACCTTAGAACGAGTTTAACGTTTGTCTTTGTTCGTCCCAAGTTAGTCTCGTTAGTCTCGTTCAATGGTTTGTCTAAGTTCGTCCTCAGAAAGAGACTAACTTGGGACAAACTTAGACAAACCTTAGAACGAGACTAACGTTTGTCTTTGTTCGTCCCAAGTTAGTCTCGTTTGTCTCATTTTAAGGTTTGTCTAAGTTCGTCCTTAGAAAGAGACTAACTTGGGACGAACTTAGACAAGCCTTAGAATGAGACTAACGTTTGTCTTTGTTCGTCCCAATTTAGTCTCGTTAGTCTCATTCTATGGTTTGTCTAAGTTCTTTCTTAGAAAGAGACTAACTTGGGACGAACTGAGACAAACCTTAGAATGAGACTAACATTTGACTTTGTTCGTCCCAAGTTAGTCACGTTAGTCTCATTTTATGGTTTGTCTAAGTTCGTCCTTTGAAAGAGACTAACTTGGGACGAACTTAGACAAACCTTAGAATGAGACTAACGTTTGTCTTTCTTCGTCTCAAGTTAGTCTCGTTCAATGGTTTTTCTAAGTTCGTCCTCAGAAAGAGACTAACATGGGACGAACTTAGACAAACCTTAGATTGAGAATAACGTTTGTCTTTGTTCGCCCCAAGTTATTCTCGTTTTAAGGTTTGTCTAAGTTCGTCCTTAGAAAGAGACTAACTTGGGACGAACTTAGACAAACCTTAGAATGAGACTAACGTTTGTCTTTGTTCGTCCCAAGTTAGTCTCGTGAGTCTCATTCTATGGTTTGTCTTTGTTCATCCCAAGTTAGTCTCGTTAGTCTTATGCTATAGTTTGTCTAAGTTCATCCTTAGAAAGAGACTAACTTGGGACGAACTTAGACAAACCTTAGAATGAGACTAAAGTGTGTCTTTGTTCGTCCCAATTTAGTCTCGTTAGTCTCATTCTATGGGTTGTCTAAGTTCATCCTTAGAAAGAGACTAACTTGGGACGAACTTAGACAAACCTTAAAATGAGACTAACGTTTGTCTTTTTTCATCCCAAGTTAGTCTCGTTAGTCTCATTCTATGGTTTGTCTAAGTTCGTCCTTAGAAAGAGACTAAATTGGGACGAAATTAGACAAACCTTAGAATGAGACTAACGTTTGTCTTTGTTCGTCCCAAGTTAGTCTCGTTCAATGGTTTGTCTAAGTTCGTCCTTAGAAAGAGACTAACTTGGGACGAACTTAGACAAAACTTAGAATGAGTTTAACGTTTGTCTTTGTTCATCCCAAGTTAGTATCGTTAGTCTCATTTTAAGGTTTGTCTAAGTTCGTCCTTAGAAAGAGACTAACTTGGGACGAACTTAGACAAACCTTAGAATGAGACTAACGTTTGTCTTTGTTCGTCCCAAGTTAGTCTCGTTAGTCTCATTCTATGGTTTGTCTTTGTTCATCCCAAGTTAATCTCGTTAGTCTCATGCTATGATTTGTCTAAGTTCATCCTTAGAAAGAGACTAACTTGGGTCGAACTTAGACAAACCTTAGAATGAGACTAACGTTTGTCTTTGTTCGTCCCAATTTAGTCTCGTTAGTCTCATTCTATGGTTTGTCTTTGTTCATCCCAAGTTAGTCTCGTTAGTCTTATGCTATGGTTTGTCTAAGTTCGTCCTCAGAAAGAGACTAACTTGGGACGAACTTAGACAAACCTTAGAATGAGACTAACGTTTGTCTTTGTTCGTCCCAAGTTAGTCTCGTTAGCCTCATTCTATGGTTTGTCTAAGTTTGTCCTTAGAAAGAGACTAAGCTGGGACAAACTTAGACAAACCTTAGAATGAGACTAACGTTTGTCTTTGTTCATCCCAAGTTAGTCACGTTAGTCTCATTTTAAGGTTTGTCTAAGTTCGTCCTTAGAAAGAGACTAACTTGGGACGAACTTAGACAAACCTTAGAATGAGACTAACGTTTGTCTTTGTTCGTCCCAATTTAGTCTCATTAGTCTCATTCTATGGTTTGTCTAAGTTCGTCCTTAGAAAGAGACTAACTTGGGACGAACTTAGACAAACCTTAGAAAGAGACTAAATTGGGACGAAATTAGACAAACCTTAGAATGAGACTAACGTTTGTCTTTGTTCGTCCCAAGTTAGTCTCGTTCAATGGTTTGTCTAAGTTCGTCCTTAGAAAGAGACTAACTTGGGACGAACTAAGACAAACCTTAGAATGAGTTTAACGTTTGTATTTGTTCGTCCCAAGTTAGTCTCGTTAGTCTCATTCAATGGTTTGTCTAAGTTCGTCCTCAGAAAGAGACTTACTTGGGATGAACTTAGACAAACTTTAGAATGAGACTAACGTTTGTCTTTGTTCGTCCCAAGTTAGTCTCGTTTGTCTCATTTTATGGTTTGTCTAAGTTCGTCCTTAGAAAGAGACTAACTTGGGACGAACTTAGACAAACCTTTGAATGAGACTAACGTTTGTCTTTGTTCGTCCCAAGTTAGTCTCGTTAGTCTCATTCTATGGTTTGTCTTTGTTCGTCCCAAGTTAGTCTCGTTAGTCTCATGCTATGGTTTGTCTAAGTTCATCCTTAGAAAGAGACTAACTTGGGACGAACTTAGACAAACCTTAGAATGAGACTAACGTTTGTCTTTGTTCGTCCCAATTTAGTCTCGTTAGTCTCATTCTATGGTTTGTCTAATTTCGTCCTTAGAAAGAGACTAACTTGGGACAAACTTAGACAAACCTTAGAATGAGACTAACGTTTGTCTTTGTTCGTCCCAAGTTACTCTCGTTAGTCTCATTTTAAGGTTTGTCTAAGTTCGTCCTTAGAAAGAGTCTAACTTGGGACGAACTTAGACAAACCTTAGAATGAGACTAACGTTTGACTTTGTTCGTCCCAATTTAGTCTCGTTAGTCTCATTCTATGGTTTGTCTAAGTTCGTCCTTAGAAAGAGACTAATTTGGGACGAACTTAGACAAACCTTAAAATGAGACTAACGTTTGTCTTTTTTCGTCCCAAGTTAGTCACGTTAGTCTCATTATATGGTTTGTCTAAGTTCGTCCTTAGAAAGAGACTAAATTGGGACGAAATTAGACAAACCTTAGAATGAGACTAACGTTTGTCTTTGTTCGTCCCAAGTTAGTCTCGTTCAATGGTTTGTCTAAGTTTGTCATTAGAAAGAGACTAACTTGGGACGAACTTAGACAAAACTTAGAATGAGTTTAACGTTTGTCATTGTTCCTCCGAAGTTAGTCTCGTTAGTCTCATTTTAAGGTTTGTCTAAGTTCGTCTTTAGAAAGAGACTAACTTGGGACGAACTTAGACAAACCTTAGAATGAGACTAACGTTTCTCTTTGTTCGTCCCAAGTTAGTCTCGTTAGTCTCATTCTATGGTTTGTCTTTGTTCATCCCAAGTTAGTCTCGTTAGTCTTATGCTATGGTTTGTCTAAGTTCGTCCTTAGAAGAGACTAACTTGGGACGAACTTAGACAAACCTTAAAATGAGACTAACGTTTGTCTTTTTTCGTCCCAAGTTAGTCACGTTAGTCTCATTATATGGTTTGTCTAAGTTCGTCCTTAGAAAGAGACTAAATTTGGACGAAATTAGACAAACCTTAGAATGAGACTAACGTTTGTCTTTGTTCGTCCCAAGTTAGTCTCGTTCAATGGTTTGTCTAAGTTCGTCATTAGAAAGAGACTAACTTGGGACGAACTTAGACAAAACTTAGAATGAGTTTAACGTTTGTCATTGTTCGTCCGAAGTTAGTCTCGTTAGTCTCATTTTAAGGTTTGTCTAAGTTCGTCTTTAGAAAGAGACTAACTTGGGACGAACTTAGACAAACCTTAGAATGAGACTAACGTTTCTCTTTGTTCGTCCCAAGTTAGTCTCGTTAGTCTCATTCTATGGTTTGTCTTTGTTCATCCCAAGTTAGTCTCGTTAGTCTTATGCTATGGTTTGTCTAAGTTCGTCCTTAGAAGAGACTAACTTGGGACGAACTTAGACAAACCTTAGAATGAGACTAACGTTTGTCTTTGTTCGTCCCAAGTTAGTCTCGTTAGCCTCATTCTATGGTTTGTCTAAGTTTGTCCTTAGAAAGAGACTAAGTTGGGACAAACTTAGACAAACCTTAGAATGAGACTAACGTTTGTCTTTGTTCATCCCAAGTTAGTCACGTTAGTCTCATTTTAAGGTTTGTCTAAGTTCGTCCTTAGAAAGAGACTAACTTGGGACGAACTTAGACAAACCTTAGAATGAGACTAACGTTGTTCGTCCCAGGTTTGTCTCGTTAGTCTCATTTTGAGGTTTGTCTAAGTTCATCCTTAGAAAGAGACTAACTTGGGACGAACTTAGACAAACCATTGAAGGAGACTAACGTTTGTCTTTGTTCGTCCCAAGTTTGTCTCGTTAGTCTCATTCTATGGTTTGTCTAAGTTCGTCCTTAGAAAGAGACTAACTTGGGACGAACTTAGACAAACCTTAGAATGAGACTAATGTTTGTCTTTGTTCGTCCCAATTTAGTCTCATTAGTCTCTTTCTATGGTTTGTCTAAGTTCGTCCTTAGAAAGAGACTAACTTGGGACGAACTTAGACAAACCTTAGAAAGAGACTAAATTGGGACGAAATTAGACAAACCTTAGAATGAGACTAACGTTTGTCTTTGTTCGTCCCAAGTTAGTCTCGTTCAATGGTTTGTCTAAGTTCGTCCTTAGAAAGAGACTAACTTGGGACGAACTTAGACAAACCTTAGAATGAGTTTAACGTTAGTATTTGTTCGTCCCAAGTTAGTCTCGTTAGTCTCATTCAATGGTTTGTCTAAGTTCGTCCTCAGAAAGAGACTTACTTGGGACGAACTTAGACAAACCTTAGAATGAGACTAACGTTTGTCTTTGTTCGTCCCAAGTTAGTCTCGTTTGTCTCATTTTATGGTTTGTCTAAGTTCGTCCTTAGAAAGATACTAACTTGGGACGAACTTAGACAAACCTTTGAATGAGACTAACGTTTGTCTTTGTTCGTCCCAAGTTAGTCTCGTTAGTCTCATTCTATGGTTTGTCTTTGTTCGTCCCAAGTTAGTCATGTTAGTCTCATGCTATGGTTTGTCTAAGTTCATCCTTAGAAAGAGACTAACATGGGACGAACTTAGACAAACCTTAGAATGAGACTAACGTTTGTCTTTGTTCGTCCCAATTTAGTCTCGTTAGTCTCATTCTATGGTTTGTCTAATTTCGTCCTTAGAAAGAGACTAACTTGGGACAAACTTAGACAAACCTTAGAATGAGACTAACGTTTGTCTTTGTTCGTCCCAAGTTACTCTCGTTAGTCTCATTTTGAGGTTTGTCTAAGTTCGTCCTTAGAAAGAGTCTAACTTGGGACGAACTTAGACAAACCTTAGAATGAGACTAACGTTTGTCTTTGTTCGTCCCAATTTAGTCTCGTTAGTCTCATTCTATGGTTTGTCTAAGTTCGTCCTTAGAAAGAGACTAATTTGGGACGAACTTAGACAAACCTTAAAATGAGACTAACATTTGTCTTTTTTCGTCCCAAGTTAGTCACGTTAGTCTCATTCTATGGTTTGTCTAAGTTCGTCCTTAGAAAGAGACTAAATTGTGACGAAATTAGACAAACCTTAGAATGAGTTTAACGTTTGTCTTTGTTCGTCCCAAGTTAGTCTCGTTCAATGGTTTGTCTAAGTTCGTCCTTAGAAAGAGACTAACTTGGGACGAACTTAGACAAACCTTAGAATGAGTTTAACGTTTGTCTTTGTTCGTCCCAAGTTAGTCTCGTTAGTCTCGTTCAATGGTTTGTCTAAGTTCGTCCTCAGAAAGAGACTAACTTGGGACAAACTTAGACAAACCTTAGAATGAGACTAACGTTTGTCTTTGTTCGTCCCAAGTTAGTCTCGTTTGTCTCATTTTAAGGTTTGTCTAAGTTCGTCCTTAGAAAGAGACTAACTTGGGACGAACTTAGACAAACCTTAGAATGAGACTAACGTTTGTCTTTGTTCGTCCCAATTTAGTCTCGTTAGTCTCATTCTATGGTTTGTCTAAGTTCTTTCTTAGAAAGAGACTAACTTGGGACGAACTGAGACAAACCTTAGAATGAGACTAACGTTTGTCTTTGTTCGTCCCAAGTTAGTCACGTTAGTCTCATTTTAAGGTTTGTCTAAGTTCGTCCTTAGAAAGAGACTAACTTGGGACGAACTTAGACAAACCTTGGAATGAGACTAACGTTTGCCTTTCTTCGTCTCAAGTTAGTCCCGTTCAATGGTTTTTCTAAGTTCGTCCTCAGAAAGAGACTAACATGAGACGAACTTAGACAAACCTTAGATTGAGACTAACGTTTGTCTTTGTTCGTCCCAAGTTATTCTCGTTTTTTCTCGTTTTAAGGTTTGTCTAAGTTCGTCCTTAGAAAGAGACTAACTTGGGACGAACTTAGACAAACCTTTGAATGAGACTAACGTTTGTCTTTTTCATCCCAAGTTAGTCTCGTGAGTCTCATTCTATGGTTTGTCTTTGTTCATCCCAAGTTAGTCTCGTTAGTCTTATGCTATAGTTTGTCTAAGTTCATCCTTAGAAAGAGACTAACTTGGGACGAACTTAGACAAACCTTAGAATGAGACTAAAGTGTGTCTTTGTTCGTCCCAATTTAGTCTCGTTAGTCTCATTCTAGGGTTTGTCTAAGTTCATCCTTAGAAAGAGACTAACTTGGGACGAACTTAGACAAACCTTAGAATGAGACTAACGTTTGTCTTTGTTCGTCCCAAGTTAGTCTCGTTAGCCTCATTCTATGGTTTGTCTAAGTTTGTCCTTAGAAAGAGACTAAGCTGGGACAAACTTAGACAAACCTTAGAATGAGACTAACGTTTGTCTTTGTTCATCCCAAGTTAGTCACGTTAGTCTCATTTTAAGGTTTGTCTAAGTTCGTCCTTAGAAAGAGACTAACTTGGGACGAACTTAGACAAACCTTAGAATGAGACTAACGTTGTTCGTCCCAAGTTTGTCTCGTTAGTCTCATTCTGAGGGTTGTTTAAGTTCATCCTTAGAAAGAGACTAACTTGGGACGAACTTAGACAAACCATTGAAGGAGACTAACGTTTGTCTTTGTTCGTCCCAAGTTTGTCTCGTTAGTCTCATTCTATGGTTTGTCTAAGTTCGTCCTTAGAAAGAGACTAACTTGGGACGAACTTAGACAAACCTTAGAATGAGACTAACGTTTGTCTTTGTTCGTCCCAATTTAGTCTCATTAGTCTCATTCTATGGTTTGTCTAAGTTCGTCCTTAGAAAGAGACTAACTTGGGACGAACTTAGACAAACCTTAGAAAGAGACTATATTGGGACGAAATTAGACAAACCTTAGAATGAGACTAACGTTTGTCTTTGTTCGTCCCAAGTTAGTCTCGTTCAATGGTTTGTCTAAGTTCGTCCTTAGAAAGAGACTAACTTGGGACGAACTTAGACAAACCTTAGAATGAGTTTAACGTTTGTATTTGTTCGTCCCAAGTTAGTCTCGTTAGTCTCATTCAATGGTTTGTCTAAGTTCATCCTCAGAAAGAGACTTACTTGGGATGAACTTAGACAAACTTTAGAATGAGACTAACGTTTGTCTTTGTTCGTCCCAAGTTAGTCTTGTTTGTCTCATTTTATGGTTTGTCTAAGTTCGTCCTTAGAAAGAGACTAACTTGGGACGAACTTAGACAAACCTTTGAATGAGACTAACGTTTGTCTTTGTTCGTCCCAAGTTAGTCTCGTTAGTCTCATTCTATGGTTTGTCTTTGTTCGTCCCAAGTTAGTCTCGTTAGTCTCATGCTATGGTTTGTCTAAGTTCGTCCTTAGAAAGAGACTAACTTAAGACGAACTTAGACAAACCTTAGAATGAGACTAACGTTTGTCTTTGTTCGTCCCAATTTAGTCTCGTTAGTCTCATTCTATGGTTTGTCTAATTTCGTCCTTAGAAAGAGACTAACTTGGGACAAACTTAGACAAACCTTAGAATGAGACTAACGTTTGTCTTTGTTCGTCCCAAGTTACTCTCGTTAGTCTCATTTTAAGGTTTGTCTAAGTTCGTCCTTAGAAAGAGTCTAACTTGGGACGAACTTAGACAAACCTTAGAATGAGACTAACGTTTGACTTTGTTCGTCCCAATTTAGTCTCGTTAGTCTCATTCTATGGTTTGTCTAAGTTCGTCCTTAGAAAGAGACTAATTTGGGACGAACTTAGACAAACCTTAAAATGAGACTAACGTTTGTCTTTTTTCGTCCCAAGTTAGTCACGTTAGTCTCATTATATGGTTTGTCTAAGTTCGTCCTTAGAAAGAGACTAAATTGGGACGAAATTAGACAAACCTTAGAATGAGACTAACGTTTGTCTTTGTTCGTCCCAAGTTAGTCTCGTTCAATGGTTTGTCTAAGTTCGTCATTAGAAAGAGACTAACTTGGGACGAACTTAGACAAAACTTAGAATGAGTTTAACGTTTGTCATTGTTCGTCCGAAGTTAGTCTCGTTAGTCTCATTTTAAGGTTTGTCTAAGTTTGTCTTTAGAAAGAGACTAACTTGGGACGAACTTAGACAAACCTTAGAATGAGACTAACGTTTCTCTTTGTTCATCCCAAGTTAGTCTCGTTAGTCTCATTCTATGGTTTGTCTTTGTTCATCCCAAGTTAGTCTCGTTAGTCTTATGCTATGGTTTGTCTAAGTTCGTCCTTAGAAGAGACTAACTTGGGACGAACTTAGACAAACCTTAAAATGAGACTAACGTTTGTCTTTTTTCGTCCCAAGTTAGTCACGTTAGTCTCATTATATGGTTTGTCTAAGTTCGTCCTTAGAAAGAGACTAAATTAGGACGAAATTAGACAAACCTTAGAATGAGACTAACGTTTGTCTTTGTTCGTCCCAAGTTAGTCTCGTTCAATGGTTTGTCTAAGTTCGTCATTAGAAAGAGACTAACTTGGGACGAACTTAGACAAAACTTAGAATGAGTTTAACGTTTGTCATTGTTCGTCCGAAGTTAGTCTCGTTAGTCTCATTTTAAGGTTTGTCTAAGTTCGTCTTTAGAAAGAGACTAACTTGGGACGAACTTAGACAAACCTTAGAATGAGACTAACGTTTCTATTTGTTCGTCCCAAGTTAGTCTCGTTAGTCTCATTCTATGGTTTGTCTTTGTTCATCCCAAGTTAGTCTCGTTAGTCTTATGCTATGGTTTGTCTAAGTTCGTCCTTAGAAGAGACTAACTTGGGACGAACTTAGACAAACCTTAGAATGAGACTAACGTTTGTCTTTGTTCGTCCCAAGTTAGTCTCGTTAGCCTCATTCTATGGTTTGTCTAAGTTTGTCCTTAGAAAGAGACTAAGTTGGGACAAACTTAGACAAACCTTAGAATGAGACTAACGTTTGTCTTTGTTCATCCCAAGTTAGTCACGTTAGTCTCATTTTAAGGTTTGTCTAAGTTCGTCCTTAGAAAGAGACTAACTTGGGACGAACTTAGACAAACCTTAGAATGAGACTAACGTTGTTCGTCCCAGGTTTGTCTCGTTAGTCTCATTTTGAGGTTTGTCTAAGTTCATCCTTAGAAAGAGACTAACTTGGGACGAACTTAGACAAACCATTGAAGGAGACTAACGTTTGTCTTTGTTCGTCCCAAGTTTGTCTCGTTAGTCTCATTCTATGGTTTGTCTAAGTTCGTCCTTAGAAAGAGACTAACTTGGGACGAACTTAGACAAACCTTAGAATGAGACTAATGTTTGTCTTTGTTCGTCCCAATTTAGTCTCATTAGTCTCATTCTATGGTTTGTCTAAGTTCGTCCTTAGAAAGAGACTAACTTGGGACGAACTTAGACAAACCTTAGAAAGAGACTAAATTGGGACGAAATTAGACAAACCTTAGAATGAGACTAACGTTTGTCTTTGTTCGTCCCAAGTTAGTCTCGTTCAATGGTTTGTCTAAGTTTGTCCTTAGAAAGAGACTAACTTGGGACGAACTTAGACAAACCTTAGAATGAGTTTAACGTTAGTATTTGTTCGTCCCAAGTTAGTCTCGTTAGTCTCATTCAATGGTTTGTCTAAGTTCGTCCTCAGAAAGAGACTTACTTGGGACGAACTTAGACAAACCTTAGAATGAGACTAACGTTTGTCTTTGTTCGTCCCAAGTTAGTCTCGTTTGTCTCATTTTATGGTTTGTCTAAGTTCGTCCTTAGAAAGAGACTAACTTGGGACGAACTTAGACAAACCTTTGAATGAGACTAACGTTTGTCTTTGTTCGTCCCAAGTTAGTCTCGTTAGTCTCATTCTATGGTTTGTCTTTGTTCGTCCCAAGTTAGTCACGTTAGTCTCATGCTATGGTTTGTTTAAGTTCATCCTTAGAAAGAGACTAACATGGGACGAACTTAGACAAACCTTAGAATGAGACTAACGTTTGTCTTTGTTCGTCCCAATTTAGTCTCGTTAGTCTCATTCTATGGTTTGTCTAATTTCGTCCTTAGAAAGAGACTAACTTGGGACAAACTTAGACAAACCTTAGAATGAGACTAACGTTTGTCTTTGTTCGTCCCAAGTTACTCTCGTTAGTCTCATTTTGAGGTTTGTCTAAGTTCGTCCTTAGAAAGAGTCTAACTTGGGACGAACTTAGACAAACCTTAGAATGAGACTAACGTTTGTCTTTGTTCGTCCCAATTTAGTCTCGTTAGTCTCATTCTATGGTTTGTCTAAGTTCGTCCTTAGAAAGAGACTAATTTGGGACGAACTTAGACAAACCTTAAAATGAGACTAACATTTGTCTTTTTTCGTCCCAAGTTAGTCACGTTAGTCTCATTCTATGGTTTGTCTAAGTTCGTCCTTAGAAAGAGACTAAATTGTGATGAAATTAGACAAACCTTAGAATGAGTTTAACGTTTGTCTTTGTTCGTCCCAAGTTAGTCTCGTTCAATGGTTTGTCTAAGTTCGTCCTTAGAAAGAGACTAACTTGGGACGAACTTAGACAAACCTTAGAATGAGTTTAACGTTTGTCTTTGTTCGTCCCAAGTTAGTCTCGTTAGTCTCGTTCAATGGTTTGTCTAAGTTCGTCCTCAGAAAGAGACTAACTTGGGACAAACTTAGACAAACCTTAGAATGAGACTAACGTTTGTCTTTGTTCGTCCCAAGTTAGTCTCGTTTGTCTCATTTTAAGGTTTGTCTAAGTTCGTCCTTAGAAAGAGACTAACTTGGGACGAACTTAGACAAACCTTAGAATGAGACTAACGTTTGTCTTTGTTCGTCCCAATTTAGTCTCGTTAGTCTCATTCTATGGTTTGTCTAAGTTCTTTCTTAGAAAGAGACTAACTTGGGACGAACTGAGACAAACCTTAGAATGAGACTAACGTTTGTCTTTGTTCGTCCCAAGTTAGTCACGTTAGTCTCATTTTAAGGTTTGTCTAAGTTCGTCCTTAGAAAGAGACTAACTTGGGACGAACTTAGACAAACCTTAGAATGAGACTAACATTTGTGTTTGTCCGTCCCAAGTTAGTCTCGTACAATGGGTTGTCTAAGTTCGTCCATAGAAGAAGACTAACTTGGGATGAACTTAGACAAACCTTAGAATGAGACTAACGTTTGTCTTTGTTCGTTCAAAGTTAGTCTCGTTAGTCTCATTCTATGGTTTGTCTAAGTTTGTCCTTAGAAAGAGACTAACTTGGGACGAACTAAGACAAACTTTAGAATGAGACTAACGTTTGTCTTTGTTCGTCCCAAGTTAGTCTCGTTCAATGGTTTGTCTAAGTTCGTCCTTAGAAAGAGACTAACTTGGGACGAACTTAGACAAACCTTAGAATGAGACTAACGTTTGTCATTGTTCGTCCCAAGTTGGTCTCGTTAGTCTCATTTTAAGGTTTGTCTAAGTTCGTCCTTAGAAAGAGACTAACTTGGGATGAACTTAGACAAACCTTAGAATGAGACTAACGTTTGTCTTTGTTCGACCCAAGTTAGTCACGTTAGTCTTATTTTAAGGTTTGTCTGAGTTCGTCCTTAGAAAGAGACTAACTTGGGACGAACTTAGACAAAACTTAGAATGAGACTAACGTTTGTCTTTGTTTTTCCCAAGTTAGTCACATTTGTCTCATTTTAAGGTTTGTCTAAGTTCGTCCTTAGAAAGAAACTAACTTGGGACGATCTTAGACAAACCTTAGAATGAGACTAACGTTTGTCTTTGTTCGTCCCAAGTTAGTCACGTTAGTCTCATTTTAAGGTTTGTCTAAGTTCGTCCTTAGAAAGAGACTAACTTGGGACGAACTTAGACAAACCTTAGAATGAGACTAACGTTTGTCTTTGTTCGTCCCAAGTTAGTCTCATTAGTCTAATTTTAAGGTTTGTCTAAGTTCGGCCTTAGAAAGAGACTAACTTGGGACGAACTTAGACAAACCTTAGAATGAGACTAACATTTGTGTTTGTCCGTCCCAAGTTAGTCTCGTTCAATGGTTTGTCTAAGTTCGTCCTTAGAAGAAGACTAACTTGGGATGAACTTAGACAAACCTTAGAATGAGACTAACGTTTGTCTTTGTTAGTCCAAAGTTAGTATCATTAGTCTCATTCTATGTTTTGTCTTTGTTAGTCCCAAGTTAGTCTCGTTAGTCTTATGCTATGGTTTATCTAAGTTCGTCCTTAGAAAGAGACTAACTTGGGATGAACTTATAGAATGAGACTAACGATTGTCTTTGTTCGTCCCAAGTTAGTCTCGTTAGTCTCATTCTAGGGTTTGTCTAAGTTTGTCCTTCGAAAGAGACTAACTTGGGATGAACTTAGACAAACCTTAGAATGAGACTAACGTTTGTGTTTGTTCGACCCAAGTTAGTCACGTTAGTCTTATTTTAAGGTTTGTCTGAGTTCGTCCTTAGAAAGAGACTAACTTGGGATGAACTTAGACAAAACTTAGAATGAGACTAACGTTTGTCTTTGTTTTTCCCAAGTTAGTCACATTTGTCTCATTTTAAAGTTTGTCTAAGTTTCTCCTTAGAAAGAGACTAACTTGGGACGAACTTAGACAAACCTTAGAATGAGACTAACGTTTGTCTTTGTTTGTCCCAAGTTAGTCTCGTTAGTCTCATTCTATGGTTTGTCTAAGTTCGTCATTAGAAAGAGACTAACTTGGGACGAACTTAGACAAACCTTAGAATGAGACTAACGTTTGTCTTTGTTCGTCCCAAGTTAGTCCTGTTCAATGGTTTGTCTAAGTTCTTCCTTAGAAAGAGACTAACTTGGGACGAACTTAGACAAACCTTAGAATGAGACTAACGTTTGTCTTTGTTCGTCCCAAGTTAGTCTCGTTAGTCTCATTTTAAGGTTTGTCTAAGTTCATCATTAGAAAGAGACTAACTTGGGACGAACTTAGACAAACCTTAGAATGAGACTAACGTTTGTCTTTGTTCATCCCAAGTTAGTCTCGTTAGTCTCATTCTATGGTTTGTCTTTGTTCATCCCAAGTTAGTCTCGTTAGTCTTATGCTATGGTTTGTCTAAGTTCGTCCTTAGAAAGAGACTAACTTGGGGCGAACTTATAGAATGAGACTAACGTTTGTCTTTGTTCATCCCAAGTTAGTCTCGTTAGTCTCATTCTATGGTTTGTCTAAGTTCGTCCTTCGAAAGAGACTAACTTGGGATAAACTTAGACAAACCTTAGAATGAGACTAACGTTTGTCTTTGTTCGACCCAAGTTAGTCACGTTAGACTCATTTTAAGGTTTGTCTAAGTTCGTCCTTAGAAATAGACTAACTTGGGACGAACTTAGACAAACCTTAGAATGAGACTAACGTTTGTCTTTGTTCGTCCTAAGTCAGTCACGTTAGTCTCATTTTAAGGTTTGTCTAAGTTCGTCCTTAGAAAGAGACTAACTTGGGACGAACTTAGACAAACCTTAAAATGAGACTAACGTTTGTCTTTTTTCGTCCCAAGTTAGTCTCGTTTGTCTCATTCTATGGTTTGTCTAAGTTTGTCCTTAGAATAAGACTAACTTGGGACGAACTTAGACAAACCTTAGAATGACACTAACGTTTGTCTTTGTTCGTCCCAAGTTAGTCTCGTTCAATGGTTTGTCTAAGTTCTTCCTTAGAAAGAGACAAACTAGGGACGAACTTAGACAAACCTTAGAATGAGACTAACGTTTGTCTTTGTTCGTCCCAAGTTAGTCTCGTTAGTCTCATTCTATGGTTTGTCTAAGTTCGTCATTAGAAAGAGACTAACTTGGGACGAACTTAGACAAACCTTAAAATGAGACTAACGTTTGTCTTTTTTCGTCCCAAGTTAGTCTCGTTAGTCTCATTCTATGGTTTGTCTAAGTTCGTCCTTAGAAAGAGACTAAATTGGGACGAAATTAGACAAACCTTAGAATGAGACTAACGTTTGTCTTTGTTCATCCCAAGTTAGTCTCGTTCAATGGTTTGTCTAAGTTCGTCCTTAGAAAGAGACTAACTTGGGACGAACTTAGACAAAACTTAGAATGAGTTTAACGTTTGTCTTTGTTCATCCCAAGTTAGTCTCGTTAGTCTCATTTTAAGGTTTGTCTAAGTTCGTCCTTAGAAAGAGACTAACTTGGGACGAACTTAGACAAACCTTAGAATGAGACTAACGTTTGTCTTTGTTCGTCCCAAGTTAGTCTCGTTAGTCTCATTCTATGGTTTGTCTTTGTTCATCCCAAGTTAGTCTCGTTAGTCTTATGCTATGGTTTGTCTAAGTTCGCCCTTAGAAAGAGACTAACTTGGGACGAACTTAGACAAACCTTAGAATGAGACTAATGTTTGTCTTTGTTCGTCCCAAGTTAGTCTCGTTAGTCTCATTCTATGGTTTGTCTAAGTTCGTCCTTAGAAAGAGACTAAGTTGGGACAAACTTAGACAAACCTTAGAATGAGACTAACGTTTGTCTTTGTTCATCCCAAGTTAGTCACGTTAGTCGCATTATAAGGTTTGTCTAAGTTCGTCCTTAGAAAGAGACTAACTTGGGACGAACTTAGACAAACCTTAGAATGAGACTAACGTTTGTCTTTGTTCGTCCCAAGTTTGTCTCGTTAGTCTCATTTTGAGGTTTGTCTATGTTCGTCCTTAGAAAGAGACTAACTTGGGACGAACTTAGACAAACCATAGAAGGAGACTCACGTTTGTCTTTGTTCGTCCCAAGTTTGTCTCGTTAGTCTCATTCTATGGTTTGTCTAAGTTTGTCCTTAGAAAGAGACTAACTTGGGACGAACTTAGACAAACCTTAGAATGAGACTAACGTTTGTCTTTGTTCGTCCCAATTTAGTCTCGTTAGTCTCATTCTATGGGTTGTCTAAGTTCGTCCTTAGAAAGAGACTAACTTCGGACGAACTTAGACAAACCTTAGAATGAGACTAATGTTTGTCTTTGTTCGTCCCAAGTTTGTCTCGTTAGTCTCACTCTATGGTTTGTCTAAGTTCGTCCTTAGAAAGAGACTAACTTGGGACAAACTTTGACAAACCTTAGAATGAGACTAACGTTTGTCTTTGTTCGTCCCAATTTAGTCTCGTTAGTCTCATTCTATGGTTTGTCTAAGTTCGTCCTTAGAAAGAGACTAACTTGGGACGAACTTAGACAAACCTTAGAATGAGACTAACGTTTGTCTTTGTTCGTCTCAAGTTAGTCTCGTTCAATGGTTTGTCTAAGTTCGTCCTTAGAAAGAGACTAACTTGGGACGAAGTTAGACAAACCTTAGAATGAGACTAACGTTTGTCTTTTTTCGTCCCAAGTTAGTCTCGTGAGTCTCATTCTATGGTTTGTCTTTGTTCATCCCAAGTTAGTCTCGTTAGTCTCATGCTATGGTTTGTCTAAGTTCATCCTTAGAAAAAGACTAACTTGGGACGAACTTAGACAATCCTTAGAATGAGACTAAAGTTTGTCTTTGTTCGTCCCAATTTAGTCTCGTTAGTCTCATTCTATGGTTTGTCTAAGTTCATCCTTAGAAAGAGACTAACTTGGGACGAACTTAGACAAACCTTAAAATGAGACTAACGTTTGTCTTTTTTCGTCCCAAGTTAGTCTCGTTAGTCTCATTCTATGGTTTGTCTAAGTTCGTCCTTAGAAAGAGACTAAATTGGGACGAAATTAGACAAACCTTAGAATGAGACTAACGTTTGTCTTTGTTCGTCCCAAGTTAGTCTCGTTCAATGGTTTGTCTAAGTTCGTCCTTAGAAAGAGACTAACTTGGGACGAACTTAGACAAACCTTAGAATGAGTTTAACGTTTGTCTTTGTTCGTCCCAAGTTAGTCTCGTTAGTCTCATTTTAAGGTTTGTCTAAGTTCGTCCTTAGAAAGAGACTAACTTGGGACGAACTTAGACAAACCTTAGAATGAGACTAACGTTTCTCTTTGTTCGTCCCAAGTTAGTCTCGTTAGTCTCATTCTATGGTTTGTCTTTGTTCATCCCAAGTTAGTCTCGTTAGCCTTATGCTATGGTTTGTCTAAGTTCGTACTTAGAAAGAGACGAACTTGGGACGAACTTAGACAAACCTTAGAATGAGACTAACGTTTGTCTTTGTTCGTCCCAAGTTAGTCTCGTACAATGGTTTGTCTAAGTTCGTCCATCGAAGAAGACTAACTTGGGATGAACTTAGACAAACCTTAGAATGAGACTAACGTTTGTCTTTGTTCGTTCAAAGTTAGTCTCGTTAGTCTCATTCTATGGTTTGTCTAAGTTTGTCCTTAGAAAGAGACTAACTTGGGACGAACTAAGAAAAACTTTAGAATGAGACTAACGTTTGTCTTTGTTCGTCCCAAGTTAGTCTCGTTCAATGGTTTGTCTAAGTTCGTCCTTAGAAAGAGATTAACTTGGGACGAACTTAGACAAACCTTAGAATGAGACTAACGTTTGTCATTGTTCGTCCCAAGTTGGTCTCGTTAGTCTCATTTTAAGGTTTGTCTAAGTTCGTCCTTAGAAAGAGACTAACTTGGGATGAACTTAGACAAACCTTAGAATGAGACTAACGTTTGTCTTTGTTCGACCCAAGTTAGTCACGTTAGTCTTATTTTAAGGTTTGTCTGAGTTCGTCCTTAGAAAGAGACTAACTTGGGACGAACTTAGACAAAACTTCGAATGAGACTAACGTTTGTCTTTGTTTTTCCCAAGTTAGTCACGTTTGTCTCATTTTAAGGTTTGTCTAAGTTCGTCCTTAGAAAGAAACTAACTTGGGACGAACTTAGACAAACCTTAGAATGAGACTAACGTTTGTCTTTGTTCGTCCCAAGTTAGTCTCATTAGTCTAATTTTAAGGTTTGTCTAAGTTCGGCCTTAGAAAGAGACTAACTTGGGACGAACTTAGACAAACCTTAGAATGAGACTAACATTTGTGTTTGTCCGTCCCAAGTTAGTCTCGTTCAATGGTTTGTCTAAGTTCGTCCTTAGAAGAAGACTAACTTGGGACGAACTTAGACAAACCTTAGAATGAGACTAACGTTTGTCTTTGTTTGTCCCAAGTTAGTCTCGTTAGTCTCATTCTATGGTTTGTCTAAGTTCGTCATTAGAAAGAGACTAACTTGGGACGAACTTAGACAAACCTTAGCATGAGACTTACGTTTGTCTTTGTTCGTCCCAAGTTAGTCATGTTCAATGGTTTGTCTAAGTTCTTCCTTAGAAAGAGACTAACTTGGGACGAACTTAGACAAACCTTAGAATGAGACTAACGTTTGTCTTTGTTCGTCCCAAGTTAGTCTCGTTAGTCTCATTCTATGGTTTGTCTTTGTTCATCCCAAGTTAGTCTCGTTAGTCTTATGCTATGGTTTGTCTAAGTTCGTCCTTAGAAAGAGACTAACTTGGGGCGAACTTATAGAATGAGACTAACGTTTGTCTTTGTTCATCCCAAGTTAGTCTCGTTAGTCTCATTCTATGGTTTGTCTAAGTTCGTCCTTCGAAAGAGACTAACTTGGGATGAACTTAGACAAACCTTAGAATGAGACTAACGTTTGTCTTTGTTCGACCCAAGTTAGTCACGTTAGACTCATTTTAAGGTTTGTCTAAGTTCGTCCTTAGAAATAGACTAACTTGGGACGAACTTAGACAAACCTTAAAATGAGACTAACATTTGTCTTTTTTCGTCCCAAGTTAGTCTCGTTTGTCTCATTCTATGGTTTGTCTAAGTTTGTCCTTAGAATAAGACTAACTTGGGACGAACTTAGACAAACCTTAGAATGACACTAACGTTTGTCTTTGTTCGTCCCAAGTTAGTCTCGTTCAATGGTTTGTCTAAGTTTGTCCATAGAAGAAGACTAACTTGGGATGAACTTAGAAAAACCTTAGAATGAGACTAACGTTTGTCTTTGTTCGTTCAAAGTTAGTCTCGTTAGTCTCATTCTATGGTTTGTCTAAGTTTGTCCTTAGAAAGAGACTAACTTGGGACGAACTTAGACAAACCTTAGAATGAGACTAACGTTTGTCTTTGTTCGTCCCAAGTTGGTCTCGTTCAATGGTTTGTCTAAGTTCGTCCTTAGAAAGAGATTAACTTGGGACGAACATAGACAAACCATAGAATGAGACTAGCGTTTGTCATTGTTCGTCCCAAGTTAGTCTCGTTAGTCTCATTTTAAGGTTTGTCTAAGTTCGTCCTTAGAAAGAGACTAACTTGGGACGAACTTAGACAAACCTTAGAATGAGACTAACGTTTCTCTTTGTTCGTCCCATGTTAGTCTCGTTAGTCTCATTCTATGGTTTGTCTTAGTTAGTCCCAAGTTAGTCTCGTTAGTCTTATGCTATGGTTTATCTAAGTTCGTCCTTAGAAAGAGACTAACTTGGGATGAACTTATAGAATGAGACTAACGATTGTCTTTGTTCGTCCCAAGTTAGTCTCGTTAGTCTCATTCTAGGGTTTGTCTAAGTTTGTCCTTCGAAAGAGACTAACTTGGGATGAACTTAGACAAACCTTAGAATGAGACTAACGTTTGTCTTTGTTCGACCCAAGTTAGTCACGTTAGTCTTATTTTAAGGTTTGTCTGAGTTCGTCCTTAGAAAGAGACTAACTTGGGATGAACTTAGACAAATCTTAGAATGAGACTAACGTTTGTCTTTGTTTTTCCCAAGTTAGTCACATTTGTCTCATTTTAAAGTTTGTCTAAGTTTCTCCTTAGAAAGAGACTAACTTGGGACGAACTTAGACAAACCTTAGAATGAGACTAACGTTTGTCTTTGTTTGTCCCAAGTTAGTCTCGTTAGTCTCATTCTATGGTTTGTCTAAGTTCGTCATTAGAAAGAGACTAACTTGGGACGAACTTAGACAAACCTTAGAATGAGACTTACGTTTGTCTTTGTTCGTCCCAAGTTAGTCCTGTTCAATGGTTTGTCTAAGTTCTTCCTTAGAAAGAGACTAACTTGGGACGAACTTAGACAAACCTTAGAATGAGACTAACGTTTGTCTTTGTTCGTCCCAAGTTAGTCTCGTTAGTCTCATTTTAAGGTTTGTCTAAGTTCATCCTTAGAAAGAGACTAACTTGGGACGAACTTAGACAAACCTTAGAATGAGACTAACGTTTGTCTTTGTTCATCCCAAGTTAGTCTCGTTAGTCTCATTCTATGGTTTGTCTTTGTTCATCCCAAGTTAGTCTCGTTAGTCTTATGCTATGGTTTGTCTAAGTTCGTCCTTAGAAAGAGACTAACTTGGGCCGAACTTATAGAATGAGACTAACGTTTGTCTTTGTTCATCCCAAGTTAGTCTCGTTAGTCTCATTCTATGGTTTGTCTAAGTTCGTCCTTCGAAAGAGACTAACTTGGGATGAACTTAGACAAACCTTAGATTGAGACTAACGTTTGTCTTTGTTCGACCCAAGTTAGTCACGTTAGACTCATTTTAAGGTTTGTCTAAGTTCGTCCTTAGAAATAGACTAACTTGGGACGAACTTAGACAAACCTTAGAATGAGACTAACGTTTGTCTTTGTTCGTCCTAAGTCAGTCACGTTAGTCTCATTTTAAGGTTTGTCTAAGTTCGTCCTTAGAAATAGACTAACTTGGGACGAACTTAGACAAACCTGAAAATGGGACTAACGTTTGTCTTTTTTCGTCCCAAGTTAGTCTCGTTTGTCTCATTCTATGGTTTGTCTAAGTTTGTCCTTAGAATAAGACTAACTTGGGACGAACTTAGACAAACCTTAGAATGACACTAACGTTTGTCTTTGTTCGTCCCAAGTTAGTCTCGTTCAATGGTTTGTCTAAGTTCTTCCTTAGAAAGAGACAAACTAGGGACGAACTTAGACAAACCTTAGAATGAGACTAACGTTTGTCTTTGTTCGTCCCAGGTTAGTCTCGTTAGTCTCATTTTAAGGTTTGTCTAAGTTCGTCCTTAGAAAGAGACTAACTTGGGATGAACTTAGACAAACCTTAGAATGAGACTAACGTTTGTCTTTGTTCATCCCAAGTTAGTCTCGTTTGTCTCATTCTATGGTTTGTCTTTGTTCATCCCAAGTTAGTCTCGTTAGTCTTATGCTATGGTTTGTCTAAGTTCGTCCTTAGAAAGAGACTAACTTGGGACGAACTTAGACAAACCTTAGAATGAGACTAACGTTTGTCTTTGTTCGTCCAAAGTTAGTCTCGTTAGTCTCATTCTATGGTTTGTCTAAGTTTGTCCTTAGAAAGAGACTAACTTGGGACGAACTTAGACAAACCTTAGAATGAGACTAACGTTTGTCTTTGTTCGTCCCAAGTTAGTCTTGTTCAATGGTTTGTCTAAGTTTGTCCATAGAAGAAGACTAACTTGGGATGAACTTAGACAAACCTTAGAAAGAGACTAATGTTTGTCTTTGTTCGTTCAAAGTTAGTCTCGTTAGTCTCATTCTATGGTTTGTCTAAGTTTGTCCTTAGAAAGAGACTTACTTGGGACGAACTTAGACAAACCTTAGAATGAGACTAACGTTTGTCTTTGTTCGTCCCAAGTTGGTCTCGTTCAATGGTTTGTCTAAGTTCGTCCTTAGAAAGAGATTAACTTGGGACGAACTTAGACAAACCATAGAATGAGACTAGCGTTTGTCATTGTTCGTCCCAAGTTAGTCTCGTTAGTCTCATTTTAAGGTTTGTCTAAGTTCGTCCTTTGAAAGAGACTAACTTGGGACGAACTTAGACAAACCTTAGAATGAGACTAACGTTTCTCTTTGTTCGTCCCATGTTAGTCTCGTTAGTCTCATTCTATGGTTTGTCTTTGTTAGTCCCAAGTTAGTCTCGTTAGTCTTATGCTATGGTTTATCTAAGTTCGTCCTTAGAAAGAGACTAACTTGTGATGAACTTATAGAATGAGACTAACTATTGTCTTTGTTCGTCCCAAGTTAGTCTCGTTAGTCTCATTCTATGGTTTGTCTAAGTTCGTCCTTCGAAAGAGACTAACTTGGGATGAACTTAGACAAACCTTAGAATGAGACTAACGTTTATCTTTGTTCGACCCAAGTTAGTCACGTTAGTCTTATTTTAAGGTTTGTCTAAGTTCGTCCTTAGAAAGAGACTAACTTGGGACGAACTTAGACAAAACTAAGAATGAGACTAACATTTGTCTTTGTTTTTCCCAAGTTAGTCACGTTTGTCTCATTTTAAGGTTTGTCTAAGTTCGTCCTTAGAAAGAGACTAACTTGGGACGAACTTAGACAAACCTTAGAATGAGACTAACGTTTGTCTTTGTTCGTCCCAAGTTAGTCACGTTAGTCTCATTTTAAGGTTTGTCTTAGTTCGTCCTTAGAAAGAGACTAACTTGGGACGAACTTAGACAAACCTTAGAATGAGACTAACGTTTGTCTTTGTTCGTCCCAAGTTAGTCTCGTTAGTCTCATTTTAAGGTTTGTCTAAGTTCGGCCTTAGAAAGAGACTAACTTGGGACAAACTTAGACAAACCTTAGAATGAGACTAACGTTTGTGTTTGTCCGTCCCAAGTTAGTCTCGTTCAATGGTTTGTCTAAGTTCGTCCTTTGAAGAAGACTAACTTGGGATGAACTTAGACAAACCTTAGAATGAGACTAACGTTTGTCTTTGTTCGTCCCAAGTTAGTCTCGTTAGTCTCATTTTAAGGTTTGTCTAAGTTCATCCTTAGAAAGAGACTAACTTGGGACGAACTTAGACAAACCTTAGAATGAGACTAACGTTTGTCTTTGTTCATCCCAAGTTAGTCTCGTTAGTCTCATTCTATGGTTTGTCTTTGTTCATCCCAAGTTAGTCTCGTTAGTCTTATGCTATGGTTTGTCTAAGTTCGTCCTTAGAAAGAGACTAACTTGGGCCGAACTTATAGAATGAGACTAACGTTTGTCTTTGTTCATCCCAAGTTAGTCTCGTTAGTCTCATTCTATGGTTTGTCTAAGTTCGTCCTTCGAAAGAGACTAACTTGGGATGAACTTAAACAAACCTTAGAATGAGACTAACGTTTGTCTTTGTTCGACCCAAGTTAGTCACGTTAGACTCATTTTAAGGTTTGTCTAAGTTCGTCCTTAGAAATAGACTAACTTGGGACGAACTTAGACAAACCTTAGAATGAGACTAACGTTTGTCTTTGTTCGTCCTAAGTCAGTCACGTTAGTCTCATTTTAAGGTTTGTCTAAGTTCGTCCTTAGAAATAGACTAACTTGGGACGAACTTAGACAAACCTGAAAATGGGACTAACGTTTGTCTTTTTTCGTCCCAAGTTAGTCTCGTTTGTCTCATTCTATGGTTTGTCTAAGTTTGTCCTTAGAATAAGACTAACTTGGGACGAACTTAGACAAACCTTAGAATGACACTAACGTTTGTCTTTGTTCGTCCCAAGTTAGTCTCGTTCAATGGTTTGTCTAAGTTCTTCCTTAGAAAGAGACAAACTAGGGACGAACTTAGACAAACCTTAGAATGAGACTAACGTTTGTCTTTGTTCGTCCCAGGTTAGTCTCGTTAGTCTCATTTTAAGGTTTGTCTAAGTTCGTCCTTAGAAAGAGACTAACTTGGGATGAACTTAGACAAACCTTAGAATGAGACTAACGTTTGTCTTTGTTCATCCCAAGTTAGTCTCGTTTGTCTCATTCTATGGTTTGTCTTTGTTCATCCCAAGTTAGTCTCGTTAGTCTTATGCTATGGTTTGTCTAAGTTCGTCCATAGAAAGAGACTAACTTGGGACGAACTTAGACAAACCTTAGAATGAGACTAACGTTTGTCTTTGTTCGTCCAAAGTTAGTCTCGTTAGTCTCATTCTATGGTTTGTCTAAGTTTGTCCTTAGAAAGAGACTAACTTGGGACGAACTTAGACAAACCTTAGAATGAGACTAACGTTTGTCTTTGTTCGTCCCAAGTTAGTCTTGTTCAATGGTTTGTCTAAGTTTGTCCATAGAAGAAGACTAACTTGGGATGAACTTAGACAAACCTTAGAAAGAGACTAACGTTTGTCTTTGTTCGTTCAAAGTTAGTCTCGTTAGTCTCATTCTATGGTTTGTCTAAGTTTGTCCTTAGAAAGAGACTAACTTGGGACGAACTTAGACAAACCTTAGAATGAGACTAACGTTTGTCTTTGTTCGTCCCAAGTTGGTCTCGTTCAATGGTTTGTCTAAGTTCGTCCTTAGAAAGAGATTAACTTGGGACGAACTTAGACAAACCATAGAATGAGACTAGCGTTTGTCATTGTTCGTCCCAAGTTAGTCTCGTTAGTCTCATTTTAAGGTTTGTCTAAGTTCGTCCTTTGAAAGAGACTAACTTGGGACGAACTTAGACAAACCTTAGAATGAGACTAACGTTTCTCTTTGTTCGTCCCATGTTAGTCTCGTTAGTCTCATTCTATGGTTTGTCTTTGTTAGTCCCAAGTTAGTCTCGTTAGTCTTATGCTATGGTTTATCTAAGTTCGTCCTTAGAAAGAGACTAACTTGTGATGAACTTATAGAATGAGACTAACTATTGTCTTTGTTCGTCCCAAGTTAGTCTCGTTAGTCTCATTCTATGGTTTGTCTAAGTTCGTCCTTCGAAAGAGACTAACTTGGGATGAACTTAGACAAACCTTAGAATGAGACTAACGTTTATCTTTGTTCGACCCAAGTTAGTCACGTTAGTCTTATTTTAAGGTTTGTCTAAGTTCGTCCTTAGAAAGAGACTAACTTGGGACGAACTTAGACAAAACTTAGAATGAGACTAACATTTGTCTTTGTTTTTCCCAAGTTAGTCACGTTTGTCTCATTTTAAGGTTTGTCTAAGTTCGTCCTTAGAAAGAGACTAACTTGGGACGAACTTAGACAAACCTTAGAATGAGACTAACGTTTGTCTTTGTTCGTCCCAAGTTAGTCACGTTAGTCTCATTTTAAGGTTTGTCTTAGTTCGTCCTTAGAAAGAGACTAACTTGGGACGAACTTAGACAAACCTTAGAATGAGACTAACGTTTGTCTTTGTTCGTCCCAAGTTAGTCTCGTTAGTCTCATTTTAAGGTTTGTCTAAGTTCGGCCTTCGAAAGAGACTAACTTGGGACAAACTTAGACAAACCTTAGAATGAGACTAACGTTTGTGTTTGTCCGTCCCAAGTTAGTCTCGTTCAATGGTTTGTCTAAGTTCGTCCTTTGAAGAAGACTAACTTGGGATGAACTTAGACAAACCTTAGAATGAGACTAACGTTTGTCTTTGTTCGTCCAAAGTTAGTATCGTTAGTCTCATTCTATGGTTTGTCTAAGTTTGTCCTTAGAAAGAGACTAACTTGGCACGAACTTAGACAAACCTTAGAATGAGACTAACGTTTGTCTTTGTTTGTCCCAAGTTAGTCTCGTTAGTCTCATTCTATGGTTTGTCTAAGTTCGTCCTTAGAAAGAGACTAACTTGGGACGAACTTAGACAAACCTTAGAATGAGACTAACGTTTGTCTTTGTTCGTCCCAAGTTAGTCTCGTTCAATGGTTTGTCTAAGTTCGTCCTTAGAATGAGACTAACGTTTGTCTTTGTTCGTCCCAAGTTAGTCTCGTTAGTCTCATTCTATGGTTTGTCTTTGTTCATCCCAAGTTAGTCTCGTTAGTCTTATGCTATGGTTTGTCTAAGTTCGTCCATAGAAAGAGACTAACTTGGGACGAACTTATAGAATGAGACTAACGTTTGTCTTTGTTCGTCCCAAGTTAGTCTCGTTAGTCTCATTCTATGGTTTGTCTAAGTTCGTCCTTCGAAAGAGACTAACTTGGGATGAACTTAGACAAACCTTAGAATGAGACTAACGTTTGTCTTTGTTCGACCCAAGGTAGTCACGTTAGTCTCATTTTAAGGTTTGTCTAAGTTCGTCCTTTGAAAGAGACTAACTTGGGACGAACTTAGACAAACCTTAGAATGAGACTAACGTTTGTCTTTGTTCGTCCCAAGTTAGTCACGTTAGTCTCATTTTAAGGTTTGTCTAAGTTCGTCCTTAGAAAGAGACTAACTTGGGACGAACTTAGACAAACCTTAGAATGAGACTAACGTTTGTCTTTGTTCGTCCCAAGTTAGTCTCGTTAGTCTCATTTTAAGGTTTGTCTAAGTTCGTCCTTAGAAAGAGACTAACTTGGGACGAACTTAGACAAACCTTAGAATGAGACTAACGTTTGTCTTTGTTCGTCCCAAGTTAGTCTCGTTCAATGGTTTGTCTAAGTTCGTCCATAGAAGAAGACTAACTTGGGACGAACTTAGACAAACCTTAGAATGAGTCTAACGTTTGTCTTTGTTCGTCCCAAGTTAGTATCGTTAGTCTCATTTTAAGGTTTGTCTAAGTTCGTCCTTAGAAAGAGACTAACTTGGGACGAACTTAGACAAACCTTTTTTTTTTAAAACCGGGCGGAGCCGGTACCTTTATTAGATAGGGATCCAAAAAGCCTGGATCGGGGCGCATACAAAGAGGTCCTCAAGCGCCATGGGCTAGTTATAACACCTAGCCCCTTAATAGCGCTGAACGGACTAGACAGGACACGCTGACTACAAGACTTTAGACCAGACACCTAAAGACATATCGAGCAGGGAGGCGAGCAGTGGGCGGGGAGCCGGAGATGGTCCCCCTTGAGGGCGTTGCAAACCTCAACTGGAAGAGATGTAGACGAGATATGGGGATGGAGAGAACTCTGAAACTGAGATAGGCGCAGAGCAGCCATATTGGCCACTTTACAAATGTGCTGAACATGGATATTCTTGAGGAGCTTTTGGGTGCGGTAGGAGATCAGCCGCTGATTTAAATCGTTACTATCACATGGACTCTTCAGATTTTTCGCCAAAGGGTGACAGGATTGGAGGGCCGCAGGGGATCTACCTTCGTGCAAAAGCTTCGCAAGAACCCTCATTAGTTCATGCAGGATATTACCCGTGTTTGTCACGTGGAGCCATTCAACCTTTCCCACGGGATCTCGGAGGACAAAAGCACCAATGAGGCCAGAGGTGGAATGATCATGCGCCATGTTAAGAGTGAAGCCATTAGGGGAAGGGGTCCATCGACTCCATTTTGGGCGAGGTCTGTAGGGGGTGGGGATCCAGAGAGCTTTGAGAGAGAGGTCATTCTGGAAGGACCAAGTGTAGGGGAGCTTTATCTGAGACGAGTAAGTGCGAGTCCAGTAGTGCACTTTTTGGACGATGCAATAAGGCCGACGGTCGTGGGAGATATGATTTCTCAGCTTCCATATCTCCCAAAGGCCACAGCTGGCCCACAGGATCCTGATGCCATCCATGAAATTGTTGCAATTGCCCTGCTGGAACCAGGCCTCCCAAAGGTGAGGAATCGTCCAGGCACGACTGATTTTGCAAAGGCTAGAGCCCTGGGACCAGACCTGATTGGCAAAATCACTGTGAATAAAGAGATGGGATATGGACTCGCGATCAGGAGAAGCACAGCATCGGCATTTAGAGACAAAAGGGATGTCGCAGTCATGAATCTTGTCATCCGTGACTATAACCCCATGGAAAAGTCGCCAAATGAAGAGACTAATGCGGGGCGGAAGCCAGCGATGCCACACACCAAGGATCTTAGTGTTAAGCTGATTAGGGGAGGACACGCAATTAGTGAAGGCTCTCATGCTAAAGGCACCATCGACACTTCGCTCCCAAACAAGCTGATCTGGTTGAGAAGAGAGGTTGCTGTATTGCAGCGCATGCTTGCCATGATCCGGGAGAGTGTTCATAAGGTCATGGCGCTGAGGGGCATTGAGGAGGGCCTCCCGGAGAGGGGTCCATTTAAGATAGTTTGGAGGGTGGACATCATAAATCCAACAGAAATCCAAACACGAGATGTTGCCCGCACCAACCTTCCAAGTTACCTGACCTTGAAAATCCGGGATCACTTTCTTGAGATATGTCCACATATGAGTGCCGGTCATGGACAGGGTGTATCTAGATCGCACATACCGGCCCCATAATTCAGTGGAGTTCATACACCGCCATGCGAGCTTGTACTGGAGAGCTCTCCTGATGTCCAGCAGATTACGAATACCCAAGCCACCAGCTTCTTTTGGACGACAGATATCTGTCCAACTGATCCAGTGGCGCCGTGACAGAACCGCTCGTCGTCAAAGCGATTTGTGCAAATAAATTTATAATAGTCCGCTACTCGCAACTATACTACTGGGTAGTACTTGGTAAGTAGGGGTCGAACCCAAGGGAACCAGAGGAATAATTGTTCTTCGGGGGGATTACGCAGTGTGGGAGCGTGTTTAAGGTCGGTTGGTTGGTTTTAAAGCTACCAGCTATTTTGATTGATTGATTGGTTGGTTGGTTGGTTTGAATACTGGAAAGTAAATTACAGTTGATAATTAAAGAGAAATGTTCGGTTTCAGGGGACTTGTATTATATCCTGTTTATCATTGACCTTTAGTGACTCTCCTAAGTATTCAAACGGTGTATCAAGGCCATTCCAAGCACTCGATTTGCGTACACTGTCTAGCCTATTCCAAGGACGTAGAACACTTATTCTATTTAGACTAATACTCCATTCCCGGTTATATTAGCCTATGTGCATCCATTTGATTAATCATTCCCGATCAACCAAATGGTGTTTAAGATGAGTCAAACTTCTCAGATAAGCTTTGCCATTCCAAGCATCCACTTATCCGTACAAGTTTACGAACCCCGCTGTAGAGTTTTGCCATTCCAAGCATCCACTCTACCTTGGACGTTCTGACTTAATATATGGCACATAGAATAAGTTTTGAATACTTAGACTAGACACTAAGTTAATAGTCTTAAAACATTTTATAATACAAGTGCGCCCCTTAGACCGAACTACAAGTTTTGCTACTATTCATCACGCTAAACATTATAACTAAGGAAATAAAACAGTTGAATAAATACTAAGAATTACTTACAACCGTTGAAGCGCCAAGGGAGCTATCCTTTATTTCCAAAGCCAAGATTACAACGTTACAAATATTACAACTTCTATAGAGAGAAGTGAATTTGAGATTGAGGTGTGGTTTGGAGGAGGAGGAGCTCCTCCTTTTATAGCCCAAAGGGGAGGAGATGGGTGGTGGAGATGGGTGGCAAGTGTTGCATTTTGATTGGAGGAGAAATCAAGGGAGGAGATGGCCACATGTGGAGGAAGGGGAGGAGGCCGGCGGCTTTTGGTGGAGGAGGTGGCGCCGCCGGTTGCCGGACACCCAAGGGGGAGGAGCTCCTCCCTTTCCCACCTCCTTGAATGGTGGCCGGTCAACTTGCCCAAATGTGAGTTTTGTACAGTTTTGTGCAGTCTTTTCACAAAACTGTCAATGTGTTTCTTCCCCGGGCTGTCTTGACTCCACTCCTGATTCTTCTGATTAATTTGTTATGGTCAATTCAACGTCAGGATCCTTGATATTTCTTCAGTCGGCATATGATCTTGACCTTGGATTGACTCTTGTTATCTTTTCAGCATAAAATCCTCTCCTTAGCGTGTTTTCACTTCAGTCTCTAAAATGCCCTGTGGAAATATATCGGGACTAACACGTAGAAGTTAGATAGACAAACAGTCTAATTTAGTGGGTTTAACTGCATTTATGTTTCATACAATTATGGTCCATCAGATTACCCCACACTTTTAGTTGTTCGTCCCGAACAATGCAATTCAAGGGCGTAAGTTCTAAGTTTGGCTTTGGAATATGAAAATTAGACTGTGGTACTCGATCTATCCTAATTCATGCATTGCTTACTTATTACCAAATTAAACTGCGTAAATAAATAGAAGAAACTTAATACTTGTACCTCCGTGCTGAGATGCAAATTATATTGGATGTCTCGGGAGATAGCCCTTTTTAGGCTCCTAGAGTGCAACCTCGGGATCGTCTCTTACTATATGGTTTTCTGGTAGCTTTCTCTAGCACGTGATTCGGTTCAGGTTTCAGTGGTTTGAGTACTTTGATTTTCTTTTGGCGAGGGACTGCTTTTGTAGTGAGTCGGCATTTGGCCTTTGTTTTGACTTTTTGAGTTCTTCACTTTTTGTTCGGTTAAAACCTTTACAATTTTGGGCCTTTGGCCTCTTGATTTGCTTCATTGAGCTTTTCGCCTTTTTGTGACTGCTAGTCCATTTTCTTGAGCCTTTTTTGGGAGGTCCAATCATCGCCCGCAAGCCTATGGAAATACCTCCCCGCTCCTCTCTTTTTTTCCGTTTTCACGCGGGTCAAGGTGAGGGTCGCTCATCTATTTTCTCGGATACTTTGACTGTCGTTTTCGCGCGGGTCAAGATGAGGGTCGCTCATCTATTTTCTCGGCTACTTTGACCGGAGATAGGACGGTCTGATTCCCGTCCTCGCCTTTTGCATTGCATGGCGGAGATGACTTCAATCTTCACTGAAACCCGAAGTGCAGCCTCCACTGACTTCGAAAACCATATAGTTTGATCTGATCCTTTGATTGCTTGCCAAGCCTCTCTAGGGCAGTTTATATCAACTCCACATCCCTAGTTATCTCAGCACAAAGGACAAATGGAAAGTTACATTCTAAGTTTTTAAACAGTTGAATTTTCACAAGGTTAATGCATGAATTATGATTTATCTTTTTCACATTCTTAAGTTCATATTTTCAAAAAGATACTATTACTAAAAAAAGAAAAACAGCCGCATGTTATTTATGTACAGAGGTGGATCTCACCCCACACTTTTGAACGAAGGCGTGCCTTAGTTCAAAAGTCATGCAAGCTTAAAACTAAATACTGAATTTAAAAGACAGAAATTAAAGTGCGGAAAAGTAAGATAGTGTCGGGTTACCTCCCGACCAGTGCACTTGTTTAACGTCGTTGGCTCGACGATACCTCGTTTGTGGTTCATTGGTTTGGGTCCCATGGGTGGCTGAGGTCAAACTTTGCCACCGTTCCAGTGTTGCTTCTTCCTGACTTCTTGCCGGATGTTGTGTTCGGGTCAGGACTCCATTGTTCCGGTGGTTTTGCCTTCCTATTCTCCCAAGTAGGTGAGGATCTTTCGACCATAGCCGCTGGTCTATTGAGCCCAGCTCTTGTGTTTCTCCATCCGGGCTTCCATTCCACCGGGCCATGTCTTGGTCTCTTCTTTGTGTATGCACGGTTGGCATCCGGGTTGTGTTCTTCGCTAGCCCTCTTCTTTGCGGCAGAGGTGAATGGTCGTTTTAGCACGAGCGAGTTTTCAGGGCTGCTTGGTTGGCTCGTGGCGAGGGAGTGTTTCATTGTTGGCTTTTCTGGCTCCAACTCGCCTTGCACCTCATCATTGATTACTTCATCTTCAGGGGCTGAGATCCGCATACAAACCGAGGGGACAAATTGGGGGACTTCCACCACAAGGGCCAGGTCTGTCTCGGGCATTTTGGTAATGAGGACCAGGCCTGCCTCAGGTGCTTCGATAGTGAGGATCGGGCATGTTTCGGCTGATTTGGCAGTGAAGTCCGGGACTTCTCTTGGCTCGTCAAGTAGAGCCGGGACTTCTTCGAGCAGATTGGTGATGAGGACCGGTTCAAGTGGCTCGGCTGGTTTGGCAATGAGGACTGGGCCTAATTTGGTCGGTTCTTCTTCGGTTATTTGCAAGTTTTCATCCTCAATTGGCTCCGTGGGCTCCAATATTGGCTCCTTTAGAGCTGCCTCCACGTCCATTACTGCCCTCGTACTGATGTCTTCTCTCGGCCTTGTTGCGGGCAAGCTCGTAATGGGTGTAGTGTCGGGCTTGTTTGGTACTGAGTCCACTTCCATCGTCGGTACCTTATCTTCAGTTTGGTGTATTGGCCCTTGTTTTGTGCTCTCTGCCAAATTGTCTATGAGTCGCCAGGTTTGAGACATGGTTAACTTCATGATCGAGCCTCCCGCTGCATCGTTAAGTCTTTTCCGCTCAAGTGGCATCATTCCACCGAGAAACCTTTGGATAAGATTGATTCTGGAGAATCCATGGTGCGGGCAGCTCGCCACAATGGAGTCAAAGTACGCCAAGTACTCGTCCAATGTTTCGTCCCGGAATTGCTCAAGATTGAGAATCTTCTCGCGGGTTTCAAGTCGGAGAGATGGAGGGCAAAACTTCTCAAGGAATTTGGTTTGTAGACCCCCATAATCACTTTCATACTCAGCACATGAGTAATACCATTTTAATGCCGAGTCAGTTACAGAAAATTTAAAACATATGAGTTTAAATTCCTCTAGCGATTCATTTTTAGGCCTCATGTGGTTGCATATGGAGTGGAACGTTTGTGTATGCCTTACGGGATCTTCTCCAAGAGAACCTCCGAATTGGGGAAGATGTCTAATCATTTCAAACATAAGGTTGCTACCCCCATTTTTCCAAGGTTCTATGTCGTAGTATGAAGACATGGCGAATTATGTATAATAGAAAAAAGAACAACTATCCATTTGCTAATTCCCCGGCAACGGCGCCAATTTGACAGAACCGCTCGTCGTCAAAGCGATTTGTGCAAATAAATTTATAATAGTCCGCTACTCGCAACTATACTACTGGGTAGTACTTGGTAAGTAGGGGTCGAACCCAAGGGAACCAGGGGAATAATTGTTCTTCGGGGGGATTACGCAGCGTGGGAGCGTGTTTAAGGTCGGTTGGTTGGTTTTAAAGCTACCAGCTATTTTGATTGATTGATTGGTTGGTTGGTTTGAATACTGGAAAGTAAATTACAGTTGATAATTAAAGAGAAATGTTCAGTTTCAGGGGACTTGTATTATATCCTGTTTATCATTGACCTTTAGTGACTCTCCTAAGTATTCAAACGGTGTATCAAGGCCATTCCAAGCACTAGATTTGCGTACACTGTCTAGCCTATTCCAAGGACGTAGAACACTTATTCTATTTAGACTAATACTCCATTCTCGGTTATATTAGCCTATGTGCATCCATTTGATCAATCATTCCCGATCAACCAAATGGTGTTTAAGATGAGTCAAACTTCTCAGATAAGCTTTGCCATTCCAAGCATCCACTTATCCGTACAAGTTTACGAACCCCGCTGTAGAGTTTTGCCATTCCAAGCATCCACTCTACCTTGGACGTTCTGACTTAATATATGGCACATAGAATAAGTTTTGAATACTTAGACTAGACACTAAGTTAATAGTCTTAAAACATTTTATAATACAAGGGCGCCCCTTAGACCGAACTACAAGTTTAGCTACTATTCATCGCGCTAAACATTATAACTAAGGAAATAAAACAGTTGAATAAATACTAAGAATTACTTACAACCGTTGAAGCGCCAAGGGAGCTATCCTTTATTTCCAAAGCCAAGATTACAACGTTACAAATATTACAACTTCTAGAGAGAGAAGTGAATTTGAGATTGAGGTGTGGTTTGGAGGAGGAGGAGCTCCTCCTTTTATAGCCCAAAGGGGAGGAGATGGGTGGTGGAGATGGGTGGCAAGTGTTGCATTTTGATTGGAGGAGAAATCAAGGGAGGAGATGGCCACATGTGGAGGAAGGGGAGGAGGCCGGCGGCTTTTGGTGGAGGAGGTGGCGCCGCCGGTTGCCGGTCACCCAAGGGGGAGGAGCTCCTCCCTTGCCCACCTCCTTGAATGGTGGCCGGTCATCTTGCCCAAATGTGAGTTTTGTAAAGTTTTGTGCAGTCTTTTCACAAAACTGTCAATGTGTTTCTTCCCCGGGCTGTCTTGACTTCACTCCTGATTCTTCTGATTAATTTGTTATGGTCAATTCAACGTCAGGATCCTTGATATTTCTTCAGTCGGCATATGATCTTGACCTTGGATTGACTCTTGTTATCTTTTCAGCATAAAATCCTCTCCTTAGCGTGTTTTCACTTCAGTCTCTAAAATGCCCTGTGGAAATATATCGGGACTAACACGTAGAAGTTAGATAGACAAACAGTCTAATTTGGTGGGTTTAACTGCATTTATGTTTCATACAATTATGGTCCATCACGCCGCTTGAGCGCATTATTGTCCCAAAGGAAGCTGGCAAACATGTTATTGATTCTATTGATGACTGTCACCGGGGTTGGAATGGAGGCCAAAATGTGAGTGAGGAGGGAGTTGAGGATAGAATCAATGATAGTGATCTTGCCGCCCATGGAGAGGAGATTCCCGATGCAGCCACCAATTCTTGCCCGAACTTTGTCTTCCAAAGCTTGGAAGTACTCAATCTTAACACAACCTGGGAAAAGAGGAGCCCCCAAATAGGTGGTGGGGAAAGAGCCGGCAGAAAAACTGGTGGCTTGGAGAATAACACGGCGCCGTTCTTCCGGAATATGATCATCAAAGAAAATAATGCTTTTAGCGGGATTAAGCTGCTGCCCTGAATTAGCACAGAACAAATTGATGATGCTGAGGAGGCGATCAAGGGAGCGCTTCGTTCCATTAGAGAAAATGAGCATGTCGTCCGCATATAAGAGGTGGCTAACTTGGACTACCCCAGGTTTAACGAAATATGGTTCAAGCCTCCCTGAACGGTAACCACGCTGGAGCATTCGAGAAAACACTTCCATGCAGAGGATGAACAAAGAAGGGGAGAGCGGATCGCCCTGCCGAACGCCCTGATTGGATTTAAAGTGCCCAAAGGAGGACCCATCCCACAAAACAGAGTAATAACAACTGGAGATATTCCGATAGATGAGGTCACACCATTTATTATTGAAGCCCAAAGTCTTGAGCATACGGTTCAGGAAAATCCAAGAGACTCGGTCGAAAGCCTTGGACATATCGATCTTCATAATAATGTTACCTCCCCGATGGCCATTATTAATGTGAGAAGTGAGGTCGTGAGCAAGGGCAATAGACTCCATAATAGATCGCCCAGGGACGAAACCGCGTTGCTCCTGGCTAATGATTCGAGGAAGGAAGGTACGGAGCCGGGAATTCAAGATGCTAGAGATAATCTTGTGCACAAAGTTGCAGAGGCTTATAGGACGGAGTTGATCAATTCTCTTAATGACCGGCTTCTTGGGGATAAGGACTAGATTCGTGGAGGAAACAGAGCTGGGGAGAGGAAGGCCATGGAAGAAGGCGCAGATAGCCCTCATAAGATCCCCCTTGATAATGTGCCAACAGTGAATATAAAAGTGGCCAGTAAACCCATCAGGCCCTGGCGCACTCGAAGGATTCAAATTTTTTATGGCTTGGTGGATCTCCTCCCATCAGGGAGCATGGTAAGCATATCATTATCGGTGTCATTTATCGCAGATGAAATGTCGTCAAAAGCATCTAAGGGCGGACATACTGAGAAGCCCCCCAAAATGCCTTTGAAATGATCGAGAGCTAAGTTCCCAATAACCAAACGGTCCTCAGTGAAAGCCCCGTCCCCCATATCAAGTCTGGTTTTGTTTTTTCCACGCCGCGCTTTAATGAGGGCATGAAATAGGGTAGTGTTTCTGTCCCCATCAGCCACCCATTGAGCTTTGGCCTTGTCAGCCAAGACTTGAAAATGGAGGCGCTGGGCAGAGGCAAGTTGCTCATTGACACGGGAGATGGCTGCCTCAGTACAGGAGTTCCAGTTGTGTTGAAGTTCGGCCTCAAGAGTAGCAACTTGTTTGGTAAGAGCCTTGATCTTTGTATTGAGGTTTCCAAAAACAGACCAATTCCACACTTTGAGTTTTCGGCGCAGACCTTGGAGTTTTAAGGCAAAGGCAAGGATATGGTTTGCATGGGAATGCATGGGCCACTCTGTTTCCACCAGCGACAAAAAATTAGAGTGATCATGCCATACCCGAAGGTATTTGAAGGACGCAGGGGTGCGGTTGGATTGCCCAAATCTAATGAGCAAAGGGGCGTGATCCGACGCCACCCTAGCTAAATGATCGACGCTGATATTTGGAAGCCTCGCGAGGGTTGCGCCATTGACGAGAACCCGATCCAAACGCATCCATATTTGATTGTCCTCCGAGCGATTGTTGCTCCAAGTGAACTTATTCCCCACAAAACCAGCGTCAGCAAGCCCCGCCTGGAGTTGGAAGTCATTGAACTCAGCCATGGCGCCGGTGTCCCTCCTCGCCCCACCTTTCTTCTCTGCCCAGGAGGAAATAACATTGAAATCTCCAGCCACTAGCCAAGGCCCAGTAATATTCTGAGCAGCGGAAATGAGCGCGTCCCAAAGCATCGTGCGACGAGTCTGGGCAATGACAGCATAAACAAAAGTGACAGTAAAGGTCACATTGGACGACGTGACTGCATGCACACTAATATGTTGATCCCCGGTATCAATGTGGGTAACTTGGACAGAGTCATTCCAAAGAATCCAGATATTTTTATTAACTTCCTCACCATGCAGAATGTTTTTGAAGCCAACCTTGCGAGCAAAATCGGGGAGATTGTGGGTACCTGTCATAGGTTCAAGAATACCACAAAGGGAAAATTTGTAATTAGACAACATGGTCTTAAAATAATCAATCGTACCAGTGTTATTAGCCCCACGGGCGTTCCAGCAAAGGGTGTGCATCATTGAGATACTTTAGAGGGGGTTGAGGTGTGCGCAGTCTGGGTACTGCTAGATGGGGCCTTGGAAGACTGAGCCCTTGTTTGCCTCCCTCTGGCCACAGTCTGGGTACTGCTGGAGGGGCCCTTGAACAGATCAAACTGCGCCATTTGTTGTTTGGGGCATGAGTCCTGCTTGGTGGCAGAAGAAGGCCTTGTCTTGTCTGGGCCAGACTGCGCTTTTGATTTACCTGTGTTAGCCATCTCCATTTCCCTGGTGCGCTTTTGGGTTGTCAGCAAAGGTAGGGGGTTGAGGGCCCTAATATTGCTTTCTTCCAATTCTTCACTAGGGGGAACTGGATCTGATAAAGAGGCAGTAGGGCTGGTTACCGAGTCGGTATTGTCTTTAGGTATAGGGGTCTTGTCATTCAGGATGTCAGCGGGTCCAAGGTTGTCCGTATCTTCCCCAGTCTTCGAGGTATTGTCTTCAGAGAGGATTGTTTCTTCCCCAGTCTTCGAGGTATTGTCTGCATGGAGGATTTGGAGAGGGGGCTCCTCTATCGCGTCTGTTTGTATGTTAGCATTGTTTGCAGGCACTGGGTCCTGCAGGCTATGTCGTACCATGTTTGAAGCTGGGAGGGGACGTTGTAGCAGGCGAGGCTGCTGCTCTGATTGCCGAAAGTGGTTTTTGTTTCCTTTCCTTTTTTGCACAACGTTCCATCCTGCCTCTCCAGCATGGGTTGAATCGACAGGAGGAGGCTGGATATCGTTTGACCTTGGGTTGGGGGCATCCGGGGCCAGAGTGCTCTGTTCTTCACGCGCCGTCGTAGGTTTGAAGATGGGGAGCCCATGATCATCCCTCGAATCCCAGATGCGCTGTTCTTCTTCTTGTCTGCGCTTTTGTTTTCTGCAAATATTGATGGAATGACCATGGATACGACACTTGCTGCAATAATCCAATTTGTTTTCGTAAAGGATTTTCTGCCAGAAACCTGTCGAGGCCCCAGTAGCAATCCATACTTCATCCGGCATCTCCTTGGAGGTATCGAGCTCCATGCAGACCCTGGCATAGTTGGGATTGGTGAGAAGGCGGGTGCGATTATCGACAGCAAGAAAGCTACCAAATGATGAGACAATGGCTGATATGTAGCCCGGATTGGTGAGCTGTGCGGGGAGACTGTGGAGCCGGACCCATGCTGTGGTGGTCGTCGGTTCTGTTTTGGTTGAAAAATTATTCGACCATCGGAAGATTCGGAAAGGGGAGTTACCAAGCTTTCTCACGGGGTGAGAGAGGACCTTGCACGCATCCTGCTCCGACTCAAGGACAATAAGTATATGTTTGGCATCCCAAGCTCCGATGGAGCATCGTCCGATGGGGCTCCAGGTCTTTAAAAAACTCTGCCGGAGTTCCTGTATGGGTGGGCGGCCACCAGAAAACTTGGCGACTAAGGCGTGCTTCAGGTGTTCAATACCCACCTGTAATTCTGATGAGGTGAAAGAGATTGTCGGCTTCCCATCTTTAGACCCGTACTGTCTAGAGGCCAGTTGGATCATGGGGAACCTGCATTCATTTTGGGCCTGAATAGTTGCCGAGAATGTTCGAGCACCAGAGGTCCACGCTCCTGCTGGGTTTACAGCAGCCAGTGTAGGAGCCGTGACTCCTGCAGGACCCGGAGTGGTAGCCAGGTCATTTACGGCAGATGTTGAGGCTCAGAGAGCGGATGTTGTGCCTCCCTGATCTGGTGGACGAGGGTGGCCATCGGCCATGTTTGAAGGAGGCTGCTCTAGAAGGCTGTTCCAGAGAGAAGCGAGAGATTTTTGGAATTCTTAACTCCCGAAGGGAATTGGGCTACCAACTTAGACAAACCTTAGAATGAGACTAACGTTTGTCTTTGTTCGTCCCAAGTTAGTCTCGTTAGTCTCATTATATGGTTTGTCTAAGTTCATCCTCAGAAAGAGACTAACTTGGGACGAATTCAGACAAACCTTAGAATGAGACTAACGTTTGTCTTTGTTCGTCCCAAGTTAGTCTCGTTAGTCTCATTCTATGGTTTGACTAAGTTCGTCCTTAGAAAGAGACTAACTTGGGACGAACTTAGACAAACCTTAGAATGAGACTAACGTTTGTCTTTGTTTGTCCCAAGTTAGTCACGTTAGTCTCATTTTAAGGTTTGTCTAAGTTCGTCCTTAGAAAGAGACTAACTTGGGACGAACTTAGACTAACGTTTGTCTTTGTTCGTCCCAAGTTAGTCTCGTTAGTCTCATTCTGTGGTTTGTCTAAGTTTGTCCTTAGAAAGAGACTAACTTGGGACGAACTTAGACAAACCTTAGAATGAGACTAACGTTTGTCTTTGTTCGTCCCATGTTAGTCACGTTAGTCTCATTTTAAGGTTTGTCTAAGTTCATCCTTAGAAAGAGACTAACTTGGGACTAATATAGACAAACCTTAGAATGAGACTAACGTTTGTCTTTGTTCGTCCCAAGTTAGTCTCGTTAGTCTCATTTTAAGGTTTCTTTAAGTTCGTCCTTAGAAAGAGACTAACTTGGGACGAACTCAGACAAACCTTAGAATGAGACTAACGTTTGTCTTTGTTCGTCCTAAGTTTGTCTCGTTCAATGGTTTGTCTAAGTTTGTCCTTAGAAAGAGACTAACTTGGGATGAACTCAGACAAACCTTAGAATGAGACTAACGTTTGTCTTTGTTCGTCCCAAGTTAGTCTCGTTAGTCTCATTTTAAGGTTTGTCTAAGTTCGTCCTTAGAAAGAGACTAACTTGGGACGAACTTAGACAAACCTTAGAATGGGACTAACGTTTGTCTTTGTTCGTCCCAAGTTAGTCACATTAGTCTCATTTTCAGGTTTGTCTAAGTTCGTCCTTAGAAAGAGACTAACTTGGGACGAACTTAGACAAAACTCAGAATGAGACTATCGTTTGTCTTTCTTCGTCCCAAGTTAGTCTCGTTAGTCTCATTTTAAGGTTTTTCTAAGTTCGTCCTTAGAAAGAGACTATGATGTTCCCTTGAGTGGCATGTATTTGGCAAAACGTAGCTTAGACAGTTCGAGCAGGAGTTCAGGGGGAGTTCCAACATATCCTAGTACTCACATACATCGTGGAGCAGACGCAAGGATATTTTCCGGAAGGATATTGGACAGCGAAGATATCGCCAAGTTAAGTCGGCCAGCGACTTATTCGAGCATAAGATATTCGATTGAATATCTACATTGAAGGCGGCGCTTCTTACTTGGGCAAGAAGACTTCGTATATTCTTCCAACCGATTTGAGAAAGATATACGTCAAATATCTAGGAATATTTCCTAAATATTTGATGGGATTATCTTGTGCAAATTAGGGTTTCGTCCTAGCATATAAATACAATGCTAGGGTGCCCTTATTCTGCATCGCTTTCAAGATCAAACATACACGAGCATACACTATCGATTGGGAAGGAAGAAAGCGACGGCCGGCTTTGTTTCCCCACTGGAAACTCATCGGTGCAAGAGCAGGCTTGTCAAGTGCAACTGAGACTGCCTGGATGCGATCAATCTGCCGCACACAACAAAGGTGAACAAGCTTTCGAGAGAAAGCATCCGAGCTTCAAGAGAAGGTCGAGAACGTTCGGACTGCAGGTTCGGACGAAGTGGATTGTGGTTAACTGTTGTAAACCTTGGTTGCAAATTTGAGAGATGTAGTGTTAGAGGCTAGGCGATTACAAGGTGTAAGCGTAAGTCCACTTGTAGCTCTAACTCGTAATAAAGATTTGCTGTCCCTTCTAGGGTGTGGGAAACCCCCCAAAGTAGGCCTGGCCGAACTGGGTTATCATTCTGTGCGTTCTTCTACTTTCGTTCTGTTGGTCGAACTGTTATGATACGAGTTCAAGGTCTGTCGCAGCTGAACCTTGAACTGTCTGCTGAACTGTTGTGCAAAGAGTTCAAGATCTGTTGCAACTGTATCTTAGACACAAGCTTGAACAGGGGATATAATTTCATTTGGTATCAGAGCCGACACTCGACACACTGAGTGGGATCCTGAACTGTTCTAGATGACTCTGAAAGAAGTACAAAGCATCACCAGACCCCCGCTACTCGAAGGATCGAACTATGCCACCTAAAAGCCCGTGATGAGATCCTTTCTGAAATCTCTAGATGAAAAAGCGTGGATGGCTGTTCTGAAAGGTTGGATGGAACCCATGATGAACAATCTCACTGGAGAACCAATCGTAAAACCAGAAGCACTGTAGACAGAAGAGGAGGACAAAGCTTCTATGGGAAACTCAAAGGCTATGAACGCAATTTTTTCGGCCGTAGATGAAAACGTCATGAAGCTAATCATCAACTGTGAAGTGGCCAAGGAAGCATGGGACATCCTCCAAACAGCCTTTGAAGGCACAGACAAATTTCGCAACTCCCGCATGCAGGCTGTCACAACCAGGTTTGAAGAGATGAAGATGAAGGAGAGTGAGACTATCACTGAGTACAACACCAGAGTTCTGGAACAGGCTAACGAGGCCTCTGCTCTAGGGAAACCCGTCGATGAAGAAAGGTTGGCCAGTAAAGTCTTAAGATCACTCCCTCCGAGATTTGCGATGAAGGTCAGGGCCATAGAAGAAATGCACGACATCGCCAAACTAAAACTGGACGAGCTGATGGGTTCTCTCAGAACCTACGAGATCAATCATGATTTTCAACCTGTGGAAGTGAAGGGAATCGCCCTAAAGGTGGACATGTCTGAAGATAAACTGGATGGTAGCTGCACTACTGAACAACTGGCCATGATGGCTCAGAACTTTGGTAGAATGGTGCGGAAAATCAACAGACGTGGACTAGAACAGGGCCAGCCTTCATCAAATAGCTTCCGAAACAAGAAACCCGACAGGTCAAGATCCAGAGACATGAGACAAGACTCTTCTGACAAAGGAAAGGAAGAAATTCAGTGCCATGAATGCAAGGGGTTCGGACATATTGCCTCCCAATGTGCGAATACCCTCATGAAGAAGAAAGCAATGGTCGCTAGCTTCAGCGATAGTGAGTCAGACGAAGAAAAAGGTGAGACCACTAATTTTGTGGCTTTTGTTACTACTCTTGGAGATTGCAGCAATTCCAGTGAAGGAGTACCACCTCAGTTGGAACTCCCGGTTGAAGACCTCTCAGACAGTGACGATGAAGAACTCACGTAGGAGTCTCTGGCTGAGACATACAAAGATCTGTACGAGAAATGGCTGATACTGATCAGGGTCAACAAGAAGTTGAATGACAGAGTAGCAAGCGTCACTATAGAAAAGGACAAGGTCTGACAGGAGGTCGAGATACTGCTTACACAGAAGGTGGAACTCGAGGGCACAGTGGACTCACAGAACACTCAACTGGCTGAAATGAAACAAGAAAGATTGTGTCTCCTTGCTCAGAAAATAGAGCTCCTGGGTACTGTCTCTTCACTGAAAGTTGACATGGAAAGGGACCGTGACACTCATCCTATAGGCATGGCAGGTCTAAGAAAAACCATCACAGATCTGAAGCGCAAGGAAGTGTTCCAACTAAGAAGGATAGAACAGCTGGAACTTCAGCTAGAATCTGAGAAGATGGATCACTCAGACACTGAAAAAGAGCTCAACCATCTTAAACAGTCGGTAAGGACGCTAAACTCTGGCACTAACGACTTAAATGATATTCTCAGATCTCAGAGGATGAAGTCTGGACATCGAGGCCTGGGATTCACGAAAGAAGGTACTACCTGTAAAGGCACTACTTACGTTAAAGCAAGACCAGTGTCTGAACACCAGCCAAAACAGAAGGTGAGATAGCACCCCAGATAGAAAGTGGATTTGTCCCAAGAACAGTCCAAAGGAAAGAACCGAGCTGATCACAAGGAGACGCATGGAACACTCGGTGGTGGAAGGACCCGTGGAACACCCGTCCAAAACCAGGATTACTCACCAGTAAAACAAAGGATTGATCGGCGCACTTGCTGGTACTGCAACCAGATAGGACACATCAAACTGAAGTGTCGCTTGTTTCTTGCTGAACGACGTGCTTTTCAACAACGAACCATACCGCGACAGAAAAAAGTCTGGGTTCAAAAGGCAGACCAAACTGTTTGCATGGTAGCTTGTTACTCCTCAAGCTACACAACGCAAGATAGTTGGCACCTCGACAGCGGATGCTCCACCCACATGACAGGTAACTCTAAATATCTTACCCATATTAGACCTGTTGAGCAGATGTGGTTTGTCAGCTTCGGGGATGGTGGAAAGGGTCAGGTGATCGGCTGTGGGACATTGATGGTTTCGGATCTCCCTGCACTCAAGAACACCCTCCTTGTCGAAGGTCTGACAAGGAATCTTATCAGCGTCAGTCAACTATGCAACGATGGACATTATGTGTCATTCTCTCTGGCTACTCATGCCTTGTCCTAGACAAGAATGGAGATACACTGATGAAAAGAAGAAGGGATGCCAACAACTGCTACACCATTGGGATGGGTCTGATGGGATCAAGGAACGACGAGAACCATGGCAAGCAACCGGTTACTCTTACCTGTGTAAACGCTCGACATAGATTTCTGCGAGGGGGAGTGGATAAGACCTTGCACACAAAGTCTGATTGGAGATGCGCACAAATCCATGTTGACAACTGTCCCAGGAAACTATTGAATCAAAAGGTGTCAAAGTTACGGAAGGAGTTCAAACAATGCCCACAGAAATATGCATGGAGCCGAACAAGAAAATATGAATATGACGGAGACCAGAATATGATAACTCTGAGGCATACCAAGACCTTTCTCAACCCCTATGGCAGGTTACGGAGTGGAACACCCAGATCCCCAGTGGGTTCATGTGGTGTCCACCACTGAATGCATCCGACGGTGGTCAGTCAAAGTCGAATCTCCAGCTGAACAGTTGGACTGACCACCTAAGGAAGGGAGCTGGAACAGAAGGCACAGCGCATGAAGACCAATATTTTTTGAATATTCTCGAAGATTTTTCATGCCGTTATTTGAAACGGTTCTTGACAAATTTGGGAAGTTGAAAAGGCTAGAGCATTTCTTTTTGAAACACAAATCAGTTCGTAGTCTACTCCCTCTCTCGTCCAAACCCTAGAACGACTCTCAGCGACTTCTCTCTCAACCGCTCATCTATTCAACAGCGATGGTGAACACCAGAAAATCATCTAAGTCCGGCGTCAAATCCGCTGAAAAGAAGAGGGAAAGCATGCAGTCCTCAAAAGCTCTGGCGGCGAAACCCCAAATCCCAAAATCAAAGGCTCCAAAGGTGAAAAAGGCGTGCCTTTATGCTCCGTCACTGAATCTTTGGCCGAAGCAAAGAAGACTGCCAGAGGAGTAACAGTTAAAATCCCTCAGTCAATCACGGTGGACTCGTCAGTCTCATCAAATTCTGGTACGTCTCAAGAAGTTCGTCCCCAATCTGAGGTAATTCCAACTGTCCCTTCAGTTTCTGCAAATATTCCAATTGTTGAAAAGATTATGGCGGACAAAGTTCTGAATGTGGGTGTTGAGAAGGAGGGTGAGTCTGTTGACTGTGATGAAGCCAGTAGGGCTGTTATTGGTGCTGGTAATAGTAGTGTTGCTATTAGTGATAAGGCGATTGTTGGTGATAAGGCCGGTAGTACTGTCACTGGAAATAAATCTGTCAAGCATGTTGAAGATGGTGAACCCAGCAAGGTGGCTGGAGGGTCAGCAACATGGAGGGAGAAAATCCATGCCTCTGGGTATATTCATCCGAGAGGTTTACGAAGAAAGAAGGGGACTCGCCGAGTTGTTTCTCCAAAACAATGGCTGGCCAAGATTAGTACAATTAGAGGAAAGCTGATAGCGATGTCTGATGAGGAGACGGAGAAATTTCTTGAGGCCTCGGGGAAGAGGAAGCTAGTGATTAATGAGGAATCTGATGATGGCTCGGACAAGAAGATTGGAGGCTCAGAAGGTGAACCAATCAGTGAGCAAGAGGAGATTGTGCCCGAGATGGTTCATCCACCAGAGAATCTTGTTGTGTTAAAAGAATCCATACCAGAAGAATCAGACCCAGCAGAAAAGGATGAGGAGTTGGAGAAGATGTACAAAGACATTGATGATGTCATGGAAGATCTGGAAAAAGAGAAGGATCAAGGAGTGGCAAGTTCAGAGGAAGCTCCACGTGATCAGGCCGTTAGGGTAGAAGAGTCTGTTGCAGAGAAAGCGTCAAGTGTTCCAACTGTGGAACCGAGTGTTCAGTCTGGTGTAGAGACTGGAAGAGTTGCAGAGAAAGCTACAAGTATTCCAACTGCGGAACCATCAGTTCAGACTGAAGTTGTGACTGGAATAGCTCAAGAGGAAGTTGGTACTAAGGAGACAGTGGCTGTACCAGCAGTCATTCAAGGTGATCTTCGTAATGATCATATGGAGGAGGATGGTACATCAGTTCATGGGGTGTTTGCAAAGCCAGTGTCAAAGGAAGCTACTCTTTCGGAAGATGACCAGGACCTTGTCCCTCTTGTCAATCTCAAAAGGACAAAGAAGGAGAAGAAGAAGGTAGACTTTGCAAAGTCTGCAAAGGGATCAGTTCAGAAGGTTGCTGAGGTCAGCAGTGGTGCAGGGGAAGTCGGCTCTTCCAAGAAAAGGAAGCGCGATGCTGCGGTTCCCGTCTCTGAAGATGCTGGGAGATGCGAAGTCAACGCCCCTGAGTCTGAGACTGTCCTAGTGGGTAAGGTCAAGAAAGGAGTGTGGTTCGTAAACAAAGACGCCGCGTTGAAATGGAATTGTGTGCTGAAAAGGAAAATCATTCCTGAAAGGTTGCTAGATGAGTCCCGATATAGGGGAAAGGAAGTGATTGAGGTGCTCAAGGAATCTGATCTGTTCTGAATGTTGGACAGATGCAAGCCGTTCAACGAGCAATTGGTGCGTGAAGCCATGGTAAACCTTCCTCCTGGATTTGGGTTCATTGGAGAAGCAGATTATGGGGTCTTCTTTGTTAGAGGAAGAAGGATCAAGATTGATCCTGAGCTGATCAACGTATACTTCTCCATGGACGACCCAGCAGTTGATGAAGAGGAATCAAGCTTTGAGAAGATAGTGAGCACCATCACTGCAGGCTCTGTTCGGTGGAGGCCTGAGTCAGTTGTACATACAGCGGATCTGTCGACGTTCTGTTCGATGCTGTTTTTCATTGCTATTTTCAACTGGAGGCCGTCTACTCATCGCTCTACTGTCAATAAGGACATGGCCCAACTGATTTATCAGATAGGGAATAAGCTGAAGTTCAACCTGGGCAGAGTGATGTTCAAACAGATTGCTGAACATGCCACTTCGACGAGAACTCTGCACCAGATTTGCTTTCCGTCTCTGATATATGAGCTGATCATCCATCAAGCTCCAGATTTGAAGGCCTCGGCTAACCATCTCACAAAGGCACCCAGCAAGTTCGTCGTTGACCACAAGTTGTTAATAGGGTGTCACGTGAACGATCTCTAGGAGGGGAACCAGAAAGGAAAGGGCGTTGCTGATTCGAGTCGAGGGGGAGCCAGGATGGGCCGAGATGATAGGAGCCAACTGCTCAATGACCTGAATGTCATCATCGAAGTGGACAAGGAGCAACGCAAGCGCATCAACATGCTCGCTCGTGCCCTCGGCTACCCAAGTGAGGATGAATCTGATGATACTGATTCTGAGGATGCCACTGATGACGGGTCCTCTGCATGAAGGTCCTTTAAAAAACTATCTCCCTGAACTATTTGTTTAAAACTTCGTACTTAGTGCTTGTTCTGGCACATTTTGATTGGATGTTCGAACTTGGATTGCACCCCTTGCCAGTTTGTGGCAAAAAGGGGGAGTATTTTTGAGGAGACAATTTTTGTTTCCCTCAAAGTGTCTATTGTCTAGATAGTTAGATAGACTTAGTTATCTAGTAGATCTGGTTTTGCCAAAATGCCAAGGGGGAGATTGATGTTCCCTTGAGTGGCATGTATTTGGCAAAACGTAGCTTAGACAGTTCGAGCAGGAGTTCAGGGGGAGTTCAAACATATCATAGTACTCACATAAAGCGTGGAGCAGACGCAAGGATAATTTCCGGAAGGATATTGGACAACGAAGATATCGCCAAGTTAAGTCGGCCAACGACTTATTCAAGCATAAGATATTCGATTGAATATCTACATTGAAGGCGGCGCTGCTTACTTGGGCAACAAGACGTCGTATATTCTTCCAACCGATTTGAGAAAGATATACATCAAATATCTAGGAATATTTCCTAAATATTTGATGGGATTATCTTGTGCAAATTAGGGTTTCGTCCTAGCATATAAATACAATGCTAGGGCGCCCTTATTCTGCATCGCTTTTAAGATCAAACATACACGAGCATACACTATCTATTGGGAAGGAAGCAAGTGACGGCTGGCTGTGTTTCCCCACTGGAAACTCATCGGTGCAAGAGTAGTCTTGTCAAGTGCAACTGAGACTGCCTGGAAGCGATCAATCTGCCACACACAACAAAGGTGAACAAGCTTTCGAGAGAAAGCATCCGAGCTTCAAGAGAAGGTCGAGAACGTTCGGACTGCAGGTTCGGACAAAGGGGATCGAGGTTAACAACTGTAAACCTCGGTTGCAAATCTGAGAGACGTAGTGTTAGAGGCTAGGCGATTACAAGGTGTAAGCATAAGTCCACTTGTAGCTCTAACTCGTAATAAAGATTTGCTGTCCCTTCTAGGGCGTGGGAAACCCCCCAGAGTAGGCCTGGCCGAACTGGGTTATCATTCTGTGTGTTCTTCTACTTTCGTTCTGTTGGTCGAACTGTTGTGATACGAGTTCAAGGTCTGTCGCAACTGAACCTTGAACTGTCTGCTGAACGGTTGTGCAAAGAGTTCAAGGTCTGTCACAACAGTATCTTGGACACAAGCTTGAACAGGGGATATAATTTCAGACTAACTTGGGACGAACTTAGACAAACCTTAGAATGAGACTAACGTTTGTCTTTGTTCGTCCCAAGTTAGTCTCGTTAGTCTCATTTTAAGGTTTGTCTAAGTTCATCAATAGAAAGAGACTAACTTGGGATGAACTTAGACAAACCTTAGAATGAGACTAACGTTTGTCTTTGTTCATCCCAAGTTAGTCTCGTTAATCTCATTTTTAAGGTTTGTCTAAGTTCTTCCTTCGAAAAAGACTTACTTGGGACAAACTTAGACATACCTTAGAATCAAACTAACGTTTGTCTTTGTTCGTCCCAAGTTAGTCACGTTAGTCTCATTTTAAGGTTTGTCTAAGTTCGTCATTAGAAAGAGACTAACTTAAGACTAACTTAGACAAACCTTAGAATGAGACTAACGTTTGTCTTTGTTCGTCCCATGTTAGTTTCGTTCTATGGTTTGTCTAAGTTCATCCTTAGAAAGAGACTAACTTGGGACGAACTTTGACAACCCTTAGAATGAGACTAACGTTTGTCGATGTTTGTCCCAAATTAGTCTCGTTAGTCTCATTCTTTGGTTTTTCTAAGTTTGTCCTTAGAAAGAGACTAACTTGGGACGAACTTAGACAAACCTTAGAATGAGACTAACGTTTGTCTTTGTTCGTCCCAAATTAGTCTCGTTAGTCTCATTCTATGGTTTGTCTAAGTTTGTCCTTAGAAAGAGACTAACTTGGGACGAACTTAGACAAACCATAGAATGAGTCTAACGTTTGTCTTTGTTCGTACCAAGTTAGTCTCGTTAGTCTCATTCTATGGTTTGTCTAAGTTCGTCCTTAGAAAGAGATTAACTTGGGACGAACTTACACAAACCTCAGAATGAGACTAATGTTTGTCTTTGTTCGTCCCAAGTTAGCCTCGTTAGTCACATTCTATGGTTTGTTTAAGTTCGTCATTAGAAAGAGACTAACTTGGGACGAACTTAGACAAACCTTAGAATGAGACTAACGTTTGTCTTTGTTCATCCCAATTTAGTCTCGTTAGTCTCATTCGATGGTTTTTCTAAGTTCGTCCTTAGAAAGAGACTAACTTGGGATGAACTTAGACAACCCTTAGAATGAGACTAACGTTTGTCTTTGTTCGTCCCAAGTTAATTAGTCACGTTAGTCTCATTCTATGGTTTGTCTAAGTTCGTCTTTAGAAAGAGACTAACTTCGGACGAACTTAGACAAACCATTGAACAAGACTAACTTGGGACGAACTTAGACAAACCTTAGAATGAGACTAACGTTTGTCTTTGTTCGTCCCTAGTTAGTCTCGTTAGTCTCATTCTGTGGTTTGTCTAAGTTTGCCCTTAGAAAGAGACTAACTTGGGACGAACTTAGACAAACCTTATAATGAGACTAACCTTTGTCTTTGTTTGTCCCAAGTTAGTCACGTTAGTCTCATTTTAAGGTTTGTCTAAGTTCGTCTTTAGAAAGAGACTAACTTAGGACTAACTTAGACAAACCATAGAATGAGACTAACGTTTGTCTTTGTTCGTCCCAAGTTAGTCTTGTTCTATGGTTTGTCTAAGTTCGTCCTTATAAAGAGACTAACTTGGGACGAACTTAGACAAACCTTAGAATGAGACTAACGTTTGTCTTTGTTCGTTCCAAGTTAGTCACGTTAGTCTCATTTTAAGGTTTGTCTAAGTTCGTCCTTAGAAAGAGACTAACTTGGGACGAACTTAGGCAAACCTTAGAATGAGAGTAACGTTTGTCTTTGTTCATCCCAAGTTAGTCACGTTAGTCTCATTTTAAGGTTTGCCTAACTTTGTCCTTAGAAAGTGACTAACTTAGGACGAACTTAGACAAACCTTAGAATGAGACTAACGTTTGTCTTTGTTCGTCCCAATTTAGTCTCGTTAGTCTCATTCGATGGTTTGTCTAAGTTCGTCCTTCGAAAGAGACTAACTTGGGACGAACTTAGATAAACCTTAGAATGAGACTAACGTTTGTCTTTGTTCGTCCCAAGTCAGTCACGTTAGTCTCATTCTATGGGTTGTCTAAGTTCGTCTTTAGAAAGAGACTAACTTGGGACGAACTTAGACAAACCATTGAACGAGACTAACTTGGGACGAACTTAGACAAACCTAAGAATGAGACTAACGTTTGTCTTTGTTCGTCCCAAGTTAGTCTCGTTCAAAGGTTTGTCTAAGTTCATCCTTAGAAAGAGACTAACTTGGGACGAACTTAGACAAACCTTAGAATTAGACTAACGTTCGTCTTTGTTCATCCCAAGTTAGTCTCGTTAGTCTCATTCTATGGTTTTTCTAAGTTTGTCCTTAGAAAGAGACTAACTTGGGACGAACTTAGACAACCCATAGAAGGAGACTAACGTTTGTCTTTGTTCATCCCAAGTTTGTCTCGTTAGTCTCATTCTATGGTTTGTCTAAGTTCATCCTTAGAAAGAGACTAACTTGGGACAAACTTAGACAAACCTTAGAATGAGACTAACGTTTGTCTTTGTTCGTCCCAAGTTAGTCTCGTTAGTCTCATTTTATGGCTTGTCTAAGTTCGTCCTTAGAAACAGACTAACTTGGGACGAACTTAGATAAACCTTAGAATGAGACGAACCTTTGTCTTTGTTCCTCCCAAGTTAGTCTCGTTAGTCTCATTCTATGGTTTGTCAAGTTCGTCCTTAGAAAGAGACTAACTTGGGATGAACTTTGACAAACCTTAGAATGAGACTAACGTTTGTCTTTGTTCGTCCCAAGTTAGTCTCGTTAGTCTCATTTTAAGGTTTGTCTAAGTTCGTCCTTAGAAAGACACTAACTTGGGACGAACTTAGACAAACCTTAGAATGAGACTAACGTTTGTCTTTGTTCGTCCAAAGTTAGTCTCGTTAGTCTTATTCTATGGTTTGTCAAAGTTCATCCTTAGAAAGAGACTAACTTGGGAAGAACTTAGACAAACCTTAGAATAAGACTAATGTTTGTCTTTATTCGTCCCAAGTTAGTCTCGTTAGTATCATTTTAAGGTTTGTCTATGATTTGTCTAAGTTCATCCTTAGAAAGAGACTAACTTGGGACGAACTTAGAGAAACCTTGGAATGAGACTAACGTTATTCTTTGTTCATCCCGAGTTAGTCACGTTTGTCTCATTTTAAGGTTTGTCTAAGTTCGTCTTAGAAAGAGACTAACTTGGGACAAACTTAGACAAACCTTAGAATGAGACTAATGTTTGTCTTTGTTCGTCCTAAGTTAGTCACGTTAGTCTCATTTTAAGGTTTGTCTATGTTCGTCCTTAGAATGAGACTAATGTTTATCTTTGTTCGTCCCAAATTAGTCTCGTTAGTCTCATTCTATGGTTTGTCTAAGTTCGTCCTTAGAAAGAGACTCACTTGGGACGAACTTAGACAAACCGTAGAATGAGACTAACGTTTGTCTTTGTTCGTCCCAAATTAGTCTCGTTAGTCTCATTCTATGGTTTTTCTAAGTTTGTCCTTAGAAAGAGACTAACTTGGGACGAACTTAGACAAACCATAGAATGAGACTAACGTTTGTCTTTGTTCGTCCCAAGTTAGTCTCGTTAGTCTCATTCTATGGTTTGCATAAGTTCGTCCTTAGAAAGAGATTAACTTGGGACGAACTTAGACAAACCATAGAATAAGACTAACGTTTGTCTTTGTTCGTCCCAAGTTAGTCTCGTTAGTCTCATTCTATGGTTTGTCTAAGTTCGTCCTTAGAAAGAGACTAACTTGGGACGAACTTAGACAAACCTTAGAATGAGACTAACGTTTGTCTTTGTTCATCCCAATTTAGTCTCGTTAGTCTCATTCGATGGTTTGTCTAAGTTCGTCCTTAGAAAGAGACTAACTTGGGATGAACTTAGACAAACCTTAGAATGAGACTAACGTTTGTCTTTGTTCGTCCCAAGTTAGTCACGTTAGTCTCATTTTATGGTTTGTCTAAGTTCATCTTTAGAAAGAGACTAACTTGGGACGAACTTAGACAAACCATTGAACGAGACTAACTAGGGACGAACTTAGACAAACCATAGAATGAGACTAACGTTTGTCTTTGTTCGTCCCAAGTTAGTCTTGTTCAATGGTTTGTCTAAGTTCATCCTTAGAAAGAGACTAACTTGGGACGAACTTAGACAAACCATAGAATGAGACTAACGTTTGTCATTGTTCGTCCCAAGTTAGTCTCGTTAGTCTCATTTTATGGTTTGTCTAAGTTCATCCTTAGAAAGAGACTAACTTGGGACGGACTTAGACAAACCTTAGAATGAGACTAACGTTTGTCTTTGTTCATCCCAAATTAGTCTCGTTAGTCTCATTCTATGTGTTGGCTAAGTTCGTCCTTAGAAAGAGACTAACTTGGGATGAACTTAGACAAACCATAGAATGAGACTAACGTTTGTCTTTGTTCGTCCCAAGTTAGTCTCGTTAGTCTCATTCTATGGTTTGTCTAAGTTCTTCCTTCGAAAAAGACTTACTTGGGACAAACTTAGACATACCTTAGAATCAAACTAACGTTTGTCTTTGTTCGTCCCAAGTTAGTCACGTTAGTCTCATTTTAAGGTTTGTCTAAGTTCGTCATTAGAAAGAGACTAACTTAAGACTAACTTAGACAAACCTTAGAATAAGACTAACGTTTGTCTTTGTTCGTCCCATGTTAGTTTCGTTCTATGGTTTGTCTAAGTTCATCCTTAGAAAGAGACTAACTTGGGACGAACTTTGACAACCCTTAGAATGAGACTAACGTTTGTCGAGGTTTTTCCCAAATTAGTCTCGTTAGTCTCATTCTTTGGTTTGTCTAAGTTTGTCCTTAGAAAGAGACTAACTTGGGACGAACTTAGACAAACCTTAGAATGAGACTAACGTTTGTCTTTGTTCGTCCCAAATTAGTCTCGTTAGTCTCATTCTATGGTTTGTCTAAGTTTGTCCTTAGAAAGAGACTAACTTGGGACGAACTTAGACAAACCATAGAAGTAGTCTAACGTTTGTCTTTGTTCGTACCAAGTTAGTCTCGTTAGTCTCATTCTATGGTTTGTCTAAGTTCGTCCTTAGAAAGAGATTAACTTGGGACGAACTTACACAAACCTCAGAATGAGACTAATGTTTGTCTTTGTTCGTCCCAAGTTAGCCTCGTTAGTCACATTCTATGGTTTGTTTAAGTTCGTCATTAGAAAGAGACTAACTTGGGACGAACTTAGACAAACCTTAGAATGAGACTAACGTTTGTCTTTGTTCATCCCAATTTAGTCTAGTTAGTCTCATTCGATGTTTTTTCTAAGTTCGTCCTTAGAAAGAGACTAACTTGGGATGAACTTAGACAACCCTTAGAATGAGACTAACGTTTGTCTTTGTTCGTCCCAAGTTAATTAGTCACGTTAGTCTCATTCTATGGTTTGTCTAAGTTCGTCTTTAGAAAGAGACTAACTTCGGACGAACTTAGACAAACCATTGAACAAGACAAACTTGGGACGAACTTAGACAAACCTTAGAATGAGACTAACGTTTGTCTTTGTTCGTCCCTAGTTAGTCTCGTTAGTCTCATTCTGTGGTTTGTCTAAGTTTGCCCTTAGAAAGAGACTAACTTGGGACGAACTTAGACAAACCTTATAATGAGACTAACCTTTGTCTTTGTTTGTCCCAAGTTAGTCACGTTAGTCTCATTTTAAGGTTTGTCTAAGTTCGTCTTTAGAAAGAGACTAACTTAGGACTAACTTAGACAAACCATAGAATGAGACTAACGTTTGTCTTTGTTCGTCCCAAGTTAGTCTTGTTCTATGGTTTGTCTAAGTTCGTCCTTATAAAGAGACTAACTTGGGACGAACTTAGACAAACCTTAGAATGAGACTAACGTTTGTCTTTGTTCGTTCCAAGTTAGTCACGTTAGTCTCATTTTAAGGTTTGTCTAAGTTCGTCCTTAGAAAGAGACTAACTTGGGACGAACTTAGGCAAACCTTAGAATGAGAGTAACGTTTGTCTTTGTTCATCCCAAGTTAGTCACGTTAGTCTCATTTTAAGGTTTGCCTAAGTTTGTCCTTAGAAAGTGACTAACTTAGGACGAACTTAGACAAACCTTAGAATGAGACTAACGTTTGTCTTTGTTCGTCCCAATTTAGTCTCGTTAGTCTCATTCGATGGTTTGTCTAAGTTCGTCCTTCGAAAGAGACTAACTTGGGACGAACTTAGATAAACCTTAGAATGAGACTAACGTTTGTCTTTGTTCGTCCCAAGTCAGTCACGTTAGTCTCATTCTATGGGTTGTCTAAGTTCGTCTTTAGAAAGAGACTAACTTGGGACGAACTTAGACAAACCATTGAACGAGACTAACTTGGGACGAACTTAGACAAACTTTAGAATGAGACTAACGTTTGTCTTTGTTCGTCCCAAGTTAGTCTCGTTCAAAGGTTTGTCTAAGTTCATCCTTAGAAAGAGACTAACTTGGGACGAACTTAGACAAACCTTAGAATTAGACTAACGTTCGTCTTTGTTCATCCCAAGTTAGTCTCGTTAGTCTCATTCTATGGTTTTTCTAAGTTTGTCCTTAGAAAGAGACTAACTTGGGACGAACTTAGACAACCCATAGAAGGAGACTAACGTTTGTCTTTGTTCATCCCAAGTTTGTCTCGTTAGTCTCATTCTATGGTTTGTCTAAGTTCATCCTTAGAAAGAGACTAACTTGGGACAAACTTAGACAAACCTTAGAATGAGACTAACGTTTGTCTTTGTTCGTCCCAAGTTAGTCTCGTTAGTCTCATTTTAAGGCTTGTCTAAGTTCGTCCTTAGAAAGAGACTAACTTGGGACGAACTTAGATAAACCTTAGAATGAGACGAACCTTTGTCTTTGTTCCTCCCAAGTTAGTCTCGTTAGTCTCATTCTATGGTTTGTCAAGTTCGTCCTTAGAAAGAGACTAACTTGGGATGAACTTTGACAAACCTTAGAATGAGACTAACGTTTGTCTTTGTTCATCCCAAGTTAGTCTCGTTAGTCTCATTTTAAGGTTTGTCTAAGTTCGTCCTTAGAAAGACACTAACTTGGGACGAACTTAGACAAACCTTAGAATGAGACTAACGTTTGTCTTTGTTCGTCCAAAGTTAGTCTCGTTAGTCTTATTCTATGGTTTGTCTAAGTTCATCCTTAGAAAGAGACTAACTTGGGAAGAACTTAGACAAACCTTAGAATAAGACTAATGTTTGTCTTTATTCGTCCCTAGTTAGTCTCGTTAGTATCATTTTAAGGTTTGTCTATGATTTGTCTAAGTTCATCCTTAGAAAGAGACTAACTTGGGACGAACTTAGAGAAACCTTGGAATGAGACTAACGTTATTCTTTGTTCGTCCCGAGTTAGTCACGTTTGTCTCATTTTAAGGTTTGTCTAAGTTTGTCTTAGAAAGAGACTAACTTGGGACGAACTTAGACAAACCTTAGAATGAGACTAATGTTTGTCTTTGTTCGTCTAAGTTAGTCACGTTAGTCTCATTTTAAGGTTTGTCTATGTTCTTCCTTAGAAAGAGACTAACGTTTGTCTTTGTTCGTCCCAAGTTAGTCTCGTTCTATGGTTTGTCTAAGTTCGTCCTTAGAAAGAGACTAACTTGGGACGAACTTAGACAACCCTTAGAATGAGACTAATGTTTATCTTTGTTCGTCCCAAATTAGTCTCGTTAGTCTCATTCTATGGTTTGTCTAAGTTCGTCCTTAGAAAGAGACTAACTTGGGACGAACTTAGACAAACCGTAGAATGAGACTAACGTTTGTCTTTGTTCGTCCCAAATTAGTCTCGTTAGTCTCATTCTATGGTTTTTCTAAGTTTGTCCTTAGAAAGAGACTAACTTGGGACGAACTTAGACAAACCATAGAATGAGACTAACGTTTGTCTTTGTTCGTCCCAAGTTAGTCTCGTTAGTCTCATTCTATGGTTTGCATAAGTTCGTCCTTAGAAAGAGACTAACTTGGGACGAACTTAGACAAACCATAGAATAAGACTAACGTTTGTCTTTGTTCGTCCCAAGTTAGTCTCGTTAGTCTCATTCTATGGTTTGTCTAAGTTCGTCCTTAGAAAGAGACTAACTTGGGACGAACTTAGACAAACCTTAGAATGAGACTAACGTTTGTCTTTGTTCATCCCAATTTAGTCTCGTTAGTCTCATTCGATGGTTTGTCTAAGTTCGTCCTTAGAAAGAGACTAACTTGGGATGAACTTAGACAAACCTTAGAATGAGACTAACGTTTGTCTTTGTTCGTCCCAAGTTAGTCACGTTAGTCTCATTCTATGGTTTGTCTAAGTTCATCTTTAGAAAGAGACTAACTTGGGACGAACTTAGACAAACCATTGAACGAGACTAACTAGGGACGAACTTAGACAAACCATAGAATGAGACTAACGTTTGTCTTTGTTCGTCCCAAGTTAGTCTTGTTCAATGGTTTGTCTAAGTTCATCCTTAGAAAGAGACTAACTTGGGACGAACTTAGACAAACCTTAGAATGAGACTAACGTTTGTCATTGTTCGTCCCAAGTTAGTCTCGTTAGTCTCATTTTATGGTTTGTCTAAGTTCATCCTTAGAAAGAGACTAACTTGGGACGGACTTAGACAAACCTTAGAATGAGACTAACATTTGTCTTTGTTCATCCCAAATTAGTCTCGTTAGTCTCATTCTATGGTTTGGCTAAGTTCGTCCTTAGAAAGAGACTAACTTGGGATGAACTTAGACAAACCATAGAATGAGACTAACGTTTGTCTTTGTTCGTCCCAAGTTAGTCTCGTTAGTCTCATTCTATGGTTTGTCTAAGTTCGTCCTTAGAAAGAGACTAACTTGGGACCAACTTAGACAAACCTTAGAATCAGACTAACGTTTGTCTTTGTTCATCCCAAGTTAGTCTCGTTAGTCTCATTCTATGGTTTGTCTATGTTTGTCTTTAGAAAGAGACTAACTTGGGACGAACTTAGACAAACCTTAGAATGAGACTAACGTTTGTCTTTGTTCGTCCCAAGTTAGTCTCGTTCAATGGTTTGTCTAAGTTCATCCTTAGAAAGAGACTAACTTGGGACAAACTTAGACAAACCTTAGAATGAGACTAACGTTCGTCTTTGTTCGTCCCAATTTAGTCTCGTTAGTCTCATTTTAAGGTTTGTCTAAGTTCGTCCTTAGAAAGAGACTAACTTGGGATTGACTTAGACAAACCTTAGAATGAGACTAACGTTTGTCTTTGTTCGTCCCAAGTTAGTCTCGTTAGTCTCATTCTATGGTTTGTCTAAGTTCGTCCTTAGAAAGAGACTAACTTGGGACGAACTTTGACAAACCTTAGAATGAGACTAACGTTTGTCTTTATTTGTCCCAAGTTAGTCTCGTTAGTCTCATTTTAAGGTTTGTCTATGGTTTGTCAAAGTTCATCCTTAGAAAGAGACAAACTTGGGACGAACTTAGACAAACCTTAGAATGATACTAAAGTTTGTCTTTGTTCGTCCCAAGTTAGTCTCGTTAGTCTCACTCTGTGGTTTGTCTAAGTTTGTCCTTAGAAAGAGACTAACTTGGGCTGAACTTAGACAAACCTTAGAATGAGACTAACGTTTGTCTTTGTTCGTCCCAAGTTAGTCACGTTCGTCTCATTTTAAGGTTTGTCTAAGTTCGTCCTTAGAAAGAGACTAACATAGGACTAACTTAGACAAAACTTAGAATGAGACTAACGTTTGTCTTTATTTGTCCCCAGATAGTCTCGCTCTATGGTTTGTCTAAGTTTGTCCTTAGAAAGAGACTAACTTGGGACGAACTTAGACAACCCTTAGAATGAGACTAATGTTTGTCTTTGTTTGTCCCAAATTAGTCTCGTTAGTCTCATTCTATGGCTTGTCTAAGTTCGTCCTTAGAAAGAGACTAACTTGGGACGAACTTAGAAAAACCTTAGAATGAGACTAACGTTTGTCTTTGTTCGTCCCAAATTAGTCTCGTTAGTCTCATTCTATGGTTTTTCTAAGTTTGTCCTTAGAAAGAGACTAACTTGGGACGAACTTAGACAAACCATAGAAGGAGACTAACGTTTGTCTTTGTTCGTCCCAAGTTTGTCTCGTTAGTCTCATTCTATGGTTTGTCTAAGTTCGTCCTTAGAAAGAGACTAACTGACAAGCGTATTTTTAACCCTTTATAGTTGTCAAAATTATGAGTTTTATGGGTCAAATCGTAGTCAAACAAAATTTATAATCCTTGGTAAGCCAAGGGTCGATCCTAGGACCAATGCGTGTGAGTACTAGGTAACAAGTGACCTATTTAGCTATTCCGAATGACAAAGGTTTGATTTGGTTGTAAAGTGCAGGAATTAAATAGCAGAAAATAAATGTTGTGTGTTTATTCAGAGAAAGAATCCCAGAATCCATACTTCACCCGTGCTAACCCCACTAATCATGCAATCATTCTACGTTAATTATTCATGCTATCGAATATGGAATATAACCGAAATAACACTAGACAAGCCGCCCATCCACGGATCATTGTCTAGATTAATCTCCATCGTTGAACGCCGCCCATCCACGGATTATCAACGATTTCGATTTATTAAATTAAAGGTTTTCCTATTAAATCATGTAAACACGACCTAACATCAATTTCATGCAATCCGGTTAATCCCTAGGGCCCATCCACCTTTCGGCATATAACCTAAATACGTTCTATCAATGCAAACATGCCCTTTGATGTAAATACATGCATAGAACGATGAAATTAAGCACGCAATGAAATTGAATATTCGAATTGCATAAATAATGAATTTCAATTGATCACATGAGAGTTAGGGTTACATAGCACGGGATCCGTAGGATCCCGGAATAGAGAGGACTACTCACTATTCATGGTGATTAACCAAAAAACAGTGTAAAATAAAGGAAGAAACGAATAAACCGTAGACGATTCGCTCGTTGATCCTCACGATGAAAGCTTGTCTTCTCTCCCAAGTTAGGGTTTTTCTCCAAAGAATCAACAACCAGTCTATTCTGATAGTGTTTCCTTATATAGACCGTCTAAAAAGGCTAAAAAGCCCAAAAATTGAACTTAGAAACAACTTGTAATCTTTGCCAGCCGACGGTCCCGTTAAAGCCGTTACAGGCCAGTGTGTAACGGCTGTAACGGTTGAAGCCCAATTCTCGGATGTGTTTCATAGTCGTTACACCCGTTACAGCCAAGGTGTAACGGGTGACTCTTCTTGTAACGGGTGGCTCTGAAAACTCGGGTAGAAAACACAGCCGTTACACCCGTTACAGCCTGGTGTGTAACGGCTGGTGAGCTTGTAACGGGCAGTACTGGCTTAATTCTGGTTTTTGGCCTTTTTCGATCGATCTTTCCGTTCTTTTGACATTTCGACTCCAAGGAGCGATGACATGTCGATTTTACCTGAAACACTAGAGAAAGACATCAAATATAGACAATTTGCCGGGAGAATGAGCGAAATCCTTCATCGAATGTAGCGAATGATTAGTCGAAACATCACTGATCAAAACACTCCACACTTAGGATTTGTTCGTCCCGAACAAATGTCGAAAATATGGCAGAATAAACACAAGGGAGGATGCAATGTTCCATGACCCTGGACTACCTACTCAAGTGACATGTGATCAATTCTAACTAGACATAAAAATAAAGAGATAACTCACTGTCGTAGAGGACACGAATGCATTTAGCATATGCATCAAGCCTTTAAACCTATAGGCTGCCCTAGTAGGACGAGTATAGTCTCGTGAAGGTTTTCAGGAATGGGACTACCTACAAATCCCCTATAAAACTAACTAACGTGTATGCATGAAATGATGCTCAATGAGTCATAGTAAAGTCATGTCATACCTCGGATTCATCGTGTTACCTCAACTTCAAGACAAACATCTTCATCAAAGTTTCAGACAATCATAGATTAAACGAGTTATGCATTCAAACGGTCAGTACGCACGACTAACAAACGCCTCATCACAAGCTCTAAATAGTTCTATAGCAACGAGATAAGAACGAGAACAGTTGCACAAAACATGCTCGCCATTCACCTATGCTATCTAGGGATAGTCCACAGGCTCTTGGCGCAAAACTCATTCTCAAGTGCCAAGGACTAGGCAATGACCCGTAAGAGAAGAGGAGCTTGGCTTAAGAATTTTTCTGAAAAATAAGACGAAAAATTGCATAGGAAATTTCAGTGCAAGCACGAGGATCGTCCCTTAGACTATAGTATATGAATTCTCGAGATATGCTATGATTCGCACGCAATAAAAAGGTGGATTTACACTACGCCAAGCAGAAGGGAGCAGAAATTGTTTCAAGAGTGTTTTCCAGATACCAGGGGTGACTTTTCTCACCGGGTCCTTGGTATTTTTTGCTTTCGCAGAATCAACAAAAGCATATATATATATATATATATATTTTTTTTCAAACTGGCTTTTTCTTTCATAAACAACTATGCTCGGGGCCAATGTTGCACCCATTTTCCAGAATTTAGAACTTTGCTTTTGAGGGGAAAACTTGAAGGTCAATTGCCTAACTCCACACTTAAAGCTTGACATAGTGTACGAATAAAGGCGGGTGCATGCAAATCACGACGAGGGTAGAGAACCATATACTAGTACTAAGGTCACCTAGAAAAAGATATGCAATTTTAAGCTTTTGAAAGTTTTGAAACGGTGCCTACTAGTATCAAGTCTTAAACATGCTTCAAGAAATACGTAGAACATGTGATAGGCGAGGGTTAGCAATGATACTGACTCAAGAGAATACACATACGAGTAAAACTATTTCAAGTCCTAGATTTTGAATTTAAAATAATGTCAATCAGTCAAGGAGTATCGTAGAAAACGAGAATTTTAATCGCAATACATAGACAGTTGAGCATGTACAATTAGTGAATATGATATGCAATGCATGTGACTATGCGCTACCCACTCCACACTTAAAATCGAGCTTAGTCCCTAAGCGAAAAAAAAAATATAAAATAAGAGAAACTGCATGGGAACTTCACTCGTGCGTGGTGGCGCGAAAGTCAGAGAGATTAAACGATGACTGGTGAGTGAAATACGACCTTTGAGCTTGTAGAGTGAGAATAGAAATATAGAGCTGCACAAGGTATAAGTTAGCATCGATAATCGCGAGATGAATAGAAAAATGAATGATGTGAGTAAAGATGAACAACAATAGTGGAATAACTCAAACATCGAAAGAGAAGAGAGCAGTGAATAATATCCAAAAGTCAGCGTACAAATAATGAACATGAAATGCATAAACAGACTGACAAATGGCAAAAAGAAAATCAGCAAAATAAAGAAAATGTAAGGGGAACGAGCTGGCCCCATCGTCTTCGGCGTCACCATCAGATCCAAACAACCGGTCAACACTGTCAGCTTGCGCAGGGGGTGCGCGAAAACTAGAAGCTCGGGGTGGTGGGGGATAGTCCAGTGAGGCATGCGCGAGCAGTGCAGAAAGTGCACCCTACTCCCAGTCTCGATCCCTGAAGGTCTGCGCTCTGAACTCTGCAAAATCGTCCCGAAGCTGGTTGTGAGAGGCAGAAAGTCGGCTCTGAGTGGAAATAATGGGAGCAAGGCTGGCCAAAATCTGGTGCTGATAGGTCATCATCGCTCTCTGGTCGTCCCGAAACTCTAACTGGGCGGCGAAAATCTGCTGCTGAGAGGTCTCCAAGCGCGTGAGACGCTCGTCGTATGTGAGCGGGTAATGGGAAGCAGCAGAGGGAGGGGGGAAAGGGATGTGGCTGGGGGCTGGAGGCGAGTGCGCCTCGTCCATATCGACGTCATCATGCTGAGGCTGGCCCTCCGGAACTGGTGATGGCTCGCGAGGAGGGGAGGCGACCCTGACCTGAGCCCTATCAATGCGTCGTTTCTTCGCCCCTCCCGGGAGCTCGGGGTTGTGCGTCCACTGCCCGTCTCTCCCAATAAACTTGTAAAGAGCAATCTGGTCCATATTCAAGGGCAGGTACATGTCAGTTCCCTCCAGTGAGCTGAGGTCCCATCCTCGAGATTCAGCGAGCGCAGAAATAAAGAGACCACCGCCCATGGCCTTGTTTGAAGTCGATGTGGCCCGTACCATCATCATTCCGCTGAGGATCTGAAAGAAATCCACTGGCCGTCCTCTGCTGAGGGAGATCATGATATCGAAGTCCGGGTTGTTGATCACAGTGGCGCCCTCAAAGCGAGTATTAATGCTCAAAGCCACAAACCGATGAATAATCTTCCAGACTGGCTCCTTGATCCCAGCAGAACCCCAACCGGATCGGAAGTAGTAATCAAACCCAGAAATAGCCTTCCAAAACTCATATCGCTCCTCAGTAGTGTATTCCCCACAAAATCCCTCAACGGGGAATCCCAAGACCTCACAAACTTCGGCCTTGGACATAGTGTATTGCCGCCTCCCAAACTGAAATTTCCAGTGCGTCACCCTCAAAGGACTACCCTCAATTTCAAACGTCGCCATAAACTCTTCCACTAACAAGGGATATGTGGGCAATAGACGGCGCGTGAACAATATGTCTAAACCAGATGCAATAAACATGCGACGGCACTGTGGCAAAATTCCCAATTATAATTTCTCTAGAGTGGTCATGCAAGGGACGAGAGTGGGTCCGGCCATTTTCTTAGACAGAATATTTTCAAACCGGTCCCGGGGTGCATGCGCAAAGCAGCCGGTAGTAGCCAGCGAGTAGACTTGGTCTTGGGCGGGTGGTGGTGCCGGAATAATTTCCCTGGAGGCGCTCGGAGGAGGAGCACGGGATGATGGACAGTTGTTGCGGCTAGAGGAATTCGGCCGAGTCATGGTGGAGAAGGGTGGAGGAGTGATGAATTTTTGACGGACGAAAGAGGTGGAGGTGGATTTCGGCGGAGTGTGGATTGGAGGGGGAGGACGGACTGGCGGACGGTGGCGTGGGTTAGTGGTGGTGGTGGAATCGGAGGAATGGATGGTTGAGTGGGTTGTGGTGGTGGGGAAATCGGAGGAATGGATGGTTGAGTGGGTTGGGGAGAGACGGCGGCGGAGAGAAGTATGGATTTGGGAATTGGTGTTGTGAAATTAGGGTTTCGAATGGCTTGAAAACCGGAAAAATTGCTCTGCCCGTTACAACCGACTGTAACAGGTGTAACGGGTGTAACGGGAAGGCTAAAAAATCACGGACCAAATTTATGCCCGTTACAACCGTTACTGTCCAGGGTGTAACGGTTGTAACGGGACTGCTGGGAATCTCAGCTATAATCCATGGCCGTTACAGCCGTTACAGTCCTGGTTGTAACGGCTGTAATGGCTCGCTTTCCTGGTTCAAAAAAAAGTTTCTTTTCTTTGCCGTCCACTCCACTTTGATTCCTGCATGGCTTACACACAAATTGTACAATGCAAAAGCAACGAAAGAAAACTTACAGGGCGGGTTACCCCCCGAAGAGACCTAGTTTAACGTCTTGGCGAGACATAGCAAGGGTGGTGGTATTAAGAGCATTCTCGGGAAGTCCCTTGCTGAGATCCCTTCCCGAGAAGTAGGTTGTCGTCGATTCCTTCAGGAGGCGCAAGATGCTTCAGAACGTGATAGTGCGTGAGGCGTTGCCCGTTGACTACCATTGATTTGCCTCCTTCAACGCTGATTTCCACATGCCCGTCTGGATGTGCTCTTTCTACTGTATAGGGGCCGCTCCATTTAGTGCGCATTTTTCCAGGAAATAATCTAAGGCGGGAGTTATAGAGAAGAACTCGCTCGCCTTCGTTGAATTCTCTGCGCACGATTCTCTTGTCATGCCATTTCTTTGTTCTCTCTTTGTAAATCCGAGCGTTCTCATAAGAATCTAATCTGATTTCATCGAGCTCGTGCAGTTGTAGTATCCTCTTCTCACCGGCTGCCTTCATGTCCATATTCAGCTGTCTAATAGCCCATAATGCCTTGTACTCGAGTTCGACCGGCAAGTGGCAGGTTTTTCCATAGACGAGTCTGAACGGACTCATACCGATAGGCGTTTTGTATGCAATCATGTATGCCCACAGTGCGTCATCTAGCTTGGACACCCAGTCCTTCCTGTGGCTCGAGACAGTCTTTCCCAGAATGCTCTTGATCTCCCTGTTAGAGATCTCAACCTGTCCACTAGTCTGGGGATGATAGGGAGTGCCAATCTTGTGGTAGACACCATACTTCTTCAATAGAGTTTCGAAATTTCTTTCTTTGAAGTGAGAACCCCCGTCACTGATAACTGTTCTGGGCACTCCGAGGCGAGGGAAGATCACCTTCTGAAACATTTTGATAACTACCTTGGCGTCGCAAGTAGGAGTAGCAACTGCTTCAACCCACTTAGAAACATAGTCGACTGCTACCAAGATATACTGATTACCGAAAGAAGATGGGAATGGACCCATAAAATCAATCCCCCATACATCGAAGAGGTCCACTGCGAGAATACTCTGCTGGGGCATCTCCTGCTGCTTAGAAATATTTCCAGTCCTCTGGCACTGATCACAGGCTTTAACGAACTCATGTGCATCCTTAAACAGCAAAGGTTAAAAGAAACCGAACTGTAGGACTTTCGTGGCTATTTTGGAACCAGCCCCATGCCCACCGTATTGTGAAGAGTGGCACCGTTCCAGAATAAACGGGATCTGATCCTCATCCACACAAGTCCTATAGAGACCGTCAGCACATAATCGATACAAGAAAGGATCATCCCAGAAGTACCTTTTAACGTCGGAGAGAAATTTCCTCTTCTGGTTGTGCGAGAGGTCGGGAGGGAGGATTCCGCAGGCCAGGAAGTTAACGAAATCTGCGTACCATGGGACATTGTCCACATCAATGTGCATCAGCTGTTCGTCCACAAGAGAGTCATTTATCGGGAGCGTGTCCTCTTCGCGGTCGAGCTCTCCTAACTCGAGGCGTGACAAGTGGTCTGCAACCAGATTTTCTGCACCTTTCTTGTCTCTAATGTCAATGTCGAATTCCTGGAGGAGGAGGACCCATCGGATAAGACGAGGTTTGGAGCCCTTCTTCGACAGCAGATACTTGATAGCAGCATGATCGGTGTAAACTATGGTCTTTGAACACAATAGGTACTGCCTGAATTTCTCGAAAGCATAGACAACAGCTAGCATTTCTTTCTCGGTGGTAGTGTAATTGACTGCTGCTCTAGCAAGGACCTTGCTGGCGTAGTAAACTACGTGTAGTTTCTTATCGATGCGCTGCCCCAAAACTGCTCCTACTGCGAAGTCACTAGCATCACACATTAGTTCAAACGGCAACTCCCAATCGGGAGGTTGCACTATAGGAGCGGAAGTAAGAGCAGTTTTTAGACTATTGAAAGCATTTAAACAAGAATCAGTAAATTTAAACTCAGCAACCTGACAAAGAAGATCAGTGAGCGGCTTTGTTGTCTTCGAGAAATCCTTGATAAATCACCTGTAAAATCCAGCATGCCCAAGAAAACTCTTGATCCCTTTCACATCTTTTGGTGGGGGCAGCTTTTCAATCACCTCTACCTTTGCGCGATCAACCTCGATACCTCTGTGGGAAACCATGTGTCCAAGCACTATACCTTCCTGCGCCATAAAGTGACACTTCTCCCAGTTCAAAACCAGGTTAGTGTCAACACAACGACGAAGGACATTAGCGAGGTTAGAAAGACACGAATCAAACGAGGAACCATACACCAAAAATCATCCATAGATACTTCCATGGTGCGTTCCAAGAAATCAGAAAATATGGCCATCATGCAACGTTGAAATGTGGCTGGTGCATTGCCAAGACCAAAGGGCATACGTCTATAGGCAAATGTTCCAAAAGGGCATGTAAATGTAGTTTTCTCCTGGTCCTCGGGGTGTATAGGGATCTGGAAAAATCCACTATAACCGTCGAGGTAGCAGAAAAATTTATGTTTTGCTAGACGTTCTAACATTTGATCAATAAAAGGCAAAGGAAAGTGATCCTTAAGAGTAGCCTTATTTAATTTCCTATAGTCAATGCACATACGCCAACCAGTCACAGTACGAGTGGGAATTAATTCATTGTTTTCATTTCGCACGACAGTCAAACCTCCCTTCTTAGGGACAACGTGCACAGGACTAACCCACTTACTATAAGCAACAGAATAAATAATGCCGGCATCTAATAATTTCAGAATTTCTTTCTTAACGACATCATTCAATTTGGGGTTCAAACGTCTCAAGGCATCCCTACTAGGCCTAGCATCGTCCTCAAGGTTAATTCTATGCATGCACAAATCCGGGCTAATCCCCTTGAGGTCGTCTATAGAATACCCTAGGGCTGGTCTATGTTCTCGCAAGACAACAAGCAATTTCTGGGTCTCTACATCAGTCAAGGATGCATTAACAATCACCGGGTAGGTTGAGTTAGGGCCCATAAATTCATACCTGAGACTTGCAGGTAGAGGTTTTAGCTCTACCGTGCAAGATTCCTTACCTGTGTCCCCTGCGGCATCTGCTGCGTCCGCACCCTCTATGCTCATGGCGTAGACAGCAGGGATATAAATGTTCTTCACCCTGACGGGTACGTCTTTCAGAATCCCTTTCGGGAGTCTGCAAGAACGATCCGCAAGGCGAATAGAGATATTAGTAGGACAAAGGTCACCTAGATTCAGTTTAGCATACAGAGAATAAGGCATGATAGACACACTAGCACCTAAATCACATAAAGCACGACGAATAGTAAGACCACGAATATCACAAGGAATAGAAAAACTCCCTGAGTCCTTAAGCTTAGGCGGCATGGGAATGTGCATGGCAGCACTGCACTCCTCACTTAGAGCTACTATCTTGGTGCCATCTATTTTCCTCTTTCCAGTCATGATCTCTTTCATGAATTTAGCGTATGTAGGAATCTGCGTGATAGCATCAGTGAAAGGCATAGTGATGTAGAGAGTACGAATCTTGTCCACGAATTTCATGAATTCTTTGTCTCTTCTAGCACCTTTGAGACGCTGAGGGTATGGGACTGGAGGCTTGTAAAGAGCTGGCTCCACTGTCTGCGCAGAATTTTCTTCTCGGTTTTCAGCTTCTCTCGATGTTTCACCTTCATCAAGTGCAGAATTCAAGGCTGATTTTTCTGCAGGATTTCGAGTAGTTTGAGCTGGTATCATTTCGAGTTGCTTGCCACCTCGGAGTGTGATGGCATTCACCGATTCCCAGGGATGATGCTCTGGTTTTGAAGGGAGTTTCCCAGGTTCTCTATGTGCCGAATCTGCTTGTTGAGCAACCTGATTTCCTATCATCCGGATTGTCTGTTTGAGCTCTTTCACTCGTCTTTCCAGCTCTTGAGCCCTCCTTTCTGCCTCTTGAGCTCTTCTATCTGCTTCTTGGGCTCTCCTTTCTTGATCTGCCATGAACTTAGCCATCATGCCCTCCAGGCCAGACGATTCGCTAGTCTCCTGTTGCTTGGGCTGCTGCGGCTGATATGAATAGCCTCCTGAGTTCTGATTTTGCTGCCCTTGTGCTTGGTTATTGTACTGAGGCTTTGGCTGGTAGGAGTTGTTGCTTTGCTCTTGAGGTCGGACGTTGTATTGTCCTCGCGGCTGGTACGGAGCACTTCCTTGCTGCTGTTTGTAGGGGAAACTAGTAGGTGCCTGATTCTGTGGTTTGTATGATAGGTTAGGGTGATTCCGGTTGGGATTGTCCCATCTGTTGCCAGTTGATCCGTTCCTGAAACCAGTCCCTTGATTATTTTGCCCAACAAAATTTGCATCCTCTTGATTCCCACTGTCATTATCTGATCCGACCACTGGGCAACTATCTGCGTAGTGAGAAGGAGAGCCGCAAATCTGACAGTATACGCCAACATGAGCTACGTCTGAGGATTTCATGGCATTTGCTAGCTTCATATTCTGCATCTCGGTGGCAAGTATCTTCATTGAATCAGCCAACCGAGCAATGTCATTAGTGCTCTCGGCTTGGCAGAGGTCCTGCACGCCTTTCCTGTCCCTGAGATTACCGCGGTCACTTGTCCAGAGATGGTAGTCTTGGGCTGCTCGCTCTATAATATCGTAGGTGTCTTCTAGCGGAACTTGATTCAGTCCCCCACCTGCTGCTTGATTGATTAAGGTACGCATCCCTTGATCGATCCCCTGATAGAAGGTATCAATAATCTGCCACTGCTCTAGATTGTGGTGTGGGCACATCCTTGTCAGCTCTTTGTACCTTTCCCAAGCGTCGTAGAGAGTCTCACCATCAATAGAGTGAAATGATATAATCTTGTTCCTGAAATGGGCTGTTTTCGATGGCGGAAAGTACTGCTGGAGAAAAGCTTCGGCCAGCCTATTCCATGTAGTAAATGTACCCTCTGCGTGGCTATCTAGCCATCTGCTGGCTTTGTCGGACAGTGAGAATGGGAATAGCCTGAGGTAGTAAGACTCTGAAGGGACCCCATTGGTCTTCACTATATTGCACATCTGAACGAAACGCTTGAGATGCTGGTGAGGGTCTTCATTAATCCTTCCGGAGAATTGATTATTCTGCACCATCTGAATGAGACCGGTTTTCAGCTCCCAAGTATTGGCTTCTATTCCAGGTGGTGCAATAGCGGACTGAAATCCAGTGACACGTGGAGTAGTGTAATCCCCAAGAGTTCTACGCACTGGTTGTTGCACTCGTGGTGGCTGTCCATCTTCGATCCCTCTGTTCAACAAGTCTTGATTCATAGCCATTGCTGCAAAGTTATGGTTCAGTGCTCGTAGCTGCCGAGCTTCGTTCTGGGCCTGACGATTAAACCTTCGTTGGACCGGTGTTTCGTCGTCTGAAATCTGAATCTGCTTTTTCTATTTGAGCGCTTTCCTTGGCGTGAACTAGGTAGAGCCTGCAAAAACCAAGAAAAACTGTGAGCGAAGAAATCACAACAGAAAAATCAGAAATCAAGTAAGGTGGAATAGTCTAAACTACACGAGTTAGATCTAATATCACACTAAACGCTGCTCCCCGGCAACGGCGCCATTTTGACAAGCGTATTGTTAACCATTTATAGTTGTCAAAATTATGAGTTTTAGGGGTCAAATCGTAGTCAAACAAAATTTATAATCCTTGGTAAGCCAAGGGTCGATCCTAGGAGCAATGCGTGTGAGTACTAGGTAACAAGTGACCTATTTAGCTATTCCGAATGACAAAGGTTTGATTTGGTTGTAAAGTGCAGGAATTAAATAGCAGAAAATAAATGTTGTGTGTTTATTCAGAGAAAGAATCCCAGAATCCGTACTTCACCCGTGCTAACCCCACTAATCATGCAATCATTCTACGTTAATTATTCATGCTATCGAATATGGAATATAACCGAAATAACACTAGACAAGCCGCCCATCCACGGATCATTGTCTAGATTAATCTCCATCGTTGAACGCCGCCCATCCACGGATTATCAACGATTTCGATTTATTAAATTAAAGGTTTTCCTATTAAATCATGTAAACACGACCTAACATCAATTTCATGCAATCCGGTTAATCCCTAGGGCCCATCCACCTTTCGGCATATAACCTAAATACGTTCTATCAATGCAAACATGCCCTTTGATGTAAATACATGCATAGAACGATGAAATTAAGCACGCAATGAAATTGAATATTCGAATTGCATAAATAATGAATTTCAATTGATCACATGAGAGTTAGGGTTACATAGAATGGGATCCGTAGGATCCCGGAATAGAGAGGACTACTCACTATTCATGGTGATTAACCAAAAAAAAGTGTAAAATAAAGGAAGAAACGAATAAACCGTAGATGATTCGCTCGTTGATCCTCACGATGAAAGCTTGTCTTCTCTCCCAAGTTAGGGTTTTTCTCCAAAGAATCAACAACCAGTCTATTCTGATAGTGTTTCCTTATATAGACCGTCTAAAAAGGCTGAAAAGCCCAAAAATTGAACTTAGAAACAACTTGTAATCTTTGCCAGCCGACGGTCCCGTTACAGCCGTTACAGCCCAGTGTGTAACGGCTGTAATGGTTGAAGCCCAATTCTTGGATGTGTTTCATAGCCGTTACACCCGTTACAGCCAAGGTGTAACGGGTGACTCTTCTTGTAACGGGTGGCTCTGAAAACTTAGGTAGAAAACACAGCCGTTACACCCGTTAAAGCCTGGTGTGTAACGGCAGGTGAGCTTGTAACGGGCAGTGCTGGCTTAATTCTGGTTTTGGGCCTTTTTCGATCGATCTTTCCGTTCTTTTGACATTTCAACTCCAAGGAGCGATGACATGTCGATTGTACCTGAAACACTAGAGAAAGACATCAAATATAGACAATTTTCCGGGAGAATGAGCGAAATCCTTCATCGACTGTTGCGAATGATTAGTCGAAACATCGACTAATCACTAACTTGGGACAAACTTAGACAAACCTCAGAATGAGACTAACGTTTGTCTTTGTTCGTCCCAAGTTAGTCTCGTTAGTCTCATTTTAAGGTTTGTCTAAGTTCGTCCTTAGAAAGAGACTAACTTGGGACGGACATAGACAAACCTTAGAATGAGACGAACCTTTGTCTTTGTTTCTCCCAAGTTAGTCTCGTTAGTCTCATTCTATGGTTTGTCTAAGTTCGTCCTTAGAAAGAGACTAACTTGGGACGAACTTAGACAAACCTTAGAATGAGACTAACGTTTGTCTTTGTTCGTCCCAAGTTAGTCTCGTTAGTCTCATTTTAAGGTTTGCCTAAGTTCGTCCTTAGAAAGACACTAACTTGGGACGAACTTAGACAAACCTTAGAATGAAACTAACGTTTGTCTTTGTTCGTCCCAAGTTAGTCTCGTTAGTCTAATTCTATGGTTTCTCTAAGTTCGTCCTTAGAAAGAGACTAACTTGGGAATAACTTGGACAAACCTTAGAATGAGACTAACGTTTGTCTTTATTCGTCCCAAGTTAGTCTCGTTAGTCTCATTTTAAGGTTTGTCTATGGTTTGTCTAAGTTCATCCTTAGAAAGAGACTAACTTGGGATGAACTTAGACAAACCTTAGAATGAGACTAACGTTTGTCTTTGTTCGTCCCAAGTTAGTCACGTTAGTCTCATTTTAAGGTTTGTTTAAGTTCGTCCTTAGAAAGAGACTAACTTGGGACGAACTTAGACAAACCTTATAATAAGAGTAACGTTTGTCTTTGTTCGTTCCAAGTTAGTCTCGTTAGTCTCACTCTGTGGTTTATCTAAGTTTGTCCTTGGAAAGAGACTAACTTGGGACGAACTTAGATAAACCTTAGAATGAGACTAACGTTTTTGTTCGTCCCAAGTTAGTCACGTTAGTCTCATTTTAAGGTTTGTGTATGTTCGTCCTTAGAAAGAGACTAAATTGGGACGAACTTAGACAAACCATAGAATGAGACTAACGTTTGTCTTTGTTCGTCCCAAGTTAGTCTCGTTAGTCTCATTCTATGGTTTGTCTAAGTTCGTCCTTAGAAAGTGACTAACTTGGGACGAACTTAGACAAACCTTAGAATGAGACTAACGTTTTTCTTTGTTCGTCCCAAGTTAGTCTCGTTAGTCTCATTCTATGGTTTGTCTAAGTTCATCCTTAGAAAGAGACTAACTTGGGACGAACTTAGACAAACCTTAGAATGAGACTAACGTTTGTCTTTGTTCATCCCAATTTAGTCTCGTTAGTCTCATTCGATGGTTTGTCTAAGTTCGTCCTTAGAAAGAGACTAACTTGGGACGAACTTAGACAAACCTTAGAATGAGACTAACGTTTGTCTTTGTTCGTCCCAGGTTAGTCACGTTAGTCTCATTCTATGGTTTGTCTAAGTTCGTCTTTAGAAAGAGACTAACTTGGGACGAACTTAGACAAACCATTGAACGAGACTAACTTGGGACGGACTTAGACAAACCTTAGAATGAGACTAACGTTTGTCTTTGTTCGTCCCAAGTTAGTCTCGTTAGTCTCATTCTATGGTTTGTCTAAGTTCGTCCTTAGAAAGAGACTAACTGGGGACGAACTTTGACAAACCTTAGAATGAGACTAACATGTGTCTTTATTCGTCCCAAGTTAGTATCGTTAGTCTCATTTTAAGGTTTGTCTATGGTTTGTCAAAGTTCATCCTTAAAAAGAGACAAACTTGGGACGAACTTAGACAAACCTTAGAATGAGACTAACATTTGTCTTCGTTCGTCCCAAGTTAGTCACGTTAGTCTCATTTTAAGGTTTGTCTAAGTTTTTCCTTAGAAAGAGACTAACTTGGGACGAATTTAGACAAACCTTAGAATGAGACTAACGTTTGTCTTTGTTCGTGCCAAGTTAGTCTTGTTCAATGGTTTGTCTAAGTTTGTCCTTAGAAAGAGACTAACTTGGGACGAACTTACACAAACCTTAGAATGAGACTAACGTTTTTCTTTGTTCGTCCCAAGTTAGTCACGTTAGTCTCATTTTAAGGTTTGTCTAAGTTCGTCCTTAGAAAGAGACTAACTTAGGACTAACTTAGACAAACCTTAGAATGAGACTAACGTTTGTCTTTGTTCGTCCCAAGTTAGTCTCGCTCTATGGTTTGTCTAAGTTCGTCCTTAGAAAGAGACTAACTTGGGATGAACTTAGACAACCCTTAGAATGAGACTAACGTTTGTCTTTGTTTGTCCCAAATTAGTCTCGTTAGTCTCATTCAATGGTTTGTCTAAGTTCGTCCTTAGAAAGAGACTAACTTGGGACGAACTTAGACAAACCTTAGAATGAGACTAACGTTTGTCTTTGTTCGTCCCAAATTAGTCTCGTTAGTCTCATTCTAGGGTTTTCTAAGTTTGTCCTTAGAAAGAGACTAACTTGGGACGAACTTAGACAAACCATAGAAGGAGACTAACGTTTGTCTTTGTTCATCCCAAGTTAGTCTCGTTAGTCTCATTTTAAGGTTTGTCTAAGTTCGTCCTTAGAAAGAGACTAACTTGGGACGAACTTAGACAAACCTTAGAATGAGACGAACCTTTGTCTTTGTTCCTCCCAAGTTAGTCTCGTTAGTCTCATTCTATGGTTTGTCTAAGTTCATACTTAGAAAGAGACTAACTTGGGACGAACTTAGACAAACCTTAGAATGAGACTAACGTTTGTCTTTGTTCATCCCAAGTTAGTCTCGTTAGTCTCATTTTAAGTTTTGTCTAAGTTTGTCCTTAGAAAGACACTAACTTGGGACGAACTTAGACAAACCTTAGAATGAGACTAACGTTTGTCTTTGTTCGTCCCAAGTTAGTCTCGTTAGTCTTATTCTATGGTTTCTCTATGTTCGTCCTTAGAAAGAGACTAACTTGGGAAGAACTTAGACAAACCTTAGAATGAGACTAACGTTTGTCTTTATTCGTCCCAAGTTAGTCTCGTTAGTCTCATTTTAAGGTTTGTCTATGGTTTGTCTAAGTTCATCCTTAGAAAGAGACTAACTTGGGATGAACTTAGACAAACCTTAGAATGAGACTAACGTTTGTCTTTGTTCCTCTCAAGTTAGTCACGTTAGTCTCATTTTAAGGTTTGTCTAAGTTCGTCTTTAGAAAGAGAATAACTTGGGACGAACTTAGACAAACCTAATAATGAGACTAACGTTTGTCTTTGTTCGTCCCAAGTTAGTCTCGTTAGTCTCACTCTATGGTTTGTCTAAGTTTGTCCTTAGAAAGAGACTAACTTGGGACGAACTTAGATAAACCTTAGAATGAGACTAACGTTTGTCTTTGTTCGTCCCAAGTTAGTCACGTTAGTCTCATTTTAAGGTTTGTCTATGTTCGTCCTTAGAAAGAGACTAACTTAGGACTAACTTAGCCAAACCATAGAATGAGACTAACGTTTGTCTTTGTTCGTCGCAAGTTAGTCTCGTTCTATGGGTTGTCTAAGTTCGTCCTTAGAAAGAGACTAACTTGGGACGAACTTAGACAACCCTTAGAATGAGACTAATGTTTGTCTTTGTTCGTCCCAAATTAGTCTCGTTAGTCTCATTCTATGGTTTGTCTAAGTTCGTCCTTAGAAAGAGACTAACTTGGGACGAACTTAGACAAACCGTAGAATGAGACTAACGTTTGTCTTTGTTCGTCCCAAATTAGTCTCGTTAGTCTCATTCTATGGTTTTTCTAAGTTTGTCCTTAGAAAGAGACTAACTTGGGACGAACTTAGACTAACGTTTGTCTTTGTTCGTCCCAAGTTAGTCTCGTTAGTCTCATTCTGTGGTTTGTCTAAGTTCGTCCTTAGAAAGTGACTAACTTGGGACGAACTTAGACAAACCTTAGAAAGAGACTAACATTTGTCTTTGTTCGTCCCAAGTTAGTCTCGTTTGTCTCATTCTATGGTTTGTCTAAGTTCGTCCTTAGAAAGAGACTAACTTGGGACGAACTTAGACAAACCTTAGAATGAGACTAACGTTTGTCTTTGTTCATCCCAATTTAGTCTCGTTAGTCTCATTCGATGGTTTGTCTAAGTTCGTCCTTAGAGAGACTAACTTGGGACGAACTTAGACAAACCATAGAATGAAACCAACGTTTGTCTTTGTTCGTCCCAAGTTAGTCACGTTAGTCTCATTCTATGGTTTGTCTAAGTTCGTCTTTAGAAAGAGACTAACTTGGGACGAACTTAGACAAACCATTGAACGAGACTAACTTGGGACGAACTTAGACAAACCTTAGAATGAGACTAACGTTTGTCTTTGTTCGTGCCAAGTTAGTCTTGTTCAATGGTTTGTCTAAGTTCGTCCTTAGAAAGAGACTAACATGGGACGGACATAGACAAACCTTAGAATGAGACTAACGTTTGTCTTTGTTCGTCCCAAGTTAGTCTCGTTAGTCTCATTCTATGGTTTGTCTAAGTTCGTCCTTAGAAAGAGACTAACTTGGGACAAACTTTGACAAACCTTAGAATGAGACTAACGTTTGTCTTTATTCATCCCAAGTTAGTCTCGTTAGTCTCATTTTAAGGTTTGTCTATGGTTTGTCAAAGTTCATCCTTAGAAAGAGACAAACTTGGGACGAACTTAGACAAACCTTAGAATAAGACTAACGTTTGTCTTTTTCGTCCCAAGTTAGTCACGTTAGTCTCATTTTAATGTTTGTCGAAGTTTGTCCTTAGAAAGAAACTAACTTGAGACGAACTTAGACTAACGTTTGTCTTTGTTCGTCCCAAGTTAGTCTCGTTAGTCTCACTCTGTGGTTTGTCGAAGTTTGTCCTTAGAAAGAGACTAACTTGGGACGAACTTAGACAAACCTTAGAATGAGACTAACGTTTGTCTTTGTTCATCCCAAGTGAGTCACGTTAGTCTCATTTTAAGGTTTGTCTAAGTTCGTCCTTAGAAAGAGACTAACTTAGGACTAACTTAGACAAACCTTAGAATGAGACTAACGTTTGTCTTTGTTCGTCCCAAGTTAGTCTCGCTCTATGGTTTGTCTAAGTTCGTCCTTAGAAAGAGACTAACTTGGGACGAACTTAGACAACCCTTAGTATGAGACTAACGTTTGTCTTTGTTCGTCCCAAGTTAGTCACGTTAGTCTCATTTTAAGGTTTGTCTAAGTTCGTCCTTAGAAAGAGACTAACTTAGGACTAACTTAGACAAACCTTAGAATGAGACTAACGTTTGTCTTTGTTCGTCCCAAGTTAGTCTCGCTCTATGGTTTGTCTAAGTTCGTCCTTAGAAAGAGACTAACTTGGGACGAACTTAGACAAACCATAGAATGAGACTAACGTTTGTCTTTGTTCGTCCCAAATTAGTCTCGTTAGTCTCATTCTATGGTTTTTCTAAGTTTGTCCTTAGAAAGAGACTAACTTGGGACGAACTTAGACAAACCATAGAAGGAGACTAACGTTTGTCTTTGTTCGTCCCAAGTTTGTCTCTTTAGTCTCATTCTATGGGTTGTCTAAGTTTGTCCTTAGAAATAGACTAACTTGGGACGAACTTAGACAAACCTTAGAATGATACTAACGTTTGTCTTTGTTCGTCCCAAGTTAGTCTCGTTAGTCTCATTTTAAGGTTTGTCTAAGTTCGTCCTTATAAAGAGACTAACTTGGGACGAACTTAGACAAACCTTAGAATGAGACGAACCTTTGTCTTTGTTCCTTCCAAGTTAGTCTCGTTAGTCTCATTCTATGGTTTGTCTAAGTTCGTCCTTAGAAAGAGACTAACTTGGGACGAACTTTGACAAACCTTAGAATGAGACTAACGTTTGTCTTTGTTCGTCCCAAGTTAGTCTCGTTAGTCTCATTTTAAGGTTTGTCTAAGTTCGTCCTTAGAAAGACACTAACTTGGGACGAACTTAGACAAACCTTAGAATGAGACAAACGTTTGTCTTTGTTCGTCCCAAGTTAGTCTCATTAGTCTTATTCTATGGTTTCTCGAAGTTCGTCCTTAGAAAGAGACTAACTTGGGAAGAACTTAGACAAACCTTAGAATGAGACTTACGTTTGTCTTTATTCGTCCCAAGTTAGTCTCGTTAGTCTCATTTTAAGGTTTGTCTATGGTTTGTCTAAGTTCATCCTTAGAAAGAGACTAACTTGGGATGAACTTAGACAAACCTTATAATGAGACTAACGTTTGTCTTTGTTCGTCCCAAGTTAGTCTCGTTAGTCTCACTCTGTGGTTTGTCTAAGTTTGTCCTTAGAAAGAGACTAACTTGGGACGAACTTAGATAAACCTTAGAATGAGACTAACGTCTGTCTTTGTTCGTCCCAAGTTAGTCACGTTAGTCTCATTTTAAGGTTTGTCTATGTTCTTCCTTAGAAAGAGACTAACTTAGGACTAACTTAGCCAAACCTTAGAATGAGACGAACCTTTGTCTTTGTTTCTCCCAAGTTAGTCTCGTTAGTCTCATTCTATGGTTTGTCTAAGTTCGTCCTTAGAAAGAGACTAACTTGGGACGAACTTAGACAAACCTTAGAATGAGACTAACGTTTGTCTTTGTTCGTCCCAAGTTAGTCTCGTTAGTCTCATTCTATGGTTTGTCTAAGTCCGTCCTTAGAATGTGACTAACTTGGGACGAACTTAGACAAACCTTAGAATGAGACTAACGTTTGTCTTTGTTCGTCCCAAGTTAGTCTCGTTAGTCTAATTCTATGGTTTCTCTAAGTTCGTCCTTTGAAAGAGACTAACTTGGGAATAACTTGGACAAACCTTAGAATGAGACTAACGTTTGCCTTTATTCGTCCCAAGTTAGTCTCGTTAGTCTCATTTTAAGGTTTGTCTATGGTTTGTCTAAGTTCATCCTTAGAAAGAGACTAACTTGGGATGAACTTAGACAAACCTTAGAATGAGACTAACGTTTGTCTTTGTTCGTCCCAAGTTAGTCACGTTAGTCTCATTTTAAGGTTTGTTTAAGTTCGTCCTTAGAAAGAGACTAACTTGGGACGAACTTAGACAAACCTTATAATAAGAGTAACGTTTGTCTTTGTTCGTTCCAAGTTAGTCTCGTTAGTCTCACTCTGTGGTTTATCTAAGTTTGTCCTTGGAAAGAGACTAACTTGGGACGAACTTAGATAAACCTTAGAATGAGACTAACGTTTTTGTTCGTCCCAAGTTAGTCACGTTAGTCTCATTTTAAGGTTTGTGTATGTTCGTCCTTAGAAAGAGACTAACTTAGGACTAACATAGCCAAACCTTAGAATGAGACTAACGTTTGTCTTTGTTCATCCCAAGTTAGTCTTGTTCTACGGTTTGTCTAAGTTCGTCCTTAGAAAGAGACTAACTTGGGACTAACTTAGACAACCCTTAGAATGAGACTAACGTTTGTCTTTGTTCGTCCCAAACTAGTCTCGTTAGTCTCATTCTATGGTTTGTCTAAGTTCGTCCTTAGAAAGAGACTAACTTGGGACGAACTTAGACACACCGTAGAATGAGACTAACGTTTGTCTTTGTTCGTCCCAAATTAGTCTCGTTAGTCTCATTCTATGGTTTTTCTAAGTTTGTCCTTAGAAAGAGACTAAATTGGGACGAACTTAGACAAACCATAGAATGAGACTAACGTTTGTCTTTGTTCGTCCCAAGTTAGTCTCGTTAGTCTCATTCTATGGTTTGTCTAAGTTCGTCCTTAGAAAGTGACTAACTTGGGACGAACTTAGACAAACCTTAGAATGAGACTAACGTTTTTCTTTGTTCGTCCCAAGTTAGTCTCGTTAGTCTCATTCTATGGTTTGTCTAAGTTCATCCTTAGAAAGAGACTAACTTGGGACGAACTTAGACAAACCTTAGAATGAGACTAACGTTTGTCTTTGTTCATCCCAATTTAGTCTCGTTAGTCTCATTCGATGGTTTGTCTAAGTTCGTCCTTAGAAAGAGACTAACTTGGGACGAACTTAGACAAACCTTAGAATGAGACTAACGTTTGTCTTAGTTCGTCCCAGGTTAGTCACGTTAGTCTCATTCTATGGTTTGTCTAAGTTCGTCTTTAGAAAGAGACTAACTTGGGACGAACTTAGACAAACCATTGAACGAGACTAACTTGGGACGGACTTAGACAAACCTTAGAATGAGACTAACGTTTGTCTTTGTTCGTCCCAAGTTAGTCTCGTTAGTCTCATTCTATGGTTTGTCTAAGTTCGTCCTTAGAAAGAGACTAACTGGGGACGAACTTTGACAAACCTTAGAATGAGACTAACATGTGTCTTTATTCGTCCCAAGTTAGTATCGTTAGTCTCATTTTAAGGTTTGTCTATGGTTTGTCAAAGTTCATCCTTAAAAAGAGACAAACTTGGGACGAACTTAGACCAACCTTAGAATGAGACTAACATTTGTCTTCGTTCGTCCCAAGTTAGTCACGTTAGTCTCATTTTAAGGTTTGTCTAAGTTTTTCCTTAGAAAGAGACTAACTTGGGACGAATTTAGACAAACCTTAGAATGAGACTAACGTTTGTCTTTGTTCGTCCCAAGTTAGTCTCGTTAGTCTCATTCTGTGGTTTGTCTAAGTTTGTCCTTAGAAAGAGACTAACTTGGGACGAACTTACACAAACCTTAGAATGAGACTAACGTTTTTCTTTGTTCGTCCCAAGTTAGTCACGTTAGTCTCATTTTAAGGTTTGTCTAAGTTCGTCCTTAGAAAGAGACTAACTTAGGACTAACTTAGACAAACCTTAGAATGAGACTAACGTTTGTCTTTGTTCGTCCCAAGTTAGTCTCGCTCTATGGTTTGTCTAAGTTCGTCCTTAGAAAGAGACTAACTTGGGATGAACTTAGACAACCCTTAGAATGAGACTAACGTTTGTCTTTGTTTGTCCCAAATTAGTCTCGTTAGTCTCATTCAATGGTTTGTCTAAGTTCGTCCTTAGAAAGAGACTAACTTGGGACGAACTTAGACAAACCTTAGAATGAGACTAACGTTTGTCTTTGTTCGTCCCAAATTAGTCTCGTTAGTCTCATTCTAGGGTTTTCTAAGTTTGTCCTTAGAAAGACACTAACTTGGGACGAACTTAGACAAACCTTAGAATGAGACTAACGTTTGTCTTTGTTCGTCCCAAGTTAGTCTCGTTAGTCTTATTCTATGGTTTCTCTATGTTCGTCCTTAGAAAGAGACTAACTTGGGAAGAACTTAGACAAACCTTAGAATGAGACTAACGTTTGTCTTTATTCGTCCCAAGTTAGTCTCGTTAGTCTCATTTTAAGGTTTGTCTATGGTTTGTCTAAGTTCATCCTTAGAAAGAGACTAACTTGGGATGAACTTAGACAAACCTTAGAATGAGACTAACGTTTGTCTTTGTTCGTCTCAAGTTAGTCATGTTAGTCTCATTTTAAGGTTTGTCTAAGTTCGTCTTTAGAAAGAGAATAACTTGGGACGAACTTAGACAAACCTAATAATGAGACTAACGTTTGTCTTTGTTCGTCCCAAGTTAGTCTCGTTAGTCTCACTCTATGGTTTGTCTAAGTTTGTCCTTAGAAAGAGACTAACTTGGGACGAACTTAGATAAACCTTAGAATGAGACTAACGTTTGTCTTTGTTCGTCCCAAGTTAGTCATGTTAGTCTCATTTTAAGGTTTGTCTATGTTCGTCCTTAGAAAGAGACTAACTTAGGACTAACTTAGCCAAACCATAGAATGAGACTAACGTTTGTCTTTGTTCCTCGCAAGTTAGTCTCGTTCTATGGTTTGTCTAAGTTCGTCCTTAGAAAGAGACTAACTTGGGACGAACTTAGACAACCCTTAGAATGAGACTAATGTTTGTCTTTGTTCGTCCCAAATTAGTCTCGTTAGTCTCATTCTATGGTTTGTCTAAGTTCGTCCTTAGAAAGAGACTAACTTGGGACGAACTTAGACAAACCGTAGAATGAGACTAACGTTTGTCTTTGTTCGTCCCAAATTAGTCTCGTTAGTCTAATTCTATGGTTTTTCTAAGTTTGTCCTTAGAAAGAGACTAACTTGGGACGAACTTAGACTAACGTTTGTCTTTGTTCGTCCCAAGTTAGTCTCGTTAGTCTCATTCTGTGGTTTGTCTAAGTTCGTCCTTAGAAAGTGACTAACTTGGGACGAACTTAGACAAACCTTAGAAAGAGACTAACATTTGTCTTTGTTCGTCCCAAGTTAGTCTCGTTTGTCTCATTCTATGGTTTGTCTAAGTTCGTCCTTAGAAAGAGACTAACTTGGGACGAACTCAGACAAACCTTAGAATGAGACTAACGTTTGTCTTTGTTCATCCCAATTTAGTCTCGTTAGTCTCATTCGATGGTTTGTCTAAGTTCGTCCTTAGAAAGAGACTAACTTGGGACGAACTTAGACAAACCATAGAATGAAACCAACGTTTGTCTTTGTTCGTCCAAAGTTAGTCACGTTAGTCTCATTCTATGGTTTGTCTAAGTTCGTCTTTAGAAAGAGACTAACTTGGGACGAACTTAGACAAACCATTGAACGAGACTAACTTGGGACGAACTTAGACAAACCTTAGAATGAGACTAACGTTTGTCTTTGTTCGTGCCAAGTTAGTCTTGTTCAATGGTTTGTCTAAGTTCGTCCTTAGAAAGAGACTAACATGGGACGGACATAGACAAACCTTAGAATGAGACTAACGTTTGTCTTTGTTCGTCCCAAGTTAGTCTCGTTAGTCTCATTCTATGGTTTGTCTAAGTTCGTCCTTAGAAAGAGACTAACTTGGGACGAACTTTGACAAACCTTAGAATGAGACTAACGTTTGTCTTTATTCATCCCAAGTTAGTCTCGTTAGTCTCATTTTAAGGTTTGTCTATGGTTTGTCAAAGTTCATCCTTAGAAAGAGAGAAACTTGGGACGAACTTAGACAAACCTTAGAATAAGACTAACGTTTGTCTTTTTCGTCCCAAGTTAGTCACGTTAGTCTCATTTTAATGTTTGTCTAAGTTTTTCCTTAGAAAGAAACTAACTTGGGACGAACTTAGACTAACGTTTGTCTTTGTTCGTCCCAAGTTAGTCTCGTTAGTCTCACTCTGTGGTTTGTCTAAGTTTGTCCTTAGAAAGAGACTAACTTGGGACGAACTTAGACAAACCTTAGAATGAGACTAACGTTTGTCTTTGTTCGTCCCAAGTGAGTCACGTTAGTCTCATTTTAAGGTTTGTCTAAGTTCGTCCTTAGAAAGAGACTAACTTAGGACTAACTTAGACAAACCTTAGAATGAGACTAACGTTTGTCTTTGTTCGTCCCAAGTTAGTCTCGCTCTATGGTTTGTCTAAGTTCGTCCTTAGAAAGAGACTAACTTAGGACTAACTTAGACAAACCTTAGAATGAGACTAACGTTTGTCTTTGTTCGTCCTAAGTTAGTCTCGCTCTATGGTTTGTCTAAGTTCGTCCTTAGAAAGAAACTAACTTGGGACGAACTTAGACAAACCTTAGAATGAGACTAACGTTTGTCTTTGTTCGTCCCAAATTAGTCTCGTTAGTCTCATTCTATGGTTTTTCTAAGTTTGTCCTTAGAAAGAGACTAACTTGGGACGAACTTAGACAAACCATAGAAGGAGACTAACGTTTGTCTTTGTTCGTCCCAAGTTTGTCTCTTTAGTCTCATTCTATGGGTTGTCTAAGTTTGTCCTTAGAAATAGACTAACTTGGGACGAACTTAGACAAACCTTAGAATGATACTAACGTTTGTCTTTGTTCGTCCCAAGTTAGTCTCGTTAGTCTCATTTTAAGGTTTGTCTAAGTTCGTCCTTAGAAAGAGACTAACTTGGGACGAACTTAGACAAACCTTAGAATGAGACGAACCTTTGTCTTTGTTCCTTCCAAGTTAGTCTTGTTAGTCTCATTCTATGGTTTGTCTAAGTTCGTCCTTAGAAAGAGACTAACTTGGGACGAACTTTGACAAACCTTAGAATGAGACTAACGTTTGTCTTTGTTCGTCCCAAGTTAGTCTCGTTAGTCTCACTCTGTGGTTTGTCTAAGTTTGTCCTTAGAAAGACACTAACTTGGGACGAACTTAGACAAACCTTAGAAAGAGACAAACGTTTGTCTTTGTTCGTCCCAAGTTAGTCTCATTAGTCTTATTCTATGGTTTCTCGAAGTTCGTCCTTAGAAAGAGACTAACTTGGGAAGAACTTAGACAAACCTTAGAATGAGACTAACGTTTGTCTTTATTCGTCCCAAGTTAGTCTCGTTAGTCTCATTTTAAGGTTTGTCTATGGTTTGTCTAAGTTCATCCTTAGAAAGAGACTAACTTGGGATGAACTTAGACAAACCTTATAATGAGACTAACGTTTGTCTTTGTTCGTCCCAAGTTAGTCTCGTTAGTCTCACTCTGTGGTTTGTCTAAGTTTGTCCTTAGAAAGAGACTAACTTGGGACGAACTTAGATAAACCTTAGAATGAGACTAACGTCTGTCTTTGTTCGTCCCAAGTTAGTCACGTTAGTCTCATTTTAAGGTTTGTCTATGTTCGTCCTTAGAAAGAGACTAACTTAGGACTAACTTAGCCAAACCTTAGAATGAGACGAACCTTTGTCTTTGTTTCTCCCAAGTTAGTCTCGTTAGTCTCATTCTATGGTTTGTCTAAGTTCGTCCTTAGAAAGAGACTAACTTGGGACGAACTTAGACAAACCTTAGAATGAGACTAACGTTTGTCTTTGTTCGTCCCAAGTTAGTCTCGTTAGTCTCATTTTAAGGTTTGTCTAAATTCGTCCTTAGAAAGTCACTAACTTGGGACGAACTTAGACAAACCTTAGAATGAAACTAACGTTTGTCTTTGTTCGTCCCAAGTTAGTCTCGTTAGTCTTATTCTATGGTTTCTCTAAGTTCGTCCTTAGAAAGAGACTAACTTGGGAAGAACTTGGACAAACCTTAGAATGAGACTAACGTTTGTCTTTATTCATCCCAAGTTAGTCTCGTTAGTCTCATTTTAAGGTTTGTTTAAGTTCGTCCTTAGAAAGAGACTAACTTGGGACGAACTTAGACAAACCTTATAATAAGAGTAACGTTTGTCTTTGTTCGTTCCAAGTTAGTCTCGTTAGTCTCACTCTGTGGTTTATCTAAGTTTGTCCTTGGAAAGAGACTAACTTGGGACGAACTTAGATAAACCTTAGAATGAGACTAACGTTTTTGTTCGTCCCAAGTTAGTCACGTTAGTCTCATTTTAAGGTTTGTGTATGTTCGTCCTTAGAAAGAGACTAACTTAGGACTAACATAGCCAAACCTTAGAATGAGACTAACGTTTGTCTTTGTTCATCCCAAGTTAGTCTTGTTCTACGGTTTGTCTAAGTTCGTTCTTAGAAAGAGACTAACTTGGGACGAACTTAGACAACCCTTAGAATGAGACTAACGTTTGTCTTTGTTCGTCCCAAACTAGTCTCGTTAGTCTCATTCTATGGTTTGTCTAAGTTCGTCCTTAGAAAGAGACTAACTTGGGACGAACTTAGACACACCGTAGAATGAGATTAACGTTTGTCTTTGTTCGTCCCAAATTAGTCTCGTTAGTCTCATTCTATGGTTTTTCTAAGTTTGTCCTTAGAAAGAGACTAAATTGGGACGAACTTAGACAAACCATAGAATGAGACTAACGTTTGTCTTTGTTCGTCTCAAGTTAGTCTCGTTAGTCACATTCTATGGTTTGTCTAAGTTCGTCCTTAGAAAGTGACTAACTTGGGACGAACTTAGACAAACCTTAGAATGAGACTAACGTTTTTCTTTGTTCGTCCCAAGTTAGTCTCGTTAGTCTCATTCTATGGTTTGTCTAAGTTCGTCCTTAGAAAGAGACTAACTTGGGACGAACTTAGACAAACCTTAGAATGAGACTAACGTTTGTCTTTGTTCATCCCAATTTAGTCTCGTTAGTCTCATTCGATGGTTTGTCTAAGTTCGTCCTTAGAAAGAGACTAACTTGGGACGAACTTAGACAAACCTTAGAATGAGACTAACGTTTGTCTTTGTTCGTCCCAGGTTAGTCACGTTAGTCTCATTCTATGGTTTGTCTAAGTTCGTCTTTAGAAAGAGACTAAATTGGGACGAACTTAGACAAACCATTGAACGAGACTAACTTGGGACGGACTTAGACAAACCTTAGAATGAGACTAACGTTTGTCTTTGTTCGTCCCAAGTTAGTCTCGTTAGTCTCATTCTATGGTTTGTCTAAGTTCGTCCTTAGAAAGAGACAAACTGGGGACGAACTTTGACAAACCTTAGAATGAGACTAACATGTGTCTTTATTCATCCCATGTTAGTATCGTTAGTCTCATTTTAAGGTTTGTCTATGGTTTGTCAAAGTTCATCCTTAAAAAGAGACAAATTTGGGACGAACTTAGACAAACCTTAGAATGAGACTAACATTTGTCTTCGTTCGTCCCAAGTTAGTCACGTTAGTCTCATTTTAAGGTTTGTCTAAGTTTTTCCTTAGAAAGAGACTAACTTGGGACGAATTTAGACAAACCTTAGAATGAGACTAACGTTTATCTTTGTTCGTCCCAAGTTAGTCTCGTTAGTCTCATTCTGTGGTTTGTCTAAGTTTGTCCTTAGAAAGAGACTAACTTGGGACGAACTTACACAAACCTTAGAATGAGACTAACGTTTTTCTTTGTTCGTCCCAAGTTAGTCACGTTAGTCTCATTTTAAGGTTTGTCTAAGTTCGTCCTTAGAAAGAGACTAACTTAGGACTAACTTAGACAAACCTTAGAATGAGACTAACGTTTGTCTTTGTTCGTCCCAAGTTAGTCTCGCTCTATGGTTTGTCTAAGTTCGTATTTAGAAAGAGACTAACTTGGGATGAACTTAGACAACCCTTAGAATGAGACTAACGTTTGTCTTTGTTTGTCCCAATATAGTCTCGTTAGTCTCATTCAATGGTTTGTCTAAGTTCGTCCTTAGAAAGAGACTAACTTGGGACGAACTTAGACAAACCTTAGAATGAGACTAACGTTTGTCTTTGTTCGTCCCAAATTAGTGTCGTTAGTCTCATTCTAGGGTTTTCTAAGTTTGTCCTTAGAAAGAGACTAACTTGGGACGAACTTAGACAAACCATAGAAGGAGACTAACGTTTGTCTTTGTTCATCCCAAGTTAGTCTCGTTAGTCTCATTCGATGGTTTGTCTAAGTTCGTCCTTAGAAAGAGACTAACTTGGGACGAACTTAGACAAACCTTAGAATGAGACGAACCTTTGTCTTTGTTCCTCCCAAGTTAGTCTCGTTAGTCTCATTCTATGGTTTGTCTAAGTTCATACTTAGAAAGAGACTAACTTGGGACGAACTTAGACAAACCTTAGAATGAGACTAACGGTTGTCTTTGTTCATCCCAAGTTAGTCTCGTTAGTCTCATTTTAAGTTTTGTCTAAGTTTGTCCTTAGAAAGACACTAACTTGGGACGAACTTAGACAAACCTTAGAATGAGACTAACGTTTGTCTTTGTTCGTCCCAAGTTAGTCTCATTAGTCTTATTCTATGGTTTCTCTATGTTCGTCCTTAGAAAGAGACTAACTTGGGAAGAACTTAGACAAACCTTAGAATGAGACTAACGTTTGTCTTTATTCGTCCCAAGTTAGTCTCGTTAGTCTCATTTTAAGGTTTGTCTATGGTTTGTCTAAGTTCATCCTTAGAAAGAGACTAACTTGGGATGAACTTAGACAAACCTTAGAATGAGACTAACATTTGTCTTTGTTCGTCTCAAGTTAGTCACGTTAGTCTCATTTTAAGGTTTGTCTAAGTTCGTCTTTAGAAAGAGAATAACTTGGGACGAACTTAGACAAACCTAATAATGAGACTAACGTTTGTCTTTGTTCGTCCCAAGTTAGTCTCGTTAGTCTCACTCTATGGTTTGTCTAAGTTTGTCCTTAGAAAGAGACTAACTTGGGACGAACTTAGATAAACCTTAGAATGAGACTAACGTTTGTCTTTGTTCGTCCCAAGTTAGTCACGTTAGTCTCATTTTAAGGTTTGTCTATGTTCGTCCTTAGAAAGAGACTAACTTAGGACTAACTTAGCCAAACCATAGAATGAGACTAACATTTGTCTTTGTTCGTCCCAAGTTAGTCTCGCTCTATGGTTTGTCTAAGTTCGTCCTTAGAAAGAGACTAACTTGGGACGAACTTAGACAACCCTTAGAATGAGACTAATGTTTGTCTTTGTTCGTCCCAAATTAGTCTCGTTAGTCTCATTCTATGGTTTGTCTAAGTTCGTCCTTAGAAAGAGACTAACTTGGGACGAACTTAGACAAACCGTAGAATGAGACTAACGTTTGTCTTTGTTCGTCCCAAATTAGTCTCGTTAGTCTCATTCTATGGTTTTTCTAAGTTTGTCCTTAGAAAGAGACTAACTTGGGACGAACTTAGACTAACGTTTGTCTTTGTTCGTCCCAAGTTAGTCTCGTTAGTCTCATTCTGTGGTTTGTCTAAGTTCGTCCTTAGAAAGTGACTAACTTGGGACGAACTTAGACAAACCTTAGAATGAGACTAGCATTTGTCTTTGTTCGTCCCAAGTTAGTCTCGTTTGTCTCATTCTATGGTTTGTCTAAGTTCGTCCTTAGAAAGAGACTAACTTGGGACGAACTTAGACAAACCTTAGAATGAGACTAACGTTTGTCTTTGTTCATCCCAATTTAGTCTCGTTAGTCTCATTCGATGGTTTGTCTAAGTTCGTCCTTAGAAAGAGACTAACTTGGGACGAACTTAGACAAACCTTAGAATGAAACCAACGTTTGTCTTTGTTCGTCCCAAGTTAGTCACGTTAGTCTCATTCTATGGTTTGTCTAAGTTCGTCTTTAGAAAGAGACTAACTTGGGACGAACTTAGACAAACCATTGAACGAGACTAACTTGGGACGAACTTAGACAAACCTTAGAATGAGACTAACGTTTGTCTTTGTTCGTGCCAAGTTAGTCTTGTTCAATGGTTTGTCTAAGTTCGTCCTTAGAAAGAGACTAACATGGGACGGACAGAGACAAACCTTAGAATGAGACTAACGTTTGTCTTTGTTCGTCCCAAGTTAGTCTCGTTAGTCTCATTCTATGGTTTGTCTAAGTTCGTCCTTAGAAAGAGACTAACTTGGGACGAACTTTGACAAACCTTAGAATGAGACTAACGTTTGTCTTTATTCATCCCAAGTTAGTCTCGTTAGTCTCATTTTAAGGTTTGTCTATGGTTTGTCAAAGTTCATCCTTAGAAAGAGACAAACTTGGGACGAACTTAGACAAACCTTAGAATAAGACTAACATTTGTCTTTTTCGTCCCAAGTTAGTCACGTTAGTCTCATTTTAATGTTTGTCTAAGTTTCTCCTTAGAAAGAAACTAACTTGGGACGAACTTAGACAAACCTTAGAATGAGACTAACGTTTGTCTTTGTTCGTCCCAAGTTAATCTCGTTAATCTCACTCTGTGGTTTGTCTAAGTTTGTCCTTAGAAAGAGACTAACTTGGGACGAACTTAGACAAACCTTAGAATGAGACTAACGTTTGTCTTTGTTCGTCCCAAGTTAGTCACGTTAGTCTCATTTTAAGGTTTGTCTAAGTTCGTCCTTAGAAAGAGACTAACTTAGGACTAACTTAGACAAACCTTAGAATGAGACTAACGTTTGTCTTTGTTCGTCCCAAGTTAGTCTCGCTCTATGGTTTGTCTAAGTTCGTCCTTAGAAAGAGACTAACTTGGGACGAACTTAGACAACCCTTAGAATGAGACTAACGTTTGTCTTTGTTCGTCCCAAGTTAGTCACGTTAGTCTCATTTTAAGGTTTGTCTAAGTTCGTCCTTAGAAAGAGACTAACTTAGGACTAACTTAGACAAACCTTAGAATGAGACTAACGTTTGTCTTTGTTCGTCCCAAGTTAGTCTCGCTCTATGGTTTGTCTAAGTTCGTCCTTAGAAAGAGACTAACTTGGGACGAACTTAGACAAACCTTAGAATGAGACTAACGTTTGTCTTTGTTCGTCCCAAATTAGTCTCGTTAGTCTCATTCTATGGTTTTTCTAAGTTTGTCCTTAGAAAGAGACTAACTTGGGACGAACTTAGACAAACCATAGAAGGAGACTAACGTTTGTCTTTGTTCGTCCCAAGTTTGTCTCTTTAGTCTCATTCTATGGGTTGTCTAAGTTTGTCCTTAGAAATAGACTAACTTGGGACGAACTTAGACAAACCTTAGAATGATACTAACGTTTGTCTTTGTTCGTCCCAAGTTAGTCTCGTTAGTCTCATTTTAAGGTTTGTCTAAGTTCGTCCTTAGAAAGAGACTAACTTGGGACGAACTTAGACAAACCTTAGAATGAGACGAACCTTTGTCTTTGTTCCTTCCAAGTTAGTCTCGTTAGTCTCATTCTATGGTTTGTCTAAGTTCGTCCTTAGAAAGAGACTAACTTGGGACGAACTTTGACATACCTTAGAATGAGACTAACGTTTGTCTTTGTTCGTCCCAAGTTAGTCTCGTTAGTCTCATTTTAAGGTTTGTCTAAGTTTGTCCTTAGAAAGACACTAACTTGGGACGAACTTAGACAAACCTTAGAATGAGACAAACGTTTGTCTTTGTTCGTCCCAAGTTAGTCTCATTAGTCTTATTCTATGGTTTCTCGAAGTTCGTCCTTAGAAAGAGACTAACTTGGGAAGAACTTAGACAAACCTTAGAATGAGACTAACGTTTGTCTTTATTCATCCCAAGTTAGTCTCGTTAGTCTCATTTTAAGGTTTGTCTATGGTTTGTCTAAGTTCATCCTTAGAAAGAGACTAACTTGGGATGAACTTAGACAAACCTTATAATGAGACTAACGTTTGTCTTTGTTCGTCCCAAGTTAGTCTCGTTAGTCTCACTCTGTGGGTTGTCTAAGTTTGTCCTTAGAAAGAGACTAACTTGGGACGAACTTAGATAAACCTTAGAATGAGACTAACGTCTGTCTTTGTTCGTCCCAAGTTAGTCACGTTAGTCTCATTTTAAGGTTTGTCTATGTTCGTCCTTAGAAAGAGACTAACTTAGGACTAACTTAGCCAAACCTTAGAATGAGACTAATGTTTGTCTTTGTTCGTCCCAAGTTAGTCTTGTTCTATGGTTTGTCTAAGTTCGTCCTTAGAAAGAGACTAACTTGGGACGAACTTAGACAACCCTTAGAATGAGACTAACGTTTGTCTTTGTTCGTCCCAAATTAGTCTCGTTAGTCTCATTCTATGGTTTGTCTAAGTTCGTCCTTAGAAAGAGACTAACTTGGGACGAACTTAGACAAACCGTAGAATGAGACTAACGTTTGTCTTTGTTCGTCCCAAATTTTTCTCGTTAGTCTCATTCTATGGTTTTTCTTAGTTTGTCCTTAGAAAGAGACTAACTTGGGATGAACTTAGACAAACCATAGAATGAGACTAACGTTTGTCTTTGTTCGTCCCAAGTTAGTCTCGTTAGTCTCATTCTATGGTTTGTCTAAGTCCGTCCTTAGAAAGTGACTAACTTGGGACGAACTTAGACAAACCTTAGAATGAGACTAACGTTTGTCTTTGTTCGTCCCAAGTTAGTCTCGTTAGTCTCATTCTATGGTTTGTCTAAGTTCGTCCTTAGAAAGAGACTAACTTGGGACGAACTTAGACAAACCTTTGAATGAGACTAACGTTTGTCTTTGTTCATCCCAATTTAGTCTCGTTAGTCTCATTCGATGGTTTGTCTAAGTTCGTCCTTAGAAAGAGACTAACTTGGGACGAACTTAGACAAACCTTAGAATGAGACTAACGTTTGTCTTTGTTCGTCCCAAGTTAGTCACGTTAGTCTCATTCTATGGTTTGTCTAAGTTCGTCCTTAGAAAGAGACTAACTTGGGACGAACTTAGACAAACCTTATAATGAGACTAACGTTTGTCTTTGTTCGTCCCAAGTTAGTCTCCTTAGTCTCACTCTGTGGTTTGTCTAAGTTTGTCCTTAGAAAGAGACTAACTTGGGACGAACTTTGATAAACCTTAGAATGAGACTAACGTTTGTCTTTGTTCGTCCCAAGTTAGTCACGTTAGTCTCATTTTAAGGTTTGTCTATGTTCGTCCTTAGAAACAGACTAACTTAGGACTAACTTAGCCAAACCTTAGAAGGAGACTAACGTTTGTCTTTGTTCGTCCCAAGTTAGTCTCGTTCTATGGTTTGTCTAAGTTCGTCCTTAGAAAGAGACTAACTTGGGACGAACTTAGACAACCCTTAGAATGAGACTAACGTTTGTCTTTGTTCGTCCCAAATTAGTCTCGTTAGTCTCATTCTATGGTTTGTCTAAGTTCGTCCTTAGAAAGAGACTAACTTGGGACGAACTTAGACAAACCGTAGAATGAGACTAACGTTTGTCTTTGTTCGTCCCAAATTAGTCTCGTTAGTCTCATTCTATGGTTTTTCTAAGTTTGTCCTTAGAAAGAGACTAACTTGGGATGAACTTAGACAAACCATAGAATGAGACTAACGTTTGTCTTTGTTCGTCCCAAGTTAGTCTCGTTAGTCTCATTCTATGGTTTGTCTAATTCCGTCCTTAGAAAGTGACTAACTTGGGACGAACTTAGACAAACCTTAGAATGAGACTAACGTTTGTCTTTGTTCGTCCCAAGTTAGTCTCGTTAGTCTCATTCTATGGTTTGTCTAAGTTCGTCCTTAGAAAGAGACTAACTTGGGACGAACTTAGACAAACCTTAGAATGAGACTAACGTTTGTCTTTGTTCATCCCAATTTAGTCTCGTTAGTCTTATTCGATGGTTTGTCTAAGTTCGTCCTTAGAAAGAGACTAACTTGGGACGAACTTAGACAAACCTTAGAATGAGACTAACGTTTGTCTTTGTTCGTCCCAAGTTAGTCACGTTAGTCTCATTCTATGGTTTGTCTAAGTTCGTCCTTAGAAAGAGACTAACTTGGGACAAACTTAGACAAACCTTATAACGAGACTAACGTTTGTCTTTGTTCGTCCCAAGTTAGTCTCCTTAGTCTCACTCTGTGGTTGGTCTAAGTTTGTCCTTAGAAAGAGACTAACTTTGGACGAACTTAGATAAACCTTAGAATGAGACTAACGTTTGTCTTTGTTCGTCCCAAGTTAGTCTCGTTCTATAGTTTGTCTAAGTTCGTCCTTAGAAAGAGACTAACTTGGGACGAACTTAGAAAACCCTTAGAATGAGACTAACGTTTGTCTTTGTTCGTCCCAAATTAGTCTCGTTAGTCTCATTCTATGGTTTGTCTAAGTTCGTCCTTAGAAAGAGACTAACTTGGGACGAACTTAGACAAACCGTAGAATGTGACTAACGTTTGTCTTTGTTCGTCCCAAATTAGTCTCGTTAGTCTCATTCTATGGTTTTTCTAAGTTTGTCCTTAGAAAGAGACTAACTTGGGATGAACTTAGGCAAACCATAGAATGAGACTAACGTTTGTCTTTGTTCGTCCCAAGTTAGTCTCGTTAGTCTCATTCTATGGTTTGTCTAAGTCCGTCCTTAGAAAGTGACTAACTTGGGACGAACTTAGACAAACCTTAGAATGAGACTAACGTTTGTCTTTGTTCGTCCCAAGTTAGTCTCGTTAGTCTTATTCTATGGTTTGTCTAAGTTCGTCCTTAGAAAGAGACTAACTTGGGACGAACTTAGACAAACCTTAGAATGAGACTAACGTTTGTCTTTGTTCATCCCAATTTAGTCTCGTTAGTCTCATTCGATGGTTTGTCTAAGTTCGTCCTTAGAAAGAGACTAACTTGGGACGAACTTAGACAAACCTTAGAATGAGACTAACGTTTGTCTTTGTTCGTCCCAAGTTAGTCACGTTAGTCTCATTCTATGGTTTGTCTAAGTTCGTCCTTAGAAAGAGACTAACTTGGGACGAACTTAGACAAACCTTATAATGAGACTAACGTTTGTCTTTGTTCGTCCCAAGTTAGTCTCCTTAGTCTCACTCTGTGGTTTGTCTAAGTTTGTCCTTAGAAAGAGACTAACTTGGGACGAACTTTGATAAACCTTAGAATGAGACTAACGTTTGTCTTTGTTCGTCCCAAGTTAGTCACGTTAGTCTCATTTTAAGGTTTGTCTATGTTCGTCCTTAGAAACAGACTAACTTAGGACTAACTTAGCCAAACCTTAGAAGGAGACTAACGTTTGTCTTTGTTCGTCCCAAGTTAGTCTCGTTCTATGGTTTGTCTAAGTTCGTCCTTAGAAAGAGACTAACTTGGGACGAACTTAGACAACCCTTAGAATGAGACTAACGTTTGTCTTTGTTCGTCCCAAATTAGTCTCGTTAGTCTCATTCTATGGTTTGTCTAAGTTCGTCCTTAGAAAGAGACTAACTTGGGACGAACTTAGATAAACCGTAGAATGAGACTAACGTTTGTCTTTGTTCGTCCCAAATTAGTCTCGTTAGTCTCATTCTATTGTTTTTCTAAGTTTGTCCTTAGAAAGAGACTAACTTGGGATGAACTTAGACAAACCATAGAATGAGACTAACGTTTGTCTTTGTTCGTCCCAAGTTAGTCTCGTTAGTCTCATTCTATGGTTTGTCTAATTCCGTCCTTAGAAAGTGACTAACTTGGGACGAACTTAGACAAACCTTAGAATGAGACTAACGTTTGTCTTTGTTCGTCCCAAGTTAGTCTCGTTAGTCTCATTCTATGGTTTGTCTAAGTTCGTCCTTAGAAAGAGACTAACTTGGGACGAACTTAGACAAACCTTAGAATGAGACTAACGTTTGTCTTTGTTCATCCCAATTTAGTCTCGTTAGTCTTATTCGATGGTTTGTCTAAGTTCGTCCTTAGAAAGAGACTAACTTGGGACGAACTTAGACAAACCTTAGAATGAGAGTAACGTTTGTCATTGTTCGTCCCAAATTAGTCTCGTTAGTCTCATTCTATGGTTTGTCTAAGTTCGTCCTTAGAAAGAGACTAACTTGGGACGAACTTAGACAAACCATAGAATGAGACTAACATTTGTCTTTGTTCGTCCCAAGTTAGTCTCGTTCTATGGTTTGTCTAAGTTCGTCCTTAGAAAGAGACTAACTTGGGACGAACTTAGACAACCCTTAGAATGAGACTAACATTTGTCTTTGTTCGTCCCAAATTAGTCTCGTTAGTCTCATTCTATGGTTTGTCTAAGTTCGTCCTTAGAAAGAGACTAACTTGGGACGAACTTAGACAAACCATAGAATGAGAGTAACGTTTGTCTTTGTTCGTCCCAAATTAGTCTCGTTAGTCTCATTCTATGGTTTGTCTAAGTTCGTCCTTAGAAAGAGACTAACTTGGGACGAACTTAGACAAACCATAGAATGAGACTAACATTTGTCTTTGTTCGTCCCAAGTTAGTCTCGTTCTATGGTTTGTCTAAGTTCGTCCTTAGAAAGAGACTAACTTGGGACGAACTTAGATAAACCGTAGAATGAGACTAACGTTTGTCTTTGTTCGTCCCAAATTAGTCTCGTTAGTCTCATTCTATTGTTTTTCTAAGTTTGTCCTTAGAAAGAGACTAACTTGGGATGAACTTAGACAAACCATAGAATGAGACTAACGTTTGTCTTTGTTCGTCCCAAGTTAGTCTCGTTAGTCTCATTCTATGGTTTGTCTAATTCCGTCCTTAGAAAGTGACTAACTTGGGACGAACTTAGACAAACCTTAGAATGAGACTAACGTTTGTCTTTGTTCGTCCCAAGTTAGTCTCGTTAGTCTCATTCTATGGTTTGTCTAAGTTCGTCCTTAGAAAGAGACTAACTTGGGACGAACTTAGACAAACCTTAGAATGAGACTAACGTTTGTCTTTGTTCATCCCAATTTAGTCTCGTTAGTCTTATTCGATGGTTTGTCTAAGTTCGTCCTTAGAAAGAGACTAACTTGGGACGAACTTAGACAAACCTTAGAATGAGAGTAACGTTTGTCTTTGTTCGTCCCAAATTAGTCTCGTTAGTCTCATTCTATGGTTTGTCTAAGTTCGTCCTTAGAAAGAGACTAACTTGGGACGAACTTAGACAAACCGTAGAATGAGACTAACGTTTGTCTTTGTTCGTCCCAAATTAGTCTCGTTAGTCTCATTCTATGGTTTTTCTAAGTTTGTCCTTAGAAAGAGACTAACTTGGGATGAACTTAGGCAAACCATAGAATGAGACTAACGTTTGTCTTTGTTCGTCCCAAGTTAGTCTCGTTAGTCTCATTCTATGGTTTGTCTAAGTCCGTCCTTAGAAAGTGACTAACTTGGGACGAACTTAGACAAACCTTAGAATGAGACTAACGTTTGTCTTTGTTCGTCCCAAGTTAGTCTCGTTAGTCTTATTCTATGGTTTGTCTAAGTTCGTCCTTAGAAAGAGACTAACTTGGGACGAACTTAGACAAACCTTAGAATGAGACTAACGTTTGTCTTTGTTCATCCCAATTTAGTCTCGTTAGTCTCATTCGATGGTTTGTCTAAGTTCGTCCTTAGAAAGAGACTAACTTGGGACGAACTTAGACAAACCTTAGAATGAGACTAACGTTTGTCTTTGTTCGTCCCAAGTTAGTCACGTTAGTCTCATTCTATGGTTTGTCTAAGTTCGTCCTTAGAAAGAGACTAACTTGGGACGAACTTAGACAAACCTTATAATGAGACTAACGTTTGTCTTTGTTCGTCCCAAGTTAGTCTCCTTAGTCTCACTCTGTGGTTTGTCTAAGTTTGTTCTTAGAAAGAGACTAACTTGGGACGAACTTTGATAAACCTTAGAATGAGACTAACGTTTGTCTTTGTTCGTCCCAAGTTAGTCACGTTAGTCTCATTTTAAGGTTTGTCTATGTTCGTCCTTAGAAACAGACTAACTTAGGACTAACTTAGCCAAACCTTAGAAGGAGACTAACGTTTGTCTTTGTTCGTCCCTAGTTAGTCTCGTTCTATGGTTTGTCTAAGTTCGTCCTTAGAAAGAGACTAACTTGGGACGAACTTAGACAACCCTTAGAATGAGACTAACGTTTGTCTTTGTTCGTCCCAAATTAGTCTCGTTAGTCTCATTCTATGGTTTGTCTAAGTTCGTCCTTAGAAAGAGACTAACTTGGGACGAACTTAGATAAACCGTAGAATGAGACTAACGTTTGTCTTTGTTCGTCCCAAATTAGTCTCGTTAGTCTCATTCTATTGTTTTTCTAAGTTTGTCCTTAGAAAGAGACTAACTTGGGATGAACTTAGACAAACCATAGAATGAGACTAACATTTGTCTTTGTTCGTCCCAAGTTAGTCTCGTTAGTCTCATTCTATGGTTTGTCTAAGTCCGTCCTTAGAAAGTGACTAACTTGGGACGAACTTAGACAAACCTTAGAATGAGACTAACGTTTGTCTTTGTTCGTCCCAAGTTAGTCTCGTTAGTCTTGTTCTATGGTTTGTCTAAGTTCGTCCTTAGAAAGAGACTAACTTGGGACGAACTTAGACAAACCTTAGAATGAGACTAACGTTTGTCTTTGTTCATCCCAATTTAGTCTCGTTAGTCTCATTCGATGGTTTGTCTAAGTTCGTCCTTAGAAAGAGACTAACTTGGGACGAACTTAGACAAACCTTAGAATGAGACTAACGTTTGTCGTTGTTCGTCCCAAGTTAGTCACGTTAGTCTCATTCTATGGTTTGTCTAAGTTCGTCCTTAGAAAGAGACTAACTTAGGACGAACTTAGACAAACCTTATAATGAGACTAACGTTTGTCTTTGTTCGTCCCAAGTTAGTCTCCTTAGTCTCACTCTGTGGTTTGTCTAAGTTTGTCCTTAGAAAGAGACTAACTTGGGACGAACTTTGATAAACCTTAGAATGAGACTAACGTTTGTCTTTGTTCGTCCCAAGTTAGTCACGTTAGTCTCATTTTAAGGTTTGTCTATGTTCGTCCTTAGAAACAGACTAACTTAGGACTAACTTAGCCAAACCTTAGAAGGAGACTAACGTTTGTCTTTGTTCGTCCCAAGTTAGTCTCGTTCTATGGTTTGTCTAAGTTCGTCCTTAGAAAGAGACTAACTTGGGACGAACTTAGACAACCCTTAGAATGAGACTAACGTTTGTCTTTGTTCGTCCCAAATTAGTCTCGTTAGTCTCATTCTATGGTTTGTCTAAGTTCGTCCTTAGAAAGAGACTAACTTGGGACGAACTTAGACAAACCGTAGAATGAGACTAACGTTTGTCTTTGTTCGTCCCAAATTAGTCTCGTTAGTCTCATTCTATGGTTTTTCTAAGTTTCTCCTTAGAAAGAGACTAACTTGGGATGAACTTAGACAAACCATAGAATGAGACTAACGTTTGTCTTTGTTCGTCCCAAGTTAGTCTCGTTAGTCTCATTCTATGGTTTGTCTAATTCCGTCCTTAGAAAGTGACTAACTTGGGACGAACTTAGACAAACCTTAGAATGAGACTAACGTTTGTCTTTGTTCGTCCCAAGTTAGTCTCGTTAGTCTCATTCTATGGTTTGTCTAAGTTCGTCCTTAGAAAGAGACTAACTTGGGACGAACTTAGATAAACCTTAGAATGAGACTAACGTTTGTCTTTGTTCATCCCAATTTAGTCTCGTTAGTCTTATTCGATGGTTTGTCTAAGTTCGTCCTTAGAAAGAGACTAACTTGGGACGAACTTAGACAAACCTTAGAATGAGACTAACGTTTGTCTTTGTTCGTCCCAAGTTAGTCACGTTAGTCTCATTCTATGGTTTGTCTAAGTTCGTCCTTAGAAAGAGACTAACTTGGGACAAACTTAGACAAACCTTATAATGAGACTAACGTTTGTCTTTGTTCGTCCCAAGTTAGTCTCCTTAGTCTCACTCTGTGGTTGGTCTAAGTTTGTCCTTAGAAAGAGACTAACTTTGGACGAACTTAGATAAACCTTAGAATGAGACTAACGTTTGTCTTTGTTCGTCCCAAGTTAGTCTCGTTCTATAGTTTGTCTAAGTTCGTCCTTAGAAAGAGACTAACTTGGGACGAACTTAGAAAACCCTTAGAATGAGACTAACGTTTGTCTTTGTTCGTCCCAAATTAGTCTCGTTAGTCTCATTCTATGGTTTGTCTAAGTTCGTCCTTAGAAAGAGACTAACTTGGGACGAACTTAGACAAACCGTAGAATGAGACTAACGTTTGTCTTTGTTCGTCCCAAATTAGTCTCGTTAGTCTCATTCTATGGTTTTTCTAAGTTTGTCCTTAGAAAGAGACTAACTTGGGATGAACTTAGGCAAACCATAGAATGAGACTAACGTTTGTCTTTGTTCGTCCCAAGTTAGTCTCGTTAGTCTCATTCTATGGTTTGTCTAAGTCCGTCCTTAGAAAGTGACTAACTTGGGACGAACTTAGACAAACCTTAGAATGAGACTAACGTTTGTCTTTGTTCGTCCCAAGTTAGTCTCGTTAGTCTTATTCTATGGTTTGTCTAAGTTCGTCCTTAGAAAGAGACTAACTTGGGACGAACTTAGACAAACCTTAGAATGAGACTAACGTTTGTCTTTGTTCATCCCAATTTAGTCTCGTTAGTCTCATTCGATGGTTTGTCTAAGTTCGTCCTTAGAAAGAGACTAACTTGGGACGAACTTAGACAAACCTTAGAATGAGACTAACGTTTGTCTTTGTTCGTCCCAAGTTAGTCACGTTAGTCTCATTCTATGGTTTGTCTAAGTTCGTCCTTAGAAAGAGACTAACTTGGGACGAACTTAGACAAACCTTATAATGAGACTAACGTTTGTCTTTGTTCGTCCCAAGTTAGTCTCCTTAGTCTCACTCTGTGGTTTGTCTAAGTTTGTCCTTAGAAAGAGACTAACTTGGGACGAACTTTGATAAACCTTAGAATGAGACTAACGTTTGTCTTTGTTCGTCCCAAGTTAGTCACGTTAGTCTCATTTTAAGGTTTGTCTATGTTCGTCCTTAGAAACAGACTAACTTAGGACTAACTTAGCCAAACCTTAGAAGGAGACTAACGTTTGTCTTTGTTCGTCCCAAGTTAGTCTCGTTCTATGGTTTGTCTAAGTTCGTCCTTAGAAAGAGACTAACTTGGGACGAACTTAGACAACCCTTAGAATGAGACTAACGTTTGTCTTTGTTCGTCCCAAATTAGTCTCGTTAGTCTCATTCTATGGTTTGTCTAAGTTCGTCCTTAGAAAGAGACTAACTTGGGACGAACTTAGATAAACCGTAGAATGAGACTAACGTTTGTCTTTGTTCGTCCCAAATTAGTCTCGTTAGTCTCATTCTATTGTTTTTCTAAGTTTGTCCTTAGAAAGAGACTAACTTGGGATGAACTTAGACAAACCATAGAATGAGACTAACGTTTGTCTTTGTTCGTCCCAAGTTAGTCTCGTTAGTCTCATTCTATGGTTTGTCTAATTCCGTCCTTAGAAAGTGACTAACTTGGGACGAACTTAGACAAACCTTAGAATGAGACTAACGTTTGTCTTTGTTCGTCCCAAGTTAGTCTCGTTAGTCTCATTCTATGGTTTGTCTAAGTTCGTCCTTAGAAAGAGACTAACTTGGGACGAACTTAGACAAACCTTAGAATGAGACTAACGTTTGTCTTTGTTCATCCCAATTTAGTCTCGTTAGTCTTATTCGATGGTTTGTCTAAGTTCGTCCTTAGAAAGAGACTAACTTGGGACGAACTTAGACAAACCTTAGAATGAGAGTAACGTTTGTCTTTGTTCGTCCCAAATTAGTCTCGTTAGTCTCATTCTATGGTTTGTCTAAGTTCGTCCTTAGAAAGAGACTAACTTGGGACGAACTTAGACAAACCGTAGAATGAGACTAACGTTTATCTTTGTTCGTCCCAAATTTGTCTCGTTAGTCTCATTCTATGGTTTTTCTTAGTTTGTCCTTAGAAAGAGACTAACTTGGGATGAACTTAGACAAACCATAGAATGAGACTAACGTTTGTCTTTGTTCGTCCCAAGTTAGTCTCGTTAGTCTCATTCTATGGTTTGTCTAAGTCCGTCCTTAGAAAGTGACTAACTTGGGACGAACTTAGACAAACCTTAGAATGAGACTAACGTTTGTCTTTGTTCGTCCCAAGTTAGTCACGTTAGTCTCATTTTAAGGTTTGTCTAAGTTCGTCCTTAGAAAGAGACTAACTTAGGACTAACTTACACAAACCTTAGAATGAGACTAACGTTTGTCTTTGTTCGTCCCAAGTTAGTCTCGCTCTATGGTTTGTCTAAGTTCGTCCTTAGAAAGAGACTAACTTGGGACGAACTTAGACAACCCTTAGAATGAGACTAACGTTTGTCTTTGTTCGTCCCAAGTTAGTCACGTTAGTCTCATTTTAAGGTTTGTCTAAGTTCGTCCTTAGAAAGAGACTAACTTAGGACTAACTTAGACAAACCTTAGAATGAGACTAACGTTTGTCTTTGTTCGTCCCAAGTTAGTCTCGCTCTATGGTTTGTCTAAGTTCGTCCTTAGAAAGAGACTAACTTGGGACGAACTTAGACAAACCTTAGAATGAGACTAACGTTTGTCTTTGTTCGTCCCAAATTAGTCTCGTTAGTCTCATTCTATGGTTTTTCTAAGTTTGTCCTTAGAAAGAGACTAACTTGGGACGAACTTAGACAAACCATAGAAGGAGACTAACGTTTGTCTTTGTTCGTCCCAAGTTTGTCTCTTTAGTCTCATTCTATGGGTTGTCTAAGTTTGTCCTTAGAAATAGACTAACTTGGGACGAACTTAGACAAACCTTAGAATGATACTAACATTTGTCTTTGTTCGTCCCAAGTTAGTCTCGTTAGTCTCATTTTAAGGTTTGTCTAAGTTCGTCCTTAGAAAGAGACTAACTTGGGACGAACTTAGACAAACCTTAGAATGAGACGAACCTTTGTCTTTGTTCCTTCCAAGTTAGTCTCGTTAGTCTCATTCTATGGTTTGTCTAAGTTCGTCCTTAGAAAGAGACTAACTTGGGACGAACTTTGACAAACCTTAGAATGAGACTAACGTTTGTCTTTGTTCGTCCCAAGTTAGTCTCGTTAGTCTCATTTTAAGGTTTGTCTAAGTTTGTCCTTAGAAAGACACTAACTTGGGACGAACTTAGACAAACCTTAGAATGAGACAAACGTTTGTCTTTGTTCGTCCCAAGTTAGTCTCATTAGTCTTATTCTATGGTTTCTCGAAGTTCGTCCTTAGAAAGAGACTAACTTGGGAAGAACTTAGACAAACCTTAGAATGAGACTAACGTTTGTCTTTATTCGTCCCAAGTTAGTCTCGTTAGTCTCATTTTAAGGTTTGTCTATGGTTTGTCTAAGTTCATCCTTAGAAAGAGACTAACTTGGGATGAACTTAGACAAACCTTATAATGAGACTAACGTTTGTCTTTGTTCGTCCCAAGTTAGTCTCGTTAGTCTCACTCTGTGGGTTGTCTAAGTTTGTCCTTAGAAAGAGACTAACTTGGGACGAACTTAGATAAACCTTAGAATGAGACTAACGTCTGTCTTTGTTCGTCCCAAGTTAGTCACGTTAGTCTCATTTTAAGGTTTGTCTATGTTCGTCCTTAGAAAGAGACTAACTTAGGACTAACTTAGCCAAACCTTAGAATGAGACTAATGTTTGTCTTTGTTCGTCCCAAGTTAGTCTTGTTCTATGGTTTGTCTAAGTTCGTCCTTAGAAAGAGACTAACTTGGGACGAACTTAGACAACCCTTAGAATGAGACTAACGTTTGTCTTTGTTCGTCCCAAATTAGTCTCGTTAGTCTCATTCTATGGTTTGTCTAAGTTCGTCCTTAGAAAGAGACTAACTTGGGACGAACTTAGACAAACCGTAGAATGAGACTAACGTTTGTCTTTGTTCGTCCCAAATTTTTCTCGTTAGTCTCATTCTATGGTTTTTCTTAGTTTGTCCTTAGAAAGAGACTAACTTGGGATGAACTTAGACAAACCATAGAATGAGACTAACGTTTGTCTTTGTTCGTCCCAAGTTAGTCTCGTTAGTCTCATTCTATGGTTTGTCTAAGTCCGTCCTTAGAAAGTGACTAACTTGGGACGAACTTAGACAAACCTTAGAATGAGACTAACGTTTGTCTTTGTTCGTCCCAAGTTAGTCTCGTTAGTCTCATTCTATGGTTTGTCTAAGTTCGTCCTTAGAAAGAGACTAACTTGGGACGAACTTAGACAAACCTTTGAATGAGACTAACGTTTGTCTTTGTTCATCCCAATTTAGTCTCGTTAGTCTCATTCGATGGTTTGTCTAAGTTCGTCCTTAGAAAGAGACTAACTTGGGACGAACTTAGACAAACCTTAGAATGAGACTAACGTTTGTCTTTGTTCGTCCCAAGTTAGTCACGTTAGTCTCATTCTATGGTTTGTCTAAGTTCGTCCTTAGAAAGAGACTAACTTGGGACAAACTTAGACAAACCTTATAATGAGACTAACGTTTGTCTTTGTTCGTCCCAAGTTAGTCTCCTTAGTCTCACTCTGTGGTTGGTCTAAGTTTGTCCTTAGAAAGAGACTAACTTTGGACGAACTTAGATAAACCTTAGAATGAGACTAACGTTTGTCTTTGTTCGTCCCAAGTTAGTCTCGTTCTATGGTTTGTCTAAGTTCGTCCTTAGAAAGAGACTAACTTGGGACGAACTTAGAAAACCCTTAGAATGAGACTAACGTTTGTCTTTGTTCGTCCCAAATTAGTCTCGTTAGTCTCATTCTATGGTTTGTCTAAGTTCGTCCTTAGAAAGAGACTAACTTGGGACGAACTTAGACAAACCGTAGAATGAGACTAACGTTTGTCTTTGTTCGTCCCAAATTAGTCTCGTTAGTCTCATTCTATGGTTTTTCTAAGTTTGTCCTTAGAAAGAGACTAACTTGGGATGAACTTAGACAAACCATAGAATGAGACTAACGTTTGTCTTTGTTCGTCCCAAGTTAGTCTCGTTAGTCTCATTCTATGGTTTGTCTAAGTCCGTCCTTAGAAAGTGACTAACTTGGGACGAACTTAGACAAACCTTAGAATGAGACTAACGTTTGTCTTTGTTCGCCCCAAGTTAGTCTCGTTAGTCTTGTTCTATGGTTTGTCTAAGTTCGTCCTTAGAAAGAGACTAACTTGGGACGAACTTAGACAAACCTTAGAATGAGACTAACGTTTGTCTTTGTTCATCCCAATTTAGTCTCGTTAGTCTCATTCGATGGTTTGTCTAAGTTCGTCCTTAGAAAGAGACTAACTTGGGACGAACTTAGACAAACCTTAGAATGAGACTAACGTTTGTCGTTGTTCGTCCCAAGTTAGTCACGTTAGTCTCATTCTATGGTTTGTCTAAGTTCGTCCTTAGAAAGAGACTAACTTGGGACGAACTTAGACAAACCTTATAATGAGACTAACGTTTGTCTTTGTTCGTCCCAAGTTAGTCTCCTTAGTCTCACTCTGTGGTTTGTCTAAGTTTGTCCTTAGAAAGAGACTAACTTGGGACGAACTTTGATAAACCTTAGAATGACTCTAACGTTTGTCTTTGTTCGTCCCAAGTTAGTCACGTTAGTCTCATTTTAAGGTTTGTCTATGTTCGTCCTTAGAAACAGACTAACTTAGGACTAACTTAGCCAAACCTTAGAAGGAGACTAACGTTTGTCTTTGTTCGTCCCAAGTTAGTCTCGTTCTATGGTTTGTCTAAGTTCGTCCTTAGAAAGAGACTAACTTGGGACGAACTTAGACAACCCTTAGAATGAGACTAACGTTTGTCTTTGTTCGTCCCAAATTAGTCTCGTTAGTCTCATTCTATGGTTTGTCTAAGTTCGTCCTTAGAAAGAGACTAACTTGGGACGAACTTAGACAAACCGTAGAATGAGACTAACGTTTGTCTTTGTTCGTCCCAAATTAGTCTCGTTAGTCTCATTCTATGGTTTTTCTAAGTTTTTCCTTAGAAAGAGACTAACTTGGGATGAACTTAGACAAACCATAGAATGAGACTAATGTTTGTCTTTGTTCGTCCCAAGTTAGTCTCGTTAGTCTCATTCTATGGTTTGTCTAATTCCGTCCTTAGAAAGTGACTAACTTGGGACGAACTTAGACAAACCTTAGAATGAGACTAACGTTTGTCTTTGTTCGTCCCAAGTTAGTCTCGTTAGTCTCATTCTATGGTTTGTCTAAGTTCGTCCTTAGAAAGAGACTAACTTGGGACGAACTTAGACAAACCTTAGAATGAGACTAACGTTTGTCTTTGTTCATCCCAATTTAGTCTCGTTAGTCTTATTCGATGGTTTGTCTAAGTTCGTCCTTAGAAAGAGACTAACTTGGGACGAACTTAGACAAACCTTAGAATGAGACTAACGTTTGTCTTTGTTCGTCCCAAGTTAGTCACGTTAGTCTCATTCTATGGTTTGTCTAAGTTCGTCCTTAGAAAGAGACTAACTTGGGACAAACTTAGACAAACCTTATAATGAGACTAACGTTTGTCTTTGTTCGTCCCAAGTTAGTCTCCTTAGTCTCACTCTGTGGTTGGTCTAAGTTTGTCCTTAGAAAGAGACTAACTTTGGACGAACTTAGATAAACCTTAGAATGAGACTAACGTTTGTCTTTGTTCGTCCCAAGTTAGTCTCGTTCTATGGTTTGTCTAAGTTCGTCCTTAGAAAGAGACTAACTTGGGACGAACTTAGAAAACCCTTAGAATGAGACTAACGTTTGTCTTTGTTCGTCCCAAATTAGTCTCGTTAGTCTCATTCTATGGTTTGTCTAAGTTCGTCCTTAGAAAGAGACTAACTTGGGACGAACTTAGACAAACCGTAGAATGAGACTAACGTTTGTCTTTGTTCGTCCCAAATTAGTCTCGTTAGTCTCATTCTATGGTTTTTCTAAGTTTGTCCTTAGAAAGAGACTAACTTGGGATGAACTTAGACAAACCATAGAATGAGACTAACGTTTGTCTTTGTTCGTCCCAAGTTAGTCTCATTAGTCTCATTCTATGGTTTGTCTAAGTCCGTCCTTAGAAAGTGACTAACTTGGGACGAACTTAGACAAACCTTAGAATGAGACTAACGTTTGTCTTTGTTCGTCCCAAGTTAGTCTCGTTAGTCTTATTCTATGGTTTGTCTAAGTTCGTCCTTAGAAAGAGACTAACTTGGGACGAACTTAGACAAACCTTAGAATGAGACTAACGTTTGTCTTTGTTCATCCCAATTTAGTCTCGTTAGTCTCATTCGATGGTTTGTCTAAGTTCGTCCTTAGAAAGAGACTAACTTGGGACGAACTTAGACAAACCTTAGAATGAGACTAACGTTTGTCTTTGTTCGTCCCAAGTTAGTCACGTTAGTCTCATTCTATGGTTTGTCTAAGTTCGTCCTTAGAAAGAGACTAACTTGGGACGAACTTAGACAAACCTTATAATGAGACTAACGTTTGTCTTTGTTCGTCCCAAGTTAGTCTCCTTAGTCTCACTCTGTGGTTTGTCTAAGTTTGTCCTTAGAAAGAGACTAACTTGGGACGAACTTTGATAAACCTTAGAATGAGACTAACGTTTGTCTTTGTTCGTCCCAAGTTAGTCACGTTAGTCTCATTTTTAGGTTTGTCTATGTTCGTCCTTAGAAACAGACTAACTTAGGACTAACTTAGCCAAACCTTAGAAGGAGACTAACGTTTGTCTTTGTTCGTCCCAAGTTAGTCTCGTTCTATGGTTTGTCTAAGTTCGTCCTTAGAAAGAGACTAACTTGGGACGAACTTAGACAACCCTTAGAATGAGACTAACGTTTGTCTTTGTTCGTCCCAAATTAGTCTCGTTAGTCTCATTCTATGGTTTGTCTAAGTTCGTCCTTAGAAAGAGACTAACTTGGGACGAACTTAGATAAACCGTAGAATGAGACTAACGTTTGTCTTTGTTCGTCCCAAATTAGTCTCGTTAGTCTCATTCTATTGTTTTTCTAAGTTTGTCCTTAGAAAGAGACTAACTTGGGATGAACTTAGACAAACCATAGAATGAGACTAACGTTTGTCTTTGTTCGTCCCAAGTTAGTCTCGTTAGTCTCATTCTATGGTTTGTCTAATTCCGTCCTTAGAAAGTGACTAACTTGGGACGAACTTAGACAAACCTTAGAATGAGACTAACGTTTGTCTTTGTTCGTCCCAAGTTAGTCTCGTTAGTCTCATTCTATGGTTTGTCTAAGTTCGTCCTTAGAAAGAGACTAACTTGGGACGAACTTAGACAAACCTTAGAATGAGACTAACGTTTGTCTTTGTTCATCCCAATTTAGTCTCGTTAGTCTTATTCGATGGTTTGTCTAAGTTCGTCCTTAGAAAGAGACTAACTTGGGACGAACTTAGACAAACCTTAGAATGAGAGTAACGTTTGTCTTTGTTCGTCCCAAATTAGTCTCGTTAGTCTCATTCTATGGTTTGTCTAAGTTCGTCCTTAGAAAGAGACTAACTTGGGACGAACTTAGACAAACCGTAGAATGAGACTAACGTTTATCTTTGTTCGTCCCAAATTTGTCTCGTTAGTCTCATTCTATGGTTTTTCTTAGTTTGTCCTTAGAAAGAGACTAACTTGGGATGAACTTAGACAAACCATAGAATGAGACTAACGTTTGTCTTTGTTCGTCCCAAGTTAGTCTCGTTAGTCTCATTCTATGGTTTGTCTAAGTCCGTCCTTAGAAAGTGACTAACTTGGGACGAACTTAGACAAACCTTAGAATGAGACTAACGTTTGTCTTTGTTCGTCCCAAGTTAGTCTCGTTAGTCTCATTCTATGGTTTGTCTAAGTTCGTCCTTAGAAAGAGACTAACTTGGGACGAACTTAGACAAACCTTAGAATGAGACTAACGTTTGTCTTTGTTCATCCCAATTTAGTCTCGTTAGTCTCATTCGATGGTTTGTCTAAGTTCGTCCTTAGAAAGAGACTAACTTGGGACGAACTTAGAAAACCCTTAGAATGAGACTAACGTTTGTCTTTGTTCGTCCCAAATTAGTCTCGTTAGTCTCATTCTATGGTTTGTCTAAGTTCGTCCTTAGAAAGAGACTAACTTGGGACGAACTTAGACAAACCGTAGAATGAGACTAACGTTTGTCTTTGTTCATCCCAATTTAGTCTCGTTAGTCTCATTCGATGGTTTGTCTAAGTTCGTCCTTAGAAAGAGACTAACTTGGGACGAACTTAGACAAACCTTAGAATGAGACTAACGTTTGTCTTTGTTCGTCCCAAGTTAGTCTCGTTAGTCTCATTCTATGGTTTGTCTATGTTCGTCCTTAGAAACAGACTAACTTAGGACTAACTTAGCCAAACCTTAGAAGGAGACTAACGTTTGTCTTTGTTCGTCCCAAGTTAGTCTCGTTCTATGGTTTGTCTAAGTTCGTCCTTAGAAAGAGACTAACTTGGGACGAACTTAGACAACCCTTAGAATGAGACTAACGTTTGTCTTTGTTCATCCCAAATTAGTCTCGTTAGTCTCATTCTATGGTTTGTCTAAGTTCGTCCTTAGAAAGAGACTAACTTGGGACGAACTTAGACAAACCGTAGAATGAGACTAACGTTTGTCTTTGTTCGTCCCAAATTAGTCTCGTTAGTCTCATTCTATGGTTTTTCTAAGTTTGTCCTTAGAAAGAGACTAACTTGGGATGAACTTAGACAAACCATAGAATGAGACTAACGTTTGTCTTTGTTCGTCCCAAGTTAGTCTCGTTAGTCTCATTCTATGGTTTGTCTAATTCCGTCCTTAGAAAGTGACTAACTTGGGACGAACTTAGACAAACCTTATAATGAGACTAACGTTTGTCTTTGTTCGTCCCAAGTTAGTCTCCTTAGTCTCACTCTGTGGTTGGTCTAAGTTTGTCCTTAGAAAGAGACTAACTTTGGACGAACTTAGATAAACCTTAGAATGAGACTAACGTTTGTCTTTGTTCGTCCCAAGTTAGTCTCGTTCTATGGTTTGTCTAAGTTCGTCCTTAGAAAGAGACTAACTTGGGACGAACTTAGAAAACCCTTAGAATGAGACTAACGTTTGTCTTTGTTCGTCCCAAATTAGTCTCGTTAGTCTCATTCTATGGTTTGTCTAAGTTCGTCCTTAGAAAGAGACTAACTTGGGACGAACTTAGACAAACCGTAGAATGAGACTAACGTTTGTCTTTGTTCGTCCCAAATTAGTCTCGTTAGTCTCATTCTATGGTTTTTCTAAGTTTGTCCTTAGAAAGAGACTAACTTGGGATGAACTTAGACAAACCATAGAATGAGACTAACGTTTGTCTTTGTTCGTCCCAAGTTAGTCTCGTTAGTCTCATTCTATGGTTTGTCTAAGTCCGTCCTTAGAAAGTGACTAACTTGGGACGAACTTAGACAAACCTTAGAATGAGACTAACGTTTGTCTTTGTTCGTCCCAAGTTAGTCTCGTTAGTCTTATTCTATGGTTTGTCTAAGTTCGTCCTTAGAAAGAGACTAACTTGGGACGAACTTAGACAAACCTTAGAATGAGACTAACGTTTGTCTTTGTTCATCCCAATTTAGTCTCGTTAGTCTCATTCGATGGTTTGTCTAAGTTCGTCCTTAGAAAGAGACTAACTTGGGACGAACTTAGACAAACCTTAGAATGAGACTAACGTTTGTCTTTGTTCGTCCCAAGTTAGTCACGTTAGTCTCATTCTATGGTTTGTCTAAGTTCGTCCTTAGAAAGAGACTAACTTGGGACGAACTTAGACAAACCTTATAATGAGACTAACGTTTGTCTTTGTTCGTCCCAAGTTAGTCTCCTTAGTCTCACTCTGTGGTTTGTCTAAGTTTGTCCTTAGAAAGAGACTAACTTGGGACGAACTTTGATAAACCTTAGAATGAGACTAACGTTTGTCTTTGTTCGTCCCAAGTTAGTCACGTTAGTCTCATTTTAAGGTTTGTCTATGTTCGTCCTTAGAAACAGACTAACTTAGGACTAACTTAGCCAAACCTTAGAAGGAGACTAACGTTTGTCTTTGTTCGTCCCAAGTTAGTCTCGTTCTATGGTTTGTCTAAGTTCGTCCTTAGAAAGAGACTAACTTGGGACAAACTTAGACAACCCTTAGAATGAGACTAACGTTTGTCTTTGTTCGTCCCAAGTTAGTCTCGTTAGTCTCATTCTATGGTTTGTCTAAGTTCATCCTTAGAAAGAGACTAACTTGGGACGAACTTAGATAAACCGTAGAATGAGACTAAAGTTTGTCTTTGTTCGTCCCAAATTAGTCTCGTTAGTCTCATTCTATTGTTTTTCTAAGTTTGTCCTTAGAAAGAGACTAACTTGGGATGAACTTAGACAAACCATAGAATGAGACTAACGTTTGTCTTTGTTCGTCCCAAGTTAGTCTCGTTAGTCTCATTCTATGGTTTGTCTAATTCCGTCCTTAGAAAGTGACTAACTTGGGACGAACTTAGACAAACCTTAGAATGAGACTAACGTTTGTCTTTGTTCGTCCCAAGTTAGTCTCGTTAGTCTCATTCTATGGTTTGTCTAAGTTCGTCCTTAGAAAGAGACTAACTTGGGACGAACTTAGACAAACCTTAGAATGAGACTAACGTTTGTCTTTGTTCATCCCAATTTAGTCTCGTTAGTCTTATTCGATGGTTTGTCTAAGTTCGTCCTTAGAAAGAGACTAACTTGGGACGAACTTAGACAAACCTTAGAATGAGAGTAACGTTTGTCTTTGTTCGTCCCAAATTAGTCTCGTTAGTCTCATTCTATGGTTTGTCTAAGTTCGTCCTTAGAAAGAGACTAACTTGGGACGAACTTAGACAAACCGTAGAATGAGACTAACGTTTATCTTTGTTCGTCCCAAATTTGTCTCGTTAGTCTCATTCTATGGTTTTTCTTAGTTTGTCCTTAGAAAGAGACTAACTTGGGATGAACTTAGACAAACCATAGAATGAGACTAACGTTTGTCTTTGTTCGTCCCAAGTTAGTCTCGTTAGTCTCATTCTATGGTTTGTCTAAGTCCGTCCTTAGAAAGTGACTAACTTGGGACGAACTTAGACAAACCTTAGAATGAGACTAACGTTTGTCTTTGTTCGTCCCAAGTTAGTCTCGTTAGTCTCATTCTATGGTTTGTCTAAGTTCGTCCTTAGAAAGAGACTAACTTGGGACGAACTTAGACAAACCTTAGAATGAGACTAACGTTTGTCTTTGTTCATCCCAATTTAGTCTCGTTAGTCTCATTCGATGGTTTGTCTAAGTTCGTCCTTAGAAAGAGACTAACTTGGGACGAACTTAGAAAACCCTTAGAATGAGACTAACGTTTGTCTTTGTTCGTCCCAAGTTAGTCACGTTAGTCTCATTTTAAGGTTTGTCTATGTTCGTCCTTAGAAACAGACTAACTTAGGACTAACTTAGCCAAACCTTAGAAGGAGACTAACGTTTGTCTTTGTTCGTCCCAAGTTAGTCTCGTTCTATGGTTTGTCTAAGTTCGTCCTTAGAAAGAGACTAACTTGGGACGAACTTAGACAACCCTTAGAATGAGACTAACGTTTGTCTTTGTTCGTCCCAAATTAGTCTCGTTAGTCTCATTCTATGGTTTGTCTAAGTTCGTCCTTAGAAAGAGACTAACTTGGGACGAACTTAGACAAACCGTAGAATGAGACTAACGTTTGTCTTTGTTCGTCCCAAATTAGTCTCGTTAGTCTCATTCTATGGTTTTTCTAAGTTTGTCCTTAGAAAGAGACTAACTTGGGATGAACTTAGACAAACCATAGAATGAGACTAACGTTTGTCTTTGTTCGTCCCAAGTTAGTCTCGTTAGTCTCATTCTATGGTTTGTCTAATTCCGTCCTTAGAAAGTGACTAACTTGGGACGAACTTAGACAAACCTTAGAATGAGACTAACGTTTGTCTTTGTTCGTCCCAAGTTAGTCTCGTTAGTCTCATTCTATGGTTTGTCTAAGTTCGTCCTTAGAAAGAGACTAACTTGGGACGAACTTAGACAAACCTTAGAATGAGACTAACGTTTGTCTTTGTTCATCCCAATTTAGTCTCGTTAGTCTTATTCGATGGTTTGTCTAAGTTCGTCCTTAGAAAGAGACTAACTTGGGACGAACTTAGACAAACCTTAGAATGAGAGTAACGTTTGTCTTTGTTCGTCCCAAATTAGTCTCGTTAGTCTCATTCTATGGGTTGTCTAAGTTCGTCCTTAGAAAGAGACTAACTTGGGACGAACTTAGACAAACCGTAGAATGAGACTAACGTTTGTCTTTGTTCGTCCCAAATTTGTCTCGTTAGTCTCATTCTATGGTTTTTCTTAGTTTGTCCTTAGAAAGAGACTAACTTGGGATGAACTTAGACAAACCATAGAATGAGACTAACGTTTGTCTTTGTTCGTCCCAAGTTAGTCTCGTTAGTCTCATTCTATGGTTTGTCTAAGTCCGTCCTTAGAAAGTGACTAACTTGGGACGAACTTAGACAAACCTTAGAATGAGACTAACGTTTGTCTTTGTTCGTCCCAAGTTAGTCTCGTTAGTCTCATTCTATGGTTTGTCTAAGTTCGTCCTTAGAAAGAGACTAACTTGGGACGAACTTAGACAAACCTTAGAATGAGACTAACGTTTGTCTTTGTTCATCCCAATTTAGTCTCGTTAGTCTCATTCGATGGTTTGTCTAAGTTCGTCCTTAGAAAGAGACTAACTTGGGACGAACTTAGACAAACCTTAGAATGAGACTAACGTTTGTCTTTGTTCGTCCCAAGTTAGTCACGTTAGTCTCATTCTATGGTTTGTCTAAGTTCGTCCTTAGAAAGAGACTAACTTGGGACAAACTTAGACAAACCTTATAATGAGACTAACATTTGTCTTTGTTCGTCCCAAGTTAGTCTCCTTAGTCTCACTCTGTGGTTGGTCTAAGTTTGTCCTTAGAAAGAGACTAACTTTGGACGAACTTAGATAAACCTTAGAATGAGACTAACGTTTGTCTTTGTTCGTCCCAAGTTAGTCTCGTTCTATGGTTTGTCTAAGTTCGTCCTTAGAAAGAGACTAACTTGGGACGAACTTAGAAAACCCTTAGAATGAGACTAACGTTTGTCTTTGTTCGTCCCAAATTAGTCTCGTAGTCTCATTCTATGGTTTGTCTAAGTTCGTCCTTAGAAAGAGACTAACTTGGGACGAACTTAGACAAACCATAGAATGAGACTAACGTTTGTCTTTGTTCGTCCCAAATTAGTCTCGTTAGTCTCATTCTATGGTTTTTCTAAGTTTGTCCTTAGAAAGAGACTAACTTGGGATGAACTTAGACAAACCATAGAATGAGACTAACGTTTGTCTTTGTTTGTCCCAAGTTAGTCTCGTTAGTCTCATTCTATGGTTTGTCTAAGTCCGTCCTTAGAAAGTGACTAACTTGGGACGAACTTAGACAAACCTTAGAATGAGACTAACGTTTGTCTTTGTTCGTCCCAAGTTAGTCTCGTTAGTCTTATTCTATGGTTTGTCTAAGTTCGTCCTTAGAAAGAGACTAACTTGGGACGAACTTAGACAAACCTTAGAATGAGACTAACGTTTGTCTTTGTTCATCCCAATTTAGTCTCGTTAGTCTCATTCGATGGTTTGTCTAAGTTCGTCCTTAGAAAGAGACTAACTTGGGACGAACTTAGACAAACCTTAGAATGAGACTAACGTTTGTCTTTGTTCGTCCCAAGTTAGTCACGTTAGTCTCATTCTATGGTTTGTCTAAGTTCGTCCTTAGAAAAAGACTAACTTGGGACGAACTTAGACAAACCTTATAATGAGACTAACGTTTGTCTTTGTTCGTCCCAAGTTAGTCTCCTTAGTCTCACTCTGTGGTTTGTCTAAGTTTGTCCTTAGAAAGAGACTAACTTGGGACGAACTTTGATAAACCTTAGAATGAGACTAACGTTTGTCTTTGTTCGTCCCAAGTTAGTCACGTTAGTCTCATTTTAAGGTTTGTCTATGTTCGTCCTTAGAAACAGACTAACTTAGGACTAACTTAGCCAAACCTTAGAAGGAGACTAACGTTTGTCTTTGTTCGTCCCAAGTTAGTCTCGTTCTATGGTTTGTCTAAGTTCGTCCTTAGAAAGAGACTAACTTGGGACGAACTTAGACAACCCTTAGAATGAGACTAACGTTTGTCTTTGTTCGTCCCAAATTAGTCTCGTTAGTCTCATTCTATGGTTTGTCTAAGTTCGTCCTTAGAAAGAGACTAACTTGGGACGAACTTAGACAAACCGTAGAATGAGACTAACGTTTGTCTTTGTTCGTCCCAAATTAGTCTCGTTAGTCTCATTCTATGGTTTTTCTAAGTTTGTCCTTAGAAAGAGACTAACTTGGGATGAACTTAGACAAACCATAGAATGAGACTAACGTTTGTCTTTGTTCGTCCCAAGTTAGTCTCGTTAGTCTCATTCTATGGTTTGTCTAATTCCGTCCTTAGAAAGTGACTAACTTGGGACGAACTTAGACAAACCTTAGAATGAGACTAACGTTAGTCTCAATTTAGTCACGTTAGTCTCAATTTTAGGTTTGTCTATGTTCGTCCTTAGAAAGAGACTAACTTAGGACTAACTTAGCCAAACCTTAGAATGAGACTAACGTTTGTCTTTGTTCGTCCCAAGTTAGTCTCGTTCTATGGTTTGTCTAAGTTCGTCCCAAGTTAGTCACGTTAGTCTCAATTTTAGGTTTGTCTATGTTCGTCCTTAGAAAGAGACTAACTTAGGACTAACTTAGCCAAACCTTAGAATGAGACTAACGTTTGTCTTTGTTCGTCCCAAGTTAGTCTCGTTCTATGGTTTGTCTAAGTTCGTCCTTAGAAAGAGACTAACTTGGGACGAACTTAGACAAACCGTAGAATGAGACTAACGTTTGTCTTTGTTCGTCCCAAATTAGTCTCGTTAGTCTCATTCTATGGTTTTTCTAAATTTGTCCTTAGAAAGAGACTAACTTGGGATGAACTTAGACAAACCATTGAACGAGACTAACTTGGGATGAACTTAGACAAACCTTAGAATGAGACTAACGTTTGTCTTTGTTCATCCCAAGTTAGTCTCGTTAGTCTCATTCTATGGTTTGTCTAAGTTCGTCCTTAGAAAGAGACTAACTTGGGACGGACTTAGACAAACCTTAGAATGAGACTAACGTTTGTCTTGGTTCATCCCAAATTAGTCTCGTTAGTCTCATTCGATGGTTTGTCTAAGTTCGTCCTTAGAAAGAGACTAACTTGGGACGAACTTAGACAAACCTTAGAATGAGACTAACGTTTGTCTTTGTTCGTCGCAAGTTAGTCACGTTAGTCTCATTCTATGGTTTGTCTAAGTTCGTCTTTAGAAAGAGACTAACTTGGGACGAACTTAGACAAACCATTGAACGAGACTAACTTGGGATGAACTTAGACAAACCTTAGAATGAGACTAACGTTTGTCATTGTTCGTCCCAAGTTAGTCTTGTTCAATGGTTTGTCTAAGTTCATCTTTAGAAAGAGACTAACTTGGGACGGACTTAGACAAACCTTAGAATGAGACTAACGTTTGTCTTCGTTCATCCCAAATTAGTCTCGTTAGTCTCATTCTATTGTTTGGCTAAGTTCGTCCTTAGAAAGAGACTAACTTGGGATGAACTTAGACAAACCATAGAATGAGACTAACGTTTGTCTTTGTTCGTCCCAAGTTAGTCTCGTTAGTCTCATTCTATGGTTTGTCTAAGTTTGTCCTTAGAAATAGACTAACTTGGGACGAACTTAGACAAACCTTAGAATGAGACTAACGTTTGTCTTTGTTCGTCCCAAGTTAGTCTCGTTAGTCACATTTTAAGATTTGTTTAAGTTCATCCTTAGAAAGAGACTAAATTGGGACGAACTTAGACGAACGTTAGAATGAGACTAACGTTTGTCTTTGTTCGTCCCAAGTTTGTCTCGTTAGTCTCATTTTAAGATTTGTCTAAGTTCATCCTTAGAAAGAGACTAAATTGGGACGAACTTAGACAAACCTTAGAATGAGACTAACGTTTGTCTTTGTTCGTTCCAAGTTAGTCTCGTTAGTCTCATTTTAAGATTTGTCTAAGTTCGTCCTTAGAAAGAGACTAACTTGGGACGAACTTAGACAAACCTTAGAATGAGACTAACGTTTGCTTTTGTTCGTCCCAAGTTAGTCTCCTTAGTCTCACTCTGTGGTTGGTCTAAGTTTGTGCTTAGAAAGAGACTAACTTTGGACGAACTTAGATAAACCTTAGAATGAGACTAACGTTTGTCTTTGTTTGTCCCAAGTTAGTCTCGTTCTATGGTTTGTCTAAGTTCGTCCTTAGAAAGAGACTAACTTGGGACGAACTTAGACAACCCTTAGAATGAGACTAACGTTTGTCTTTGTTCGTCCCAAATTAGTCTCGTTAGTCTCATTCTATGGTTTGTCTAAGTTCGTCCTTAGAAAGAGACTAACTTGGGACGAACTTAGACAAACCGTAGAATGAGACTAACGTTTGTCTTTGTTCGTCCCAAATTAGTCTCGTTAGTCTCATTCTATGGTTTTTCTAAGTTTGTCCTTAGAAAGAGACTAACTTGGGATGAACTTAGACAAACCATAGAATGAGACTAACGTTTGTCTTTGTTCGTCCCAAGTTAGTCTCGTTAGTCTCATTCTATGGTTTGTCTAAGTCCGTCCTTAGAAAGTGACTAACTTGGGACGAACTTAGACAAACCTTACAATGAGACTAACGTTTGTCTTTGTTCGTCCCAAGTTAGTCTCGTTAGTCTCATTCTATGGTTTGTCTAAGTTCGTCCTTAGAAAGAGACTAACTTGGGACAAACTTAGACAAACCTTAGAATGAGACTAACGTTTGTCTTTGTTCATCCCAATTTAGTCTCGTTAGTCTTATTCGATGGTTTGTCTAAGTTCGTCCTTAGAAAGAGACTATCTTGGGACGAACTTAGACAAACCTTAGAATGAGACTAACGTTTGTCTTTGTTCGTCCCAAGTTAGTCACGTTAGTCTCATTCTATGGTTTGTCTAAGTTCGTCCTTAGAAAGAGACTAACTTGGGACGAACTTAGACAAACCTTATAATGAGACTAACGTTTGCCTTTGTTCGTCCCAAGTTAGTCTCCTTAGTCTCACTCTGTGGTTTGTCTAAGTTTGTCCTTAGAAAGAGACTAACTTGGGACGAACTTTGATAAACCTTAGAATGAGACTAACGTTTGTCTTTGTTCGTCCCACGTTAGTCACGTTAGTCTCATTTTAAGGTTTGTCTATGTTCGTCCTTATAAAGAGACTAACTTAGGACTAACTTAGCCAAACCTTAGAATGAGACTAACGTTTGTCTTTGTTCGTCCCAAGTTAGTCTCGTTCTATGGTTTGTCTAAGTTCGTCCTTAGAAAGAGACTAACTTGGGATGAACTTAGACAACCCTTAGAATGAGACTAACGTTTGTCTTTGTTCGTCCCAAATTAGTCTCGTTAGTCTCATTCTATGGTTTGTCTAAGTTCGTCCTTAGAAAGAGACTAACTTGGGACGAACTTAGACAAACCGTAGAATGAGACTAACGTTTGTCTTTGTTCGTCCCAAATTAGTCTCGTTAGTCTCATTCTATGGTTTTTCTAAGTTTGTCCTTAGAAAGAGACTAACTTGGGATGAACTTAGACAAACCATTGAACGAGACTAACTTGGGATGAACTTAGACAAACCTTAGAATGAGACTAACGTTTGTCTTTGTTCATCCCAAGTTAGTCTCGTTAGTCTCATTCTATGGTTTGTCTAAGTTCGTCTTTAGAAAGAGACTAACTTGGGACGAACTTAGACAAACCATTGAACGAGACTAACTTTAGATGAACTTAGACAAACCTTAGAATGTGACTAACGTTTGTCTTTGTTCGTCCCAAGTTAGTCTTGTTCAATGGTTTGTCTAAGTTCATCCTTAGAAAGAGACTAACTTGGGACGGACTTAGACAAACCTTAGAATGAGACTAACGTTTGTCTTTGTTCATCCCAAATTAGTCTCGTTAGTCTCATTCTATGGTTTGTCTAAGTTCGTCCTTAGAAAGAGACTAACTTGGGACGGACTTAGACAAACCTTAGAATGAGACTAACGTTTGTCTTTGTTCATCCCAAATTAGTCTCGTTAGTCTCATTCTATAGTTTGTCTAAGTTCATCCTTAGAAAGAGAATAACTTGGGACGGACTTAGACAAACCTTAGAATGAGACTAACGTTTGTCTTTGTTCATCCCAAATTAGTCTCGTTAGTCTCATTCGATGGTTTGTCTAAGTTCGTCCTTAGAAAGAGACTAACTTGGGACGAACTTAGACAAACCTTAGAATGAGACTAACGTTTGTCTTTGTTCGTCCCAAGTTAGTCACGTTAGTCTCATTCTATGGTTTGTCTAAGTTCGTCTTTAGAAAGAGACTAACTTGGGACGAACTTAGACAAACCATTGAACGAGACTAACTTGGGATGAACTTAGACAAACCTTAGAATGAGACTAACGTTTGTCATTGTTCGTCCCAAGTTAGTCTTGTTCAATGGTTTGTCTAAGTTCGTCTTTAGAAAGAGACTAACTTGGGACGGACTTAGACAAACCTTAGAATGAGACTAACTTTTGTCTTCGTTCATCCCAAATTAGTCTCGTTAGTCTCATTCTATGGTTTGGCTAAGTTCGTCCTTAGAAAGAGACTAACTTGGGATGAACTTAGACAAACCATAGAATGAGACTAACGTTTGTCTTTGTTCGTCCCAAGTTAGTCTCGTTAGTCTCATTCTATGGTTTGTCTAAGTTCGTCCTTAGAAAGAGACTAACTTGGGACGAACTTAGACAAACCTAAGAATGAGACTAACGTTTGTCTTTGTTCGTCCCAAGTTAGTCTCGTTAGTCACATTTTAAGATTTGTCTAAGTTCATCCTTAGAAAGAGACTAAATTGGGACGAACTTAGACGAACGTTAGAATGAGACAAACGTTTGTCTTTGTTCGTCCCAAGTTAGTCTCGTTAGTCTCATTTTAAGATTTGTCTAAGTTTGTCCTTAGAAAGAGACTAAATTGGGACGAACTTAGACAAACCTTAGAATGAGACTAACGTTTGTCTTTGTTCGTCCCAAGTTAGTCTCGTTAGTCTCATTTTAAGATTTGTCTAAGTTCGTCCTTAGAAAGAGACTAACTTGGGACGAACTTAGACAAACCTTAGAATGAGACTAACGTTTGCCTTTGTTCGTCCCAAGTTAGTCTCGTTAGTCTCATTCTATGGTTTGTCTAAGTTCGTCTTTAGAAAGAGACTAACTTGGGACGAACTTACACAAACCTTAGAATGAGACTAACGTTTGTCTTTGTTCGTCCCATGTTAGTCTCGTTCAATGGTTTGTCTAAGTTCGTCCTTAGAAAGAGACTAACTTGGGACAAACTTGGACAAGCCTTTGAATGAGACTAACGTTTGTCTTTGTTCGTCCCAAGTTAGTCTCGTTAGTCTCATTTTAAGGTTTGTTTAAGTTCGTCCTTAGAAAAAGTCTAACTTGGGACGAACTTAGACAAACATTAGAATGAGACTAACGTTTGTCTTTGTTCGTCCCAAGTTAGTCTCGTTAGTCTCATTTTAAGGTTTGTCTATGTTCGTCCTTAGAAAGAGACTAACTTAGGACTAACTTAGCCAAACCTTAGAATGAGACTAACGTTTGTCTTTGTTCGTCCCAAGTTAGTCTCGTTCTATGGTTTGTCTAAGTTCGTCCTTAGAAAGAGACTAACTTGGGACGAACTTAGACAACCCTTAGAATGAGACTAACGTTTGTCTTTGTTCGTCCCAAATTAGTCTCGTTAGTCTCATTCTATGGTTTGTCTAAGTTCGTCCTTAGAAAGAGACTAACTTGGGACGAACTTAGACAAACCGTAGAATGAGACTAACGTTTGTCTTTGTTCGTCCCAAATTAGTCTCGTTAGTCTCATTCTATGGTTTTTCTAAGTTTGTCCTTAGAAAGAGACTAACTATGGACGAACTTAGACAAAACATAGAATGAGACTAACGTTTGTCTTTGTTCGTCCCAAGTTAGTCTCGTTAGTCTCATTCTATGGTTTGTCTAAGTTCGTCCTTAGAAAGTGACTAACTTGGGACGAACTTAGACAAAAATTAGAATGAGACTAACGTTTGTCTTTGTTCGTCCCAAGTTAGTCTTGTTAGTCTCATTCTATGGTTTGTCAAAGTTCGTCCTTAGAAAGAGACTAACTTGGGATGAACTTAGACAAACCTTGGAATGAGACTAACGTTTGTCTTTGTTCATCCCAATTTAGTCTCGTTAGTCTCATTCGATGGTTTGTCTAAGTTCGTCCTTAGAAAGAGACTAACTTGGGACGAACTTAGACAAACCTTAGAATGAGACTAACGTTTGTCTTTGTTCGTCCCAAGTTAGTCACGTTAGTCTCATTCTATGGTTTGTCTAAGTTCGTCTTTAGAAAGAGACTAACTTGGGACGAACTTAGACAAACCATTGAACGAGACTAACTTGGGATGAACTTAGACAAACCTTGGAATGAGACTAACGTTTATCTTTGTTCGTCCCAAGTTAGTCTTGTTCAATGGTTTGTCTAAGTTCGTCCTTAGAAAGAGACTAACTTGGGACGGACTTAGACAAACCTTAGAATGAGACTAACGTTTGTCTTTGTTCATCCTAAATTAGTCTCGTTAGTCTCATTCTATGGTTTGGCTAAGTTCGTCCTTAGAAAGAGACTAACTTGGGATGAACTTAGACAAACCATAGAATGAGACTAACGTTTGTCTTTGTTCGTCCCAAGTTAGTCTCGTTAGTCTCATTCTATGGTTTGTCTAAGTTCGTCCTTAGAAAGAGACTAACTTGGGATGAACTTAGACAAACCTTAGAATGAGACTAACGTTTGTCTTTGTTCGTCCCAAATTAGTCTCGTTAGTCACATTTTAGGATTTGTCTAAGTTCGTCCTTAGAAAGAGACTAAATTGGGATGAACTTAGACAAACCTTAGAATGAGACTAACGTTTGTCTTTGTTCATCCCAAGTTAGTCTCGTTAGTCTCATTTTAAGATTTGTCTAAGTTCGTCCTTAGAAAGAGACTAAATTGGGACGAACTTAGACAAACCTTAGAATGAGACTAACGTTTGTCTTTGTTCGTCCCAAGTTAGTCTCGTTAGTCTCATTCTATGGTTTGTCTAAGTTCGTCCTTAGAAAGAGACTAACTTGGGACGAACTTAGACAAACCTTAGAATGAGACTAACGTTTGTCTTTGTTCATCCCAATTTAGTCTCGTTAGTCTCATTCGATGGTTTGTCTAAGTTCGTCTTTAGAAAGAGACTAACTTGGGACGAACTTAGACAAACCTTAGAATGAGACTAACGTTTGTCGTTGTTCGTCCCAAGTTAGTCACGTTAGTCTCATTCTATGGTTTGTCTAAGTTCGTCTTTAGAAAGAGACTAACTTGGGACGAACTTAGACAAACCATTGAACGAGACTAACTTGGGATGAACATAGACAAACCTTAGAATGAGACTAACGTTTGTCGTTGTTCGTCCCAAGTTAGTCTTGTTCAATGGTTAGTCTAAGTTCGTCCTTAGAAAGAGACTAACTTGAGACGGACTTAGACAAACCTTAGAATGAGACTAACGTTTGTCTTTGTTCATCCCAAATTAGTCTCGTTAGTCTCATTCTATGGTTTGTCTAAGTTCGTCCTTAGAAAGAGACTAACTTGGGACGGACTTAGACAAACCTTAGAATGAGACTAACGTTTGTCTTTGTTCATCCTAAATTAGTCTCGTTAGTCTCATTCTATGGTTTGTCTAAGTTCATCCTTAGAAAGAGACTAACTTGGGACGGACTTAGACAAACCTTAGAATGAGACTAACTTTTGTCTTTGTTCATCCCAAATTAGTCTCGTTAGTCTCATTCGATGGTTTGTCTAAGTTTGTCCTTAGAAAGAGACTAACTTGGGACGAACTTAGACAACCCTTAGAATGAGACTAACGTTTGTCTTTGTTCGTCCCAAGTTAGTCACGTTAGTCTCATTCTATGGTTTGTCTAAGTTCATCTTTAGAAAGAGACTAACTTGGGACGAACTTAGACAAACCATTGAACGAGACTAACTTGGGATGAACTGAGACAAACCTTAGAATGAGACTAACGTTTGTCTTTGTTCGTCCCAAGTTAGTCTTGTTCAATGCTTTGTCTAAGTTTGTCTTTAAAAAGAGACTAACTTGGGACGGACTTAGACAAACCTTAGAATGAGACTAACGTTTGTCTTTGTTCATCCCAAATTAGTCTCGTTAGTCTCATTCTATGGTTTGGCTAAGTTCGTCCTTAGAAAGAGACTAACTTGGGACGAACTTAGACAAACCTTAGAATGAGACTAACGTTTGTCTTTGTTCGTCCCAAGTTAGTCACGTTAGTCTCATTCTATGGTTTGTCTAAGTTCGTCTTTAGAAAGAGACTAACTTGGGACGAACTTAGACAAACCATTGAACGAGACTAACTTGGGATGAACTTAGACAAACCTTAGAATGAGACTAACGTTTGTCTTTGTTCGTCCCAAGTTAGTCTTGTTCAATGGTTTGTCTAAGTTCGTCCTTAGAAAGAGACTAACTTGGGACGGACTTAGACAAACCTTAGAATGAGACTAACGTTTGTCTTTGTTCATCCCAAATTAGTCTCGTTAGTCTCATTCTATGGTTTGGCTAAGTTCGTCCTTAGAAAGAGACTAACTTGGGATGAACTTGGACAAACCATAGAATGAGACTAACGTGTGTCTTTGTTCGTCCCAAGTTACTCTCGTTAGTCTCATTCTATGGTTTGTCTAAGTTCATCCTTAGAAAGAGACTAACTTGGGACGGACTTAGAAAAACCTTAGAATGAGACTAAAGTTTGTCTTTGTTCATCCCAAATTAGTCTCGTTAGTCTCATTCTATGGTTTGTCTAAGTTCGTCTTTAGAAAGAGACTAACTTAGGACGAACTTAGACAAACCATTGAACGAGACTAACTTGGGATGAACTTAGATAAACCTTAGAATGAGACTAACGTTTGTCTTTGTTCGTCCCAAGTTAGTCTTGTTCAATGGTTTGTCTAAGTTTGTCTTTAAAAAGAGACTAACTTGGGACGGACTTAGACAAACCTTAGAATGAGACTAACGTTTGTCTTTGTTCATCCCAAATTAGTCTCGTTAGTCTCATTCTATGGTTTGGCTAAGTTCGTCCTTAGAAAGAGACTAACTTGGGATGAACTTAGACAAACCATAGAATGAGACTAACGTTTGTCTTTGTTCGTCCCAAGTTAGTCTCGTTAGTCGCATTCTATGGTTTGCCTAAGTTCGTCCTTAGAAAGAGACTAACTTGGGACGAACTTAGACAAACCTTAGAATGAGACTAACGTTTGTCTTTGTTCGTCCCAAGTTAGTCTCGTTAGTCACATTTTAAGATTTGTCTAAGTTCGTCCTTAGAAAGAGACTAAATTGGGACGAACTTAGACAAACCTTAGAATGAGACTAACGTTTGTCTTTGTTCGTCCCAAGTTAGTCTCGTTAGTCTCATTCTATGGTTTGTCTAAGTTCGTCCTTAGAAAGAGACTAACTTGGGACGAACTTAGACAAACCTTAGAATGAGACTAACGTTTGTCTTTGTTCATCCCAATTTAGTCTCGTTAGTCTCATTCGATGGTTTGTCTAAGTTCGTCCTTAGAAAGAGACTAACTTGGGACGAACTTAGACAAACCTTGGAATGAGACTAACGTTTGTCTTTGTTCGTCCCAAGTTAGTCACGTTAGTCTCATTCTATGGTTTGTCTAAGTTCGTCTTTAGAAAGAGACTAACTTGGGACGAACTTAGACAAACCATTGAACGAGACTAACTTGGGATGAACTTAGACAAACCTTAGAATGAGACTAACGTTTGTCGTTGTTCGTCCCAAGTTAGTCTTGTTCAATGGTTAGTCTAAGTTCGTCCTTAGAAAGAGACTAACTTGGGACGGACTTAGACAAACCTTAGAATGAGACTAACGTTTGTCTTTGTTCATCCCAAATAAGTCTCGTTAGTCTCATTCTATGGTTTGTCTAAGTTCGTCCTTAGAAAGAGACTAACTTGGGACGGACTTAGACAAACCTTAGAATGAGACTAACGTTTGTCTTTGTTAATCCCAAATTAGTCTCGTTAGTCTCATTCTATGGTTTGTCTAAGTTCGTCCTTAGAAAGAGACTAACTTGGGACGGACTTAGACAAACCTTAGAATGAGACTAACGTTTGTCTTTGTTCATCCCAAATTAGTCTCGTTAGTCTCATTCAATGGTTTGTCTAAGTTCGTCCTTAGAAAGAGACTAACTTGGGACGAACTTAGACAACCCTTAGAATGAGACTAACGTTTGTCATTGTTCGTCCCAAGTTAGTCACGTTAGTCTCATTCTATGGTTTGTCTAAGTTCGTCTTTAGAAAGAGACTAACTTGGGACGAACTTAGACAAACCATTGAACGAGACTAACTTGGGATGAACTGAGACAAACCTTAGAATGAGACTAACGTTTGTCTTTGTTCGTCCCAAGTTAGTCTTGTTCAATGGTTTGTCTAAGTTCGTCTTTAGAAGGAGACTAACTTGGGACGACTTAGACAAACCTTAGAATGAGACTAACGTTTGTCTTCGTTCATCCCAAATTAGTCTCGTTAGTCTCATTCTATGGTTTGGCTAAGTTCGTCCTTAGAAAGAGACTAACTTGGGATGAACTTAGACAAACCATAGAATGAGACTAACGTTTGTCTTTGTTCGTCCCACGTTAGTCTCGTTAGTCTCATTCTATGGTTTGTCTAAGTTCGTCCTTAGAAAGAGACTAACTTGGGACGAACTTAGACAAACCTTAGAATGAGACTAACGTTTGTCTTTGTTCGTCCCAAGTTAGTCTCGTTAGTCACATTTTAAGATTTGTCTAAGTTCGTCCTTAGAAAGAGACAAAATTGGGACGAACTTAGACAAACCTTAGAATGAGACTAACGTTTGTCTTTGTTCGTCCCAAGTTAGTCTCGTTAGTCTCATTTTAAGATTTGTCTAAGTTCGTCCTTTGAAAGAGACTAAATTGGGACGAACTTAGACAAACCTTAGAATGAGACTAACGTTTGTCTTTGTTCGTCCCAAGTTAGTCTCGTTAGTCTCATTTTAAGATTTGTCTAAGTTCGTCCTTAGAAAGAGACTAACTTGGGACGAACTTAGACAAACCTTAGAATGAGACTAACGTTTGCCTTTGTTCGTCCCAAGTTAGTCTCGTTAGTCTCATTCTATGGTTTGTCTAAGTTCGTCTTTAGAAAGAGACTAACTTGGGACGAACTTACACAAACCTTAGAATGAGACTAACGTTTGTCTTTGTTCGTCCCAAGTTAGTCTCGTTCAATGGTTTGTCTAAGTTCGTCCTTAGAAAGAGACTAACTTGGGAAAAACTTGGACAAGCCTTTGAATGAGACAAACGTTTGTCTTTGTTCGTCCCAAGTTAGTCTCGTTAGTCTCATTTTAAGGTTTGTTTAAGTTCGTCCTTAGAAAAAGACTAACTTGGGACGAACTTAGACAAACATTAGAATGAGACTAACGTTTGTCTTTGTTCATCCCAAGTTAGTCTCGTTAGTCTCATTTGAAGGTTTGGTAATGTTCGTCCTTAGAAAGAGACTAACTTAGGACTAACTTAGCCAAACCTTAGAATGAGACTAACGTTTGTCTTTGTTCGTCCCAAGTTAGTCTCGTTCTATGGTTTGTCTAAGTTCGTCCTTAGAAAGAGACTAACTTGGGACGAACTTACACAACCCTTAGAATGAGACTAACGTTTGTCTTTGTTCGTCCCAAATTAGTCTCGTTAGTCTCATTCTTTGGTTTGTCTAAGTTCGTCCTTAGAAAGAGACTAACTTGGGACGAACTTGGACAAACCGTAGAATGAGACTAACGTTTGTCTTTGTTCGTCCCAAATTAGTCTCGTTAGTCTCATTCTATGGTTTTTCTAAGTTTGTCCTTAGAAAGAGACTAACTTGGGACGAACTCAGACAAAACATAGAATGAGACTAACGTTTGTCTTTGTTCGTCCCAAGTTAGTCTCGTTAGTCTCATTCTATGGTTTGTCTAAGTTCGTCCTTAGAAAGTGACTAACTGGGGCTGAACTTAGACAAACCTTAGAATGAGACTAACGTTTGTCTTTGTTCGTCCCAAGTTAGTCTCGTTAGTCTCATTCTATGGTTTGTCTAAGTTCGTCCTTAGAAAGAGACTAACTTGGGACGAACTTAGACAAACGTTAGAATGAGACTAACGTTTGTCTTTGTTCATCCCAATTTAGTCTCGTTAGTCTCATTCGATGGTTTGTCTAAGTTCATCCTTAGAAAGAGACTAACTTGGGACGAACTTAGACAAACCTTAGAATGAGACTAACGTTTGTCTTTGTTCGTCCCAAGTTAGTCACGTTAGTCTCATTCTATGGTTTGTCTAAGTTCGTCTTTAGAAAGAGACTAACTTGGGACGAACTTAGACAAACCGTTGAACGAGACTAACTTCGGATGAACTTAGACAAACCTTAGAATGAGACTAACGTTTGTCTTTGTTCGTCCCAAGTTAGTCTTGTTCAATGGTTTGTCTAAGTTCGTCCTTAGAAAGAGACTAACTTGGGACGGACTTAGACAAACCTTAGAATGAGACTAACGTGTGTCTTTGTTCGTCCCAAGTTAGTCTCGCTAGTCTCATTCTATGGTTTGTCTAAGTTCGTCCTTAGAAAGAGAATAACTTGGGACGGACTTAGAAAAACCTTAGAATGAGACTAACGTTTGTCTTTGTTCATCCCAAATTAGTCTCGTTAGTCTCATTCTATGGTTTGGCTAAGTTCGTCCTTAGAAAGAGACTAACTTGGGATGAACTTAGACAAACCTTAGAATGAGACTAACGTTTGTCTTTGTTCATCCCAATTTAGTCTCGTTAGTCTCATTTGATGGTTTGTCTAAGTTCGTCCTTAGAAAGAGACTAACTTGGGATGAACTTAGACAAACCATAGAATGAGACTAACGTTTGTCTTTGTTCGTCCCAAGTTAGTCTCGTTAGTCACATTTTAAGATTTGTCTAAGTTCGTCCTTAGAAAGAGACTAAATTTGGATGAACTTAGACAAACCTTAGAATGAGACTAACGTTTGTCTTTGTTCATCCCAAGTTAGTCTCGTTAGTCTCATTTTAAGATTTGTCTAAGTTCATCCTTAGAAAGAGACTAAATTGGGACGAACTTAGACAAACCTTAGAATGAGACTAACGTTTGTCTTTGTTCGTCCCAAGTTAGTCTCGTTAGTCTCATTTTAAGATTTGTCTAAGTTCGTCCTTAGAAAGAGACAAACTTTGGACGAACTTAGACAAACCTTAGAATGAGACTAACGTTTGTCTTTGTTCGTCCCAAGTTAGTCTCGTTAGTCTCATTCTATTGTTTGTCTAAGTTCGTCTTTAGAAAGAGACTAACTTGGGACGAACTTACACAAGTTAGTCTCATTAGTCTCATTTTAAGGCTTGTTTAAGTTCGTCCTTAGAAAAAGACTAACTTGGGACGAACTTAGAGAAACATTAGAATGAGCCTAACGTTTGTCTTTGTTCGTCCAAAGTTAGTCTCGTTAGTCTCATTTTAAGATTTGTCTAAGTTCGTCCTTAGAAAGAGACTAAATTGGGACGAATTTAGACAAACCTTAGAATGAGACTAACGTTTGTCTTTGTTCGTCCCATGTTAGTCTCGTTAGTCTCATTTTAAGATTTGTCTTAGTTCGTCCTTAGAAAGAGACTAACTTGGGACGAACTTAGACAAACCTTAGAATGAGACTAACGTTTCTCTTTGTTCGTCCCAAGTGAGTCTCGTTAGTCTTATTCTATGGTTTGTTTAAGTTCGTCCTTAGAAAGAGACTAACTTGGGACGAACTTAGACAAACCTTAGAATGAGACTAACGTTTGTCTTTGTTCATCCCAAGTTAGTCTCGTTAGTCTCATTTTAAGGTTTGTCTAAGTTCGTCCTTAGAAAGAGACTAACTTGGAACGAACTTAGACAAACTTTAGAATGAGACTAACGTTTGTCTTTGTTCGTCCCAAGTTAGTCTCGTTAGTCTCATTTTAAGGTTTGTCTAAGTTCGTCCTTAGAAAGAGACTAACTTGGGACGAACTTAGACAAACCTTAAAATGAGTCTAACGTTTGTCTTTGTTCGTCCCATGTCTGTCTCGTTAGTCTCATGCTATGGTTTGTCTAAGTTCGTCCTTAGAAAGAGACTAACTTGGGACGAACTTAGACAAACCTGAGAATGAGACTAACGTTTGTCTTTGTTCGTCCCAAGTTAATCTCGTTAGTCTCATTTTAAGGTTTGTCTAAGTTCGTCCTTAGAAAGAGACTAACCTGGGACGAACTTAGACAAACCTTAGAATGAGACTAACGTTTGTCTTTGTTCGTCCCAAGTTAGTCTCGTTAGTCTCATGCTATGGTTTGTCTAAGTTCAGCCTTAGAAAGAGACTAACTTGGGACGAACTTAGACAAACCTTAGAATGAGACTAACGTTAGTCTTTGTTCGTCCCAAGTTAGTCTCGTTAGTCTCATTTTAAGGTTTGTCTAAGTTCGTCCTTAGAAAGAGACTAACTTGGGACGAACTTAGACAAACTTTAGAATGAGACTAACGTTTGTCTTTGTTCGTCCCAAGTTAGTCTCGTTAGTCTCATTCTATGGTTTGTGTAAGTTCGTCCTTAGAAAGAGACTAACTTGGGACGAACTTAGACAAACCTTAGAATGAGACTAACGTTTGTCTTTGTTTGTCCCAAGTTAGTCACGTTAGTCTCATTCTATGGTTTGTCTAAGTTCGTCTTTAGAAAGAGACTAACTTGGGACGAACTTAGACAAACAATTGAACGAGACTAATTTGGGACGAACTTACACAAACCTTAGAATGAGACTAACGTTTGTCTTTGTTCGTCCCAAGTTAGTCTCTTTAGTCTCATTTTAAGGTTTGTCTAAGTTCGTCCTTAGAAAGAGACTAACTTGGGACGAACTTAGACAAACTTTAGAATGAGACTAACGTTTGTCTTTGTTCGTCCCAAGTTAGTCTCGTTAGTCTCATTCTATGGTTTGTCTAAGTTCGTCCTTAGAAAGAGACTAACTTGGGACGAACTTAGACAAACCTTAGAATGAGACTAACGTTTGTCTTTGTTCATCCCAATTTAGTCTCGTTAGTCTCATTCGATGGTTTGTCTAAGTTCGTCCTTAGAAAGAGACTAACTTGGGACGAACTTAGACAAACCTTAGAATGAGACTAACGTTTGTCTTTGTTTGTCCCAAGTTAGTCACGTTAGTCTCATTCTATGGTTTGTCTAAGTTCGTCTTTAGAAAGAGACTAACTTGGGACGAACTTAGACAAACCATTGAACGAGACTAACTTGGGATGAACTTAGACAAACCTTAGAATGAGACTAACGTTTGTCTTTGTTTGTCCCAAGTTAGTCTTGTTCAATGGTTTGTCTAAGTTCGTCCTTAGAAAGAGACTAACTTGGGACGGACTTAGACAAACCTTAGAATGAGACTAACGTTTGTCTTTGTTCATCCCAAATTAGTCTCGTTAGTCTCATTCTATGGTTTGGCTAAGTTCGTCCTTAGAAAGAGACTAACTTGGGATGAACTTAGACAAACCATAGAATGAGACTAACGTTTGTCTTTGTTCGTCCCAAGTTAGTCTCGTTAGTCTCATTCTATGGTTTGTCTAAGTTCGTCCTTAGAAAGAGACTAACTTGGGACGGACTTAGACAAACCTTAGAATGAGACTACGGTTTGTCTTTGTTCATCGCAAATTAGTCTCGTTAGTCTCATTCTATGGTTTGGCTAAGTTCGTCCTTAGAAAGAGACTAACTTGGGACGAACTTAGACAAGCCATAGAATGAGAATAACGTTTGTCTTTGTTCGTCCCAAGTTAGTCTCGTTAGTCTCATTCTATGGTTTGTCTAAGTTCGTCCTTAGAAAGAGACTAACTTGGGACAGACTTAGACAAACCTTAGAATGAGACTAACGTTTGTCTTTGTTCATCGCAAATTAGTCTCGTTAGTCTCATTCTATGGTTTGGCTAAGTTCGTCCTTAGAAAGAGACTAACTTGGGACGAACTTAGACAAACCTTAGAATGAGACTAACGTTTGTCTTTGTTCGTCCCAAGTTAGTCACGTTAGTCTCATTCTATGGTTTGTCTAAGTTTGTCTTTAGAAAGAGACTAACTTGGGACGAACTTAGACAAACCATTGAACGAGACTAACTTGGGATGAACTTAGACAAACCTTAGAATTAGACTAACGTTTGTCTTTGTTCGTCCAAAGTTAGTCTTGTTCAATGGTTTGTCTAAGTTCGTCTTTAGAAAGAGACTAACTTGGGACGGACTTAGACAAACCTTAGAATGAGACTAACGTTTGTCTTCGTTCATCCCAAATTAGTCTCGTTAGTCTCATTCTATGGTTTATCTAAGTTCGTCCTTAGAAAGAGACTAACTTGGGATGAACTTAGACAAACCATAGAATTAGACTAACGTTTGTCTTTGTTCGTCCCAAGTTAGTCTCGTTAGTCTCATTCTATGGTTTGTCTAAGTTTGTCCTTAGAAAGAGACTAACTTGGGACGAACTTAGACAAACCTTAGAATGAGACTAACGTTTGTCTTTGTTCGTCCCAAGTTAGTCTCGTTAGTCACATTTTAAGATTTGTCTAAGTTCGTCCTTAGAAAGAGACTAAATTGGGACGAACTTAGACAAACCTTAGAATGAGACTAACGTTTGTCTTTGTTCGTCCCAAGTTAGTCTCGTTAGTCTCATTTTAAGATTTGTCTAAGTTCGTCCTTAGAAAGAGACTAAATTGGGACGAACTTAGACAAACCTTAGAATGAGACTAACGTTTGTCTTTGTTCGTCCCAAGTTAGTCTAGTTAGTCTCATTTTATGATTTGTCTAAGTTCGTCCTTAGAAAGAGACTAACTTGGGATGAACTTAGACAAACCTTAGAATGAGACTAACGTTTGCCTTTGTTCGTCCCAAGTTAGTCTCGTGAGTCTCATTCTATGGTTTGTCTAAGTTCGTCTTTAGAAAGAGACTAACTCGGGACGAACTTACACAAACCTTAGAATGAGACTAACGTTTGTCTTTGTTCGTCCCAAGTTAGTCTCGTTCAATGGTTTGTCTAAGTTCGTCCTTAGAAAGAGACTAACTTGGGACAAACTTGGACAAGCCTTTGAATGAGACTAACGTTTGTCTTTGTTCGTCCCAAGTTAGTCTCGTTAGTCTCATTTTAAGGTTTGTTTAAGTTCGTCCTTAGAAAAAGACTAACTTGGGACGAACTTAGACAAAAATTAGAATGAGACTAACGTTTGTCTTTGTTCGTCCCAAGTTAGTCTCGTTAGTCTCATTTTAAGGTTTGTCTATGTTCGTCCTTAGAAAGAGACTAACTTAGGACTAACTTAGCCAAACCTTAGAATGAGACTAACGTTTGTCTTTGTTCGTCCCAAGTTAGTCTCGTTCTATGGTTTGTCTAAGTTCGTCCTTAGAAAGAGACTAACTTTGGACGAACTTAGACATCCCATAGAATGAGACTAACGTTTGTCTTTGTTCGTCCCAAATTAGTCTCGTTAGTCTCATTCTATGGTTTGTCTAAGTTCGTCCTTAGAAAGAGACTAACTTGGGACGAACTTAGACAAACCGTAGAACGAGACTAACGTTTGTCTTTGTTCGTCCCAAATTAGTCTCGTTAGTCTCATTCTATGGTTTTTCTAAGTTTGTCCTTAGAAAGAGACTAACTTGGGACGAACTTAGACAAACCTTAGAATGAGACTAACGTTTGTCTTTGTTCGTCCCAAGTTAGTCTCGTTAGTCACATTTTAAGATTTGTCTAAGTTCGTCCTTAGAAAGAGACTAAATTGGGACGAACTTAGACAAACCTTAGAATGAGACTAACGTTTGTCTTTGTTCGTCCCAAGTTAGTCTCGTTAGTCTCATTTTAAGATTTGTCTAAGTTCGTCCTTAGAAAGAGACTAAATTGGGACGAACTTAGACAAACCTTAGAATGAGACTAACGTTTGTCTTTGTTCGTCCCAAGTTAGTCTAGTTAGTCTCATTTTATGATTTGTCTAAGTTCGTCCTTAGAAAGAGACTAACTTGGGATGAACTTAGACAAACCTTAGAATGAGACTAACGTTTGCCTTTGTTCGTCCCAAGTTAGTCTCGTTAGTCTCATTCTATGGTTTGTCTAAGTTCGTCTTTAGAAAGAGACTAACTCGGGACGAACTTACACAAACCTTAGAATGAGACTAACGTTTGTCTTTGTTCGTCCCAAGTTAGTCTCGTTCAATGGTTTGTCTAAGTTCGTCCTTAGAAAGAGACTAACTTGGGACAAACTTGGACAAGCCTTTGAATGAGACTAACGTTTGTCTTTGTTCGTCCCAAGTTAGTCTCGTTAGTCTCATTTTAAGGTTTGTTTAAGTTCGTCCTTAGAAAAAGACTAACTTGGGACGAACTTAGACAAAAATTAGAATGAGACTAACGTTTGTCTTTGTTCGTCCCAAGTTAGTCTCGTTAGTCTCATTTTAAGGTTTGTCTATGTTCGTCCTTAGAAAGAGACTAACTTAGGACTAACTTAGCCAAACCTTAGAATGAGACTAACGTTTGTCTTTGTTCGTCCCAAGTTAGTCTCGTTCTATGGTTTGTCTAAGTTCGTCCTTAGAAAGAGACTAACTTTGGACGAACTTAGACATCCCATAGAATGAGACTAACGTTTGTCTTTGTTCGTCCCAAATTAGTCTCGTTAGTCTCATTCTATGGTTTGTCTAAGTTCGTCCTTAGAAAGAGACTAACTTGGGACGAACTTAGACAAACCGTAGAACGAGACTAACGTTTGTCTTTGTTCGTCCCAAATTAGTCTCGTTAGTCTCATTCTATGGTTTTTCTAAGTTTGTCCTTAGAAAGAGACTAACTTGGGACGAACTTAGACAAACCTTAGAATGAGACTAACGTTAGTCTTTGTTCGTCCCAAGTTAGTCTCGTTAGTCTAATTTTAAGGTTTGTCTAAGTTCGTCCTTAGAAAGAGACTAACTTGGGACGAACTTAGACAAACTTTAGAATGAGACTAACGTTTGTCTTTGTTCGTCCCAAGTTAGTCTCGTTAGTCTCATTCTATGGTTTGTCTAAGTTCGTCCTTAGAAAGAGACTAACTTGGGACGAACTTTGACAAACCTTAGAATGATACTAACGTTTGTCTTTGTTCATCCCAATTTAGTCTCGTTAGTCTCATTCGATGGTTTGTCTAAGTTCGTCCTTAGAAAGAGACTAACTTGGGACGAACTTAGACAAACCTTAGAATGAGACTAACGTTAGTCTTTGTTCGTCCCAAGTTAGTCTCGTTAGTCACATTTTAAGATTTGTCTAAGTTCGTCCTTAGAAAGAGACTAAATTGGGACGAACTTAGACAAACCTTAGAATGAGACTAACGTTTGTCTTTGTTCGTCCCAAGTTAGTCTCGTTAGTCTCATTTTAAGATTTGTCTAAGTTCGTCCTTAGAAAGAGACTAAATTGGGACGAACTTAGACAAACCTTAGAATGAGACTAACGTTTGTCTTTGTTCGTCCCAAGTTAGTCTAGTTAGTCTCATTTTAAGATTTGTCTAAGTACGTCCTTAGAAAGAGACTAACTTGGGACGAACTTAGACAAACCTTAGAATGAGACTAACGTTTGCCTTTGTTCGTCCCAAGTTAGTCTCGTTAGTCTCATTCTATGGTTTGTCTAAGTTCGTCTTTAGAAAGAGACTAACTCGGGACGAACTTACACAAACCTTAGAATGAGACTAACGTTTGTCTTTGTTCGTCCCAAGTTAGTCTCGTTCAATGGTTTGTCTCAGTTCGTCCTTAGAAAGAGACTAACTTGGGACAAACTTGGACAAGCCTTTGAATGAGACTAACGTTTGTCTTTGTTCGTCCCAAGTTAGTCTCGTTAGTCTCATTTTAAGGTTTGTTTAAGTTCGTCCTTAGAAAAAGACTAACTTGGGACGAACTTAGACAAAAATTAGAATGAGACTAACGTTTGTCTTTGTTCGTCCCAAGTTAGTCTCGTTAGTCTCATTTTAAGGTTTGTCACTGTTCGTCCTTAGAAAGAGACTAACTTAGGACTAACTTAGCCAAACCTTAGAATGAGACTAACGTTTGTCTTTGTTAGTCCCAAGTTAGTCTCGTTCTATGGTTTGTCTAAGTTCGTCCTTAGAAAGAGACTAACTTTGGACGAACTTAGACATCCCATAGAATGAGACTAACGTTTGTCTTTGTTCGTCCCAAATTAGTCTCGTTAGTCTCATTCTATGGTTTGTCTAAGTTCGTCCTTAGAAAGAGACTAACTTGGGACGAACTTAGACAAACCGTAGAACGAGACTAACGTTTGTCTTTGTTCGTCCCAAATTAGTCTCGTTAGTCTCATTCTATGGTTTTTCTAAGTTTGTCCTTAGAAAGAGACTAACTTGGGACGAACTTAGACAAACCTTAGAATGAGACTAACGTTAGTCTTTGTTCGTCCCAAGTTAGTCTCGTTAGTCTCATTTTAAGGTTTGTCTAAGTTCGTCCTTAGAAAGAGACTAACTTGGGACGAACTTAGACAAACTTTAGAATGAGACTAACGTTTGTCTTTGTTCGTCCCAAGTTAGTCTCGTTAGTCTCATTCTATGGTTTGTCTAAGTTCGTCCTTAGAAAGAGACTAACTTGGGACGAACTTTGACAAACCTTAGAATGAGACTAACGTTTGTCTTTGTTCATCCCAATTTAGTCTCGTTAGTCTCATTCGATGGTTTGTCTAAGTTCGTCCTTAGAAAGAGACTAACTTGGGACGAACTTAGACAAACCTTAGAATGAGACTAACGTTAGTCTTTGTTCGTCCCAAGTTAGTCTCGTTAGTCACATTTTAAGATTTGTCTAAGTTCGTCCTTAGAAAGAGACTAAATTGGGACGAACTTAGACAAACCTTAGAATGAGACTAACGTTTGTCTTTGTTCGTCCCAAGTTAGTCTCGTTAGTCTCATTTTAAGATTTGTCTAAGTTCGTCCTTAGAAAGAGACTAAATTGGGACGAACTTAGACAAACCTTAGAATGAGACTAACGTTTGTCTTTGTTCGTCCCAAGTTAGTCTAGTTAGTCTCATTTTAAGATTTGTCTAAGTTCGTCCTTAGAAAGAGACAAACTTGGGACGAACTTAGACAAACCTTAGAATGAGACTAACGTTTGCCTTTGTTCGTCCCAAGTTAGTCTCGTTAGTCTCATTCTATGGTTTGTCTAAGTTCGTCTTTAGAAAGAGACTAACTCGGGACGAACTTACACAAACCATAGAATGAGACTAACGTTTGTCTTTGTTCGTCCCAAGTTAGTCTCGTTCAATGGTTTGTCTAAGTTCGTCCTTAGAAAGAGACTAACTTGGGACAAACTTGGACAAGCCTTCGAATGAGACTAACGTTTGTCTTTGTTCGTCCCAAGTTAGTCTCGTTAGTCTCATTTTAAGGTTTGTTTAAGTTCGTCCTTAGAAAAAGACTAACTTGGGACGAACTTAGACAAAAATTAGAATGAGACTAACGTTTGTCTTTGTTCGTCCCAAGTTAGTCTCGTTAGTCTCATTTTAAGGTTTGTCTATGTTCGTCCTTAGAAAGAGACTAACTTAGGACTAACTTAGCCAAACCTTAGAATGAGACTAACGTTTGTCTTTGTTCGTCCCAAGTTAGTCTCGTTCTATGGTTTGTCTAAGTTCGTCCTTAGAAAGAGACTAACTTTGGACGAACTTAGACATCCCATAGAATGAGACTAACGTTTGTCTTTGTTCGTCCCAAATTAGTCTCGTTAGTCTCATTTTATGGTTTGCCTAAGTTCGTCCTTAGAAAGAGACTAACTTGGGGCGAACTTAGACAAACCGTAGAACGAGACTAACGTTTGTCTTTGTTCGTCCCAAATTAGTCTCGTTAGTCTCATTCTATGGTTTTTCTAAGTTTGTCCTTAGAAAGAGACTAACTTGGGACGAACTTAGACAAACCTTAGAATGAGACTAACGTTAGTCTTTGTTCGTCCCAAGTTAGTCTCGTTAGTCTCATTTTAAGGTTTGTCTAAGTTCGTCCTTAGAAAGAGACTAACTTGGGACGAACTTAGACAAACTTTGGAATGAGACTAACGTTTGACTTTGTTCGTCCCAAGTTAGTCTCGTTAGTCTCATTCTATGGTTTGTCTAAGTTCGTCCTTAGAAAGAGACTAACTTGGGACGAACTTTGACAAACCTTAGAATGAGACTAACGTTTGTCTTTGTTCATCCCAATTTAGTCTCGTTAGTCTCATTCGATGGTTTGTCTAAGTTCGTCCTTAGAAAGAGACTAACTTGGGACGAACTTAGACAAACCTTAGAATGAGACTAACGTTTGTCTTTGTTCGTCCCAAGTTAGTCACGTTAGTCTCATTCTATGGTTTGTCTAAGTTCGTCTTTAGAAAGAGACTTACTTGGGACGAACTTAGACAAACCATTGAACGAGACTAACTTGGGATGAACTTAGACAAACCTTAGAATGAGACTAACGTTTGTCTTTGTTCGTCCCAAGTTAGTCTTGTTCAATGGTTTGTCTAAGTTCGTCCTTAGAAAGAGTTTAACTTGGGACGGACTTAGACAAACCTTAGAATGAGACTAACGTTTGTCTTTGTTCATCCCAAATTAGTCTCGTTAGTCTCATTCTATGGTTTGGCTAAGTTCGTCCTTAGAAAGAGACTTACTTAACTTGGGACGGACTTAGACAAACCTTTGAATGAGACTAACTTTTGTCTTTGTTCATCCCAAATTAGTCTCGTTAGTCTCATTCTATGGTTTGGCTAAGTTCGTCCTTAGAAAGAGACTTACTTGGGATGAACTTAGACAAACCATAGAATGAGACTAACGTTTGTCTTTGTTCGTCCCAAGTTAGTCTCGTTAGTCTCATTCTATGGTTTGTCTAAGTTCGTCCTTAGAAAGAGACTAACTTAGGACGGACTTAGACAAACCTTAGAATGAGACTAACGTTTGTCTTTGTTCATCCCAAATTAGTCTCGTTAGTCTCATTCTATGGTTTGGCTAAGTTCGTCCTTAGAAAGAGACTAACTTGGGACGAACTTAGACAAACCTTAGAATGAGACTAACATTTGTCTTTGTTCGTCCCAAGTTAGTCACGTTAGTCTCATTCTATGGTTTGTCTAAGTTCGTCTTTAGAAAGAGACTAACTTGGGACGAACTTAGACAAACCATTGAACGAGACTAACTTGGAATGAACTTAGACAAACCTTAGAATGAGACTAACGTTTGTCTTTGTTCGTCCCAAGTTAGTCTTGTTCAATTGTTTGTCTAAGTTCGTCTTTAGAAAGAGACTAACTTGGGACGGACTTAGACAAACCTTAGAATGAGACTAACGTTTGTCTTCGTTCATCCCAAATTAGTCTCGTTAGTCTCATTCTATGGTTTGGCTAAGTTCGTCCTTAGAAAGAGACTAACTTGGGATGAACTTAGACAAACCATAGAATGAGACTAACCTTTGTCTTTGTTCGCCCCAAGTTAGTCTCGTTAGTCTCATTCTATGGTTTGTCTAAGTTCGTCCTTAGAAAGAGACTAACTTGGGACGAACTTAGACAAACCTTAGAATGAGACTAACGTTTGTCTTTGTTCGTCCCAAGTTAGTCTCGTTAGTGACATTTTATGATTTGTCTAAGTTCGTCCTTAGAAAGAGACTAAATTGGGACGAACTTAGACAAACCTTAGAATGAGACTAACGTTTGTCTTTGTTCGTCCCAAGTTAGTCTCGTTAGTCTCATTTTAAGATTTGTCTAAGTTCGTCCTTAGAAAGAGACTAAATTGGGACGAACTTAGACAAACCTTAGAATGAGACTAACGTTTGTCTTTGTTCGTCCCAAGTTAGTCTCGTTAGTCTCATTTTAAGATTTGTCTAAGTTCGTCCTTAGAAAGAGACTAACTTGGGACGAACTTAGACAAACCTTAGAATGAGACTAACGTTTGCCTTTGTTCGTCCCAAGTTAGTCTCGTTAGTCTCATTCTATGGTTTGTCTAAGTTCGTCTTTAGAAAGAGACTAACTTGGGACGAACTTACACAAACCTTAGAATGAGACTAACGTTTGTCTTTGTTCGTCCCAAGTTAGTCTCGTTCAATGGTTTGTCTAAGTTCGTCCTTAGAAAGAGACTAACTTGGGACAAACTTCGACAAGCCTTTGAATGAGACTAACGTTTGTCTTTGTTCGTCCCAAGTTAGTCTCGTTAGTCTCATTTTAAGGTTTGTTTAAGTTCGTCCTTAGAAAAAGACTAACTTGGGACGAACTTAGACAAAAACTAGAATGAGACTAACGTTTGTCTTTGTTCGTCCCAAGTTAGTCTCGTTAGTCTCATTTTAAGGTTTGTCTATGTTCGTCCTTAGAAAGAGACTAACTTAGGACTAACTTAGCCAAACCTTAGAATGAGACTAACGTTTGTCTTTGTTCGTCCCAAGTTAGTCTCGTTCTACGGTTTGTCTAAGTTCGTCCTTAGAAAGAGACTAACTTGGGACGAACTTAGACATCCCTTAGAATGAGACTAACGTTTGTCTTTGTTCATCCCAAATTAGTCTCGTTAGTCTCATTCTATGGTATGTCTAAGTTCGTCCTTAGAAAGAGACTAACTTGGGACAAACTTAGACAAACCGTAGAACGAGACTAACGTTTGTCTTTGTTCGTCCCAAATTAGTCTCGTTAGTCTCATTCTATGGTTTTTCTAAGTTTGTCCTTAGAAAGAGACTAACTTGGGACGAACTTAGACAAACCATAGAATGAGACTAACGTTTGTCTTTGTTCGTCCCAAGTTAGTCTCGTTAGTCTCATTCTATGGTTTGTCTAAGTTCGTCCTTAGAAAGTGACTAACTTGGGAAGAACTTAGACAAACCTTAGAATGAGACTAACGTTTGTCTTTGTTCGTCCCAAGTTAGTCTCGTTAGTCTCATTCTATGGTTTGTCTAAGTTCGTCCTTAGAAAGAGACTAACTTGGGACGAACTTAGACAAACCTTAGAATGAGACTAACGTTTGTCTTTGTTCATCCCAATTTAGTGTCGTTAGTCTCATTCGATGGTTTGTCTAAGTTCGTCCTTAGAAAGAGACTAACTTGGGACGAACTTAGACAAACCTTAGAATGAGACTAACGTTTGTCTTTGTTCGTCCCAAGTTAGTCACGTTAGTCTCATTCTATGGTTTGTCTAAGTTCATCTTTAGAAAGAGACTAACTTGGGACGAACTTAGACAAACCATTGAACGAGACTAAATTGGGATGAACTTAGACAAACCTTAGAATGAGACTAACGTTTGTCTTTGTTCGTCCCAAGTTAGTCTTGTTCAATGGTTTGTCTAAGTTCGTCCTTAGAAAGAGACTAACTTGGGACGGACTTAGACAAACCTTAGAATGAGACTAACGTTTGTCTTTGTTCATCCCAAATTAGTCTCGTTAGTCTCATTCTATGGTTTGTCTAAGTTCGTCCTTAGAAAGAGACTAACTTGGGACGTACTTAGACAAACCTTAGAATGAGACTAACGTTTGTCTTTGTTCTTCCCAAATTAGTCTCGTTAGGCTCATTCTATGGTTTGTCTAAGTTCATCCTTAGAAAGAGACTAACTCGGGACGGACTTAGACAAACCTTAGAACGAGACTAACGTTTGTCTTTGTTCATCCCAAATTAGTCTCGTTAGTCTCATTCGATGGTTTGTCTAAGTTCGTCCTTAGAAAGAGACTAACTTGGGACGAACTTAGACAAACCTTAGAATGAGTCTAACGTTTGTCTTTGTTTCCCAAGTTAGTCACGTTAGTCTCATTCTATGGTTTGTCTAAGTTCGTCTTTAGAAAGAGACTAACTTGGGACGAACTTAGACAAACCATTGAACGAGACTAACTTGGGATGAACTTAGACAAACCTTAGAATGAGACTAACGTTTGTCTTTGTTCGTCCCTAGTTAGTCTTGTTCAATGGTTTGTCTAAGTTCGTCTTTAGAAAGAGACTAACTTGGGACGGACTTAGACAAACCTTAGAATGAGACTAACGTTTGTCTTCGTTCATTCCAAATTAGTCTCGTTAGTCTCATTCTATGGTTTGGCTAAGTTCGTCCTTAGAAAGAGACTAACTTGGGATGAACTTAGACAAACCATAGAATGAGACTAACGTTCGTCTTTGTTCGTCCCAAGTTAGTCTCGTTAGTCTCATTCTATGGTTTGTCTAAGTTCGTCCTTAGAAAGAGACTAACTTGGGACGAACTTAGACAAACCTTAGAATGAGACTAACGTTTGTCTTTGTTCGTCCCAAGTTAGTCTCGTTAGTCACATTTTAAGATTTGTCTAAGTTCGTCCTTAGAAAGAGACTAAATTGGGACGAACTTAGACAAACCTTAGAATGAGACTAACGTTTGTCTTTGTTCGTCCCAAGTTAGTCTCGTTAGTCTCATTTTAAGATTTGTTTAAGTTCGTCCTTAGAAAGAGACTAAATTGGGACGAACTTAGACAAACCTTAGAATGAGACTAACGTTTGTCTTTGTTCGTCCCAAGTTAGTCTCGTTAGTCTCATTTTAAGATTTGTCTAAGTTTGTCCTTAGAAAGAGACTAACTTGGGACGAAGTTAGACAAACCTTAGAATGAGACTAACGTTTGCCTTTGTTCGTCCCAAGTTAGTCTCGTTAGTCTCATTCTATGGTTTGTCTAAGTTCGTCTTTAGAAAGAGACTAACTTGGGACGAACTTACACAAACCTTAGAATGAGACTAACGTTTGTCTTTGTTCGTCCCAAGTTAGTCTCGTTCAATGGTTTGTCTAAGTTCGTCCTTAGAAAGAGCCTAACTTGGGACAAACTTGGACAAGCCTTTGAATGAGACTAACGTTTGTCTTTGTTCGTCCCAAGTTAGTCTCGTTAGTCTCATTTTAAGGTTTGTTTAAGTTCGTCCTTAGAAAAAGACTAACTTGGGACGAACTTTGACAAACATTAGAATGAGACTAACATTTGTCTTTGTTCGTCCCAAGTTAGTCTCGTTAGTCTCATTTTAAGGTTTGTCTATGTTCGTCCTTAGAAAGAGACTAACTTAGGACTAACTTAGCCAAACCTTAGAATGAGACTAACGTTTGTCTTTGTTCGTCCCAAGTTAGTCTCGTTCTATGGTTTGTCTAAGTTCGTCCTTAGAAAGAGACTAACTTGGGACGAACTTAGACAACCCTTAGAATGAGACTAACGTTTGTCTTTGTTCGTCCCAAATTAGTCTCGTTAGTTTCATTCTATGGTTTTTCTAAGTTTGTCCTTAGAAAGAGACTAACTTGGGACGAACTTAGACAAAACATAGAATGAGACTAACGTTTGTCTTTGTTCGTCCCAAGTTAGTCACGTTAGTCTCATTCTATGGTTTGTCTAAGTTCGTCTTTAGAAAGAGACTAACTTGGGACGAACTTAGACAAACCATTGAACGAGACTAAATTGGGATGAACTTAGACGAACCTTAGAATGAGACTAACGTTTGTCTTTGTTCGTCCCAAGTTAGTCTTGTTCAATGGTTTGTCTAAGTTCGTCCTTAGAAAGAGACTAACTTGGGACGGACTTAGACAAACCTTAGAATGAGACTAACGTTTGTCTTTGTTCATCCCAAATTAGTCTCGTTAGTCTCATTCTATGGTTTGTCTAAGTTCGTCCTTAGAAAGAGACTAACTTGGGACGGACTTAGACAAACCTTAGAATGAGACTAACGTTTGTCTTTGTTCTTCCCAAATTAGTCTCGTTAGGCTCATTCTATGGTTTGTCTAAGTTCATCCTTAGAAAGAGACTAACTCGGGACGGACTTAGACAAACCTTAGAATGAGACTAACGTTTGTCTTTGTTCATCCCAAATTAGTCTCGTTAGTCTCATTCGATGGTTTGTCTAAGTTCGTCCTTAGAAAGAGACTAACTTGGGATGAACTTAGACAAACCTTAGAATGAGACTAACGTTTGTCTTTGTTCGTCCCAAGTTAGTCACGTTAGTCTCATTCTATGGTTTGTCTAAGTTCGTCTTTAGAAAGAGACTAACTTGGGACGAACTTAGACAAACCATTGAACGAGACTAACTTGGGATGAACTTAGACAAACCTTAGAATGAGACTAACGTTTGTCTTTGTTCGTCCCAAGTTAGTCTTGTTCAATGGTTTGTCTAAGTTCGTCTTTAGAAAGAGACTAACTTGGGACGGACTTAGACAAACCTTAGAATGAGACTAACGTTTGTCTTCGTTCATCCCAAATTAGTCTCGTTAGTCTCATTCTATGGTTTGGCTAAGTTCGTCCTTAGAAAGAGACTAACTTGGGATGAACTTAGACAAACCATAGAATGAGACTAACGTTTGTCTTTGTTCGTCCCAAGTTAATCTCGTTAGTTTCATTCTATGGTTTGTCTAAGTTCGTCCTTAGAAAGAGACTAACTTGGGACGAACTTAGACAAACCTTAGAATGAGACTAACGTTTGTCTTTGTTCGTCCCAAGTTAGTCTTGTTAGTCACATTTTAAGATTTGTCTAAGTTCGTCCTTAGAAAGAGACTAAATTGGGACAAACTTAGACAAACCTTAGAATGAGACTAACGTTTGTCTTTGTTCGTCCCAAGTTAGTCTCGTTAGTCTCATTTTAAGATTTGTTTAAGTTCGTCCTTAGAAAGAGGATAAATTGGGACGAACTTAGAAAAACCTTAGAATGAGACTAACGTTTGTCTTTGTTCGTCCCAAGTTAGTCTCGTTAGTCTCATTTTAAGATTTGTCTAAGTTTGTCCTTAGAAAGAGACTAACTTGGGACGAAGTTAGACAAACCTTAGAATGAGACTAACGTTTGCCTTTGTTCGTCCCAAGTTAGTCTCGTTAGTCTCATTCTATGGTTTGTCTAAGTTCGTCTTTAGAAAGAGACTAACTTGGGACGAACTTACACAAACCTTAGAATGAGACTAACGTTTGTCTTTGTTCGTCCCAAGTTAGTCTCGTTCAATGGTTTGTCTAAGTTCGTCCTTAGAAAGAGACTAACTTGGGACAAACTTGGACAAGCCTTTGAATGAGACTAACGTTTGTCTTTGTTCGTCCCAAGTTAGTCTCGTTAGTCTCATTTTAAGGTTTGTTTAAGTTCGTCCTTAGAAAAAGACTAACTTGGGACGAACTTAGACAAACATTAGAATGAGACTAACATTTGTCTTTGTTCGTCCCAAGTTAGTCTCGTTAGTCTCATTTTAAGGTTTGTCTATGTTCGTCCTTAGAAAGAGACTAACTTAGGACTAACTTAGCCAAACCTTAGAATGAGACTAACGTTTGTCTTTGTTCGTCCCAAGTTAGTCTCGTTCTATGGTTTGTCTAAGTTCGTCCTTAGAAAGAGACTAACTTGGGACGAACTTAGACAACCCTTAGAATGAGACTAACGTTTGTCTTTGTTCGTCCCAAATTAGTCTCGTTAGTTTCATTCTATGGTTTTTCTAAGTTTGTCCTTAGAAAGAGACTAACTTGGGACGAACTTAGACAAAACATAGAATGAGACTAACGTTTGTCTTTGTTCGTCACAAGTTAGTCTCGTTAGTCTCATTCTATGGTTTGTCTAAGTTCGTCCTTATAAATTGACTAACTTGGGACGAACTTAGACAAACCTTAGAATGAGACTAACGTTTGTCTTTGTTCATCCCAATTTAGTCTCGTTAGTCTCATTCGATGGTTTGTCTAAGTTCGTCCTTAGAAAGAGACTAACTTGGGACGAACTTAGACAAACCTTAGAATGAGACTAACGTTTGTCTTTGTTCGTCCCAAGTTAGTCACGTTAGTCTCATTCTATGTTTTGTCTAAGTTCGTCTTTAGAAAGAGACTAACTTGGGACGAACTTAGACAAACCATTGAACGAGACTAACTTGGGATGAACTTAGACAAACCTTGGAATGAGACTAACGTTTGTCTTTGTTCGTCCCAAGTTAGTCTTGTTCAATGGTTTGTCTAAGTTCATCCTTAGAAAGAGACTAACTTGGGACGGACTTAGACAAACCTTAGAATGAGACTAACGTTTGTCTTTGATCATCCCAAATTAGTCTCGTTAGTATCATTCTATGGTTTGGCTAAGTTCGTCCTTAGAAAGAGACTAACTTGGGATGAACTTGGACAAACAATAGAATGAGACTAACGTGTGTCTTTGTTCGTCCCAAGTTAGTCTCGTTAGTCTCATTCTATGGTTTGTCTAAGTTCGTCCTTAGAAAGAGACTAACTTGGGACGGACTTAGAAAAACCTTAGAATGAGACTAACGTTTGTCTTTGTTCATCCCAAATTAGTCTCGTTAGTCTCATTCTATGGTTTGGCTAAGTTCATCCTTAGAAAGAGAATAACTTGGGATGAACTTAGACAAACCTTAGAATGAGACTAACGTTTGTCTTTGTTCATCCCAATTTAGTCTCGTTAGTCTCATTTGATGGTTTGTCTAAGTTCGTCCTTAGAAAGAGACTAACTTGGGACGAACTTAGACAAACCTTAGAATGAGACTAACGTTTGTCTTTGTTCGTCCCAAGTTAGTCACGTTAGTCTCATTCTATGGTTTGTCTAAGTTCGTCTTTAGAAAGAGACTAACTTGGGACGAACTTAGACAAACCATTGAACGAGACTAACTTGGGATGAACTTAGACAAACCTTAGAATGAGACTAACGTTTGTCTTTGTTCGTCCCAAGTTAGTCTTGTTCAATGGTTTGTCTAAGTTTGTCTTTAGAAAGAGACTAACTTGGGACGGACTTAGACAAACCTTAGAATCTGACTAACGTTTGTCTTTGTTCATCCAAAATTAGTCTCGTTAGTCTCATTCTATGGTTTGGCTAAGTTCGTCCTTAGAAAGAGACTAACTTGGGATGAACTTAGACAAACCATAGAATTAGACTAACGTTTGTCTTTGTTCGTCCCAAGTTAGTCTCGTTAGTCTCATTCTATGGTTTGTCTAAGTTCGTTCTTAGAAAGAGACTAACTTGGGACGAACTTAGACAAACCTTAGAATGAGACTAACGTTTGTCTTTGTTCGTCCCAAGTTAGTCTCGTTAGTCACATTTTAAGATTTGTCTAAGTTCGTCCTTAGAAAGAGACTAAATTGGGATGAACTTAGACAAACCTTAGAATGAGACTAACGTTTGTCTTTGTTCATCCCAAGTTAGTCTCGTTAGTCTCATTTTAAGATTTGTCTAAGTTCGTCCTTAGAAAGAGACTAAATTGGGACGAACTTAGACAAACCTTAGAATGAGACTAACGTTTGTCTTTGTTCGTCCCAAGTTAGTCTCGTTAGTCTCATTTTAAGATTTGTCTAAGTTTGTCCTTAGAAAGAGACTAACTTGGGACGAACTTAGACAACCCTTAGAATGAGACTAACGTTTGTCTTTGTTCGTCCCAAGTTAGTCTCGTTAGTCTCATTCTATGGTTTGTCTAAGTTCGTCTTTAGAAAGAGACTAACTTGGGACGAACTTACACAAACCTTAGAATGAGACTAACGTTTGTCTTTGTTCGTCCCAAGTTAGTCTCGTTCAATGGTTTGTCTAAGTTCGTCCTTAGAAAGAGACTAACTTGGGACAAACTTGGACAAGCCTTTGAATGAGACTAACGTTTGTCTTTGTTCGTCCCAAGTTAGTCTCGTTAGTCTCATTTTAAGGCTTGTTAAAGTTCGTCCTTAGAAAAAGACTAACTTGGGACGAACTTAGACAAACATTAGAATGAGACTAACGTTTGTCTTTGTTCGTCCCATGTTAGTCTCGTTAGTCTCATTTTATGATTTGTCTAAGTTCGTCCTTAGAAAGAGACTAAATTGGGACGAATTTAGACAAACCTTAGAATGAGACTAACGTTTGTCTTTGTTCGTCCCATGTTAGTCTCGTTAGTCTCATTTTAAGATTTGTCTTAGTTCGTCCTTAGAAAGAGACTAACTTGGGACGAACTTAGACAAACCTTAGAATGAGACTAACGTTTGTCTTTGTTCGTCCCAAGTGAGTCTCGTTAGTCTTATTCTATGGTTTGTTTAAGTTCGTCCTTAGAAAGAGACTAACTTGGGACGAACTTAGACAAACCTTAAAATGAGACTAACGTTTGTCTTTGTTCGTCCCAAGTTAGTCTCGTTAGTCTCATTTTAAGGTTTGTCTAAGTTCGTCCTTAGAAAGAGACTAACTTGGAACGAACTTAGACAAACTTTAGAATGAGACTAACGTTTGTCTTTGTTCGTCCCAAGTTAGTCTCGTTAGTCTCATTTTAAGGTTTGTCTAAGTTCGTCCTTAGAAAGAGACTAACTTGGGACGAACTTAGACAAACCTTAAAATGAGACTAACGTTTGTCTTTGTTCGTCCCATGTCTGTCTCGTTAGTCTCATGTTATGGTTTGTCTAAGTTCGTCCTTAGAAAGAGACTAACTTGGGACGAACTTAGACAAATCTTAGAATGAGACTAACGTTTGTCTTTGTTCGTCCCAAGTTAATCTCGTTAGTCTCATTTTAAGGTTTGTCTAAGTTCGTCCTTAGAAAGAGACTAACCTGGGACGAACTTAGACAAACCTTAGAATGAGACTAACGTTTGTCTTTGTTCGTCCCAAGTTAGTCTCGTTAGTCTCATGCTATGGTTTGTCTAAGTTCAGCCTTAGAAAGAGACTAACTTGGGACGAACTTAGACAAATCTTAGAATGAGACTAACGTTAGTCTTTGTTCGTCCCAAGTTAGTCTCGTTAGTCTCATTTTAAGGTTTGTCTAAGTTCGTCCTTAGAAAGAGACTAACTTGGGACGAACTTAGACAAACTTTAGAATGAGACTAACGTTTGTCTTTGTTCGTCCCAAGTTAGTCTCGTTAGTCTCATTCTATGGTTTGTCTAAGTTCGTCCTTAGAAAGAGACTAACTTGGGACGAACTTAGACAAACCTTAGAATGAGACTAACGTTTGTCTTTGTTCATCCCAATTTAGTCTCGTTAGTCTCATTCGATGGTTTGTCTAAGTTCGTCCTTAGAAAGAGACTAACTTGGGACGAACTTAGACAAACCATAGAATGAGACTAACGTTTGTCTTTGTTTGTCCCAAGTTAGTCACGTTAGTCTCATTCTATGGTTTGTCTAAGTTCGTCTTTTGAAAGAGACTAACTTGGGACGAACTTAGACAAACCATTGAACGAGACTAACTTGGGATTAACTTAGACAAACCTTAGAATGAGACTAACGTTTGTCTTTGTTCGTCCCAAGTTAGTCTTGTTCAATGGTTTGTCTAAGTTCGTCCTTAGAAAGAGACTAACTTGGGACGGACTTAGACAAATCTTAGAATGAGACTAACGTTTGTCTTTGTTCATCCCAAAATAGTCTCGTTAGTCTCATTCTATGGCTTGGCTAAGTTCGTCCTTAGAAAGAGACTAACTTGGGATGAACTTAGACAAACCATAGAATGAGACTAACGTTTGTCTTTATCCGTCCCAAGTTAGTCTCGTTAGTCTCATTCTATGGTTTGTCTAAGTTCGTCCTTAGAAAGAGACTAACTTGGGACGGACTTAGACAAACCTTAGAATGAGACTAACGTTTGTCTTTGTTCATCCCAAATTAGTCTCGTTAGTCTCATTCTATGGTTTGGCTAAGTTCGTCCTTTGAAAGAGACTAACTTGGGATGAACTTAGACAAACCTTAGAATGAGACTAACGTTTGTCTTTGTTCATCCCAATTTAGTCTCGTTAGTCTCATTTGATGGTTTGTCTAAGTTCGTCCTTAGAAAGAGACTAACTTGGGACGAACTTAGACAAACCTTAGAATGAGACTAACGTTTGTCTTTGTTCGTCCCAAGTTAGTCACGTTAGACTCATTCTATGGTTTATCTAAGTTCGTCTTTATAAAGAGACTAACTTGGGACGAACTTAGACAAACCATTGAACGAGACTAACTTGGGATGAACTTAGACAAACTTTAGAATGAGACTAACGTTTGTCTTTGTTCGTCCCAAGTTAGTCTTGTTCAATGGTTTGTCTAAGTTCGTCCTTAGAAATAGACTAACTTGGGACGGACTTAGACAAACCTTAGAATGAGACTAACGTTTGTCTTTGTTCATCCCAAATTAGTCTCGTTAGTCTCATTCTATGGTTTGGCTAAGTTCGTCCTTAGAAAGAGACTAAGTTGGGATGAACTTAGACAAACCATAGAATGAGACTAACGTTTGTCTTTGTTCGTCCCAAGTTAGTCTCGTTAGTCTCATTCTATGGTTTGTCTAAGTTCGTCCTTAGAAAGAGACTAACTTGGGACGAACTTAGACAAACCTTAGAATGAGACTAACGTTTGTCTTTGTTCGTCCCAAGTTAGTCTCGTTAGTCACATTTTAAGATTTGTCTAAGTTCGTCCTTAGAAAGAGACTAAATTGGGATGAACTTAGACAAACCTTAGAATGAGACTAACGTTTGTCTTTGTTCATCCCAAGTTAGTCTCGCTAGTCTCATTTTAAGATTTGTCTAAGTTCGTCCTTAGAAAGAGACTAAATTGGGACGAACTTAGACAAACCTTAGAATGAGACTAACGTTTGTCTTTGTTCGTCCCAAGTTAGTCTCGTTGGTCTCATTTTAAGATTTGTCTAAGTTCGTCCTTAGAAAGAGACAAACTTGGGACGAACTTAGACAAACCTATGAATGAGACTAACGTTTGTCTTTGTTCGTCCCAAGTTAGTCTCGTTAGTCTCATTCTATGGTTTGTCTAAGTTCGTCTTTAGAAAGAGACTAACTTGGGACGAACTTACACAAACCTTAGAATGAGACTAACGTTTGTCTTTGTTCGTCTCACGTTAGTCTCGTTCAATGGTTTGTCTAAGTTCGTCCTTAGAAAGAGACTAACTTGGGACAAACTTGGACAAGCCTTTGAATGAGACTAACGTTTGTCTTTGTTCGTCCAAAGTTAGTCTCATTAGTCTCATTTTAAGGCTTGTTTAAGTTCGTCCCTAGAAAAAGACTAACTTGGGACGAACTTAGACAAACATTAGAATGAGACTAACGTTTGTCTTTGTTCGTCCCAAGTTAGTCTCGTTAGTCTCATTTTATGATTTGTCTAAGTTCGTCCTTAGAAAGAGACTAAATTGGGACGAATTTAGACAAACCTTAGAATGAGACTAACGTTTGTCTTTGTTCGTCCCATGTTAGTCTCGTTAGTCTCATTTTAAGATTTGTCTTAGTTCGTCCTTAGAAAGAGACTAACTTGGGACGAACTTAGACAAACCTTAGAATGAGACTAACGTTTGTTTTTGTTCGTCCCAAGTGAGTCTCGTTAGTCTTATTCTATGGTTTGTTTAAGTTCGTCCTTAGAAAGAGACTAACTTGGCACGAACTTAGACAAACCTTAGAATGAGACTAACGTTTGTCTTTGTTCGTCCCAAGTTAGTCTCGTTAGTCTCATTTTAAGGTTTGTCTAAGTTCGTCCTTAGAAAGAGACTAACTTGGAACGAACTTAGACAAACTTTAGAATGAGACTAACGTTTGTCTTTGTTCGTCCCAAGTTAGTCTCGTTAGTCTCATTTTAAGGTTTGTCTAAGTTCGTCCTTAGAAAGAGACTAACTTGGGACGAACTTAGACAAACCTTAAAATGAGACTAACATTTGTCTTTGTTCGACCCATGTCTGTCTCGGTAGTCTCATGCTATGGTTTGTCTAAGTTCGTCCTTAGAAAGAGACTAACTTGGGACGAACTTAGACAAACCTGAGAATGAGACTAACGTTTGTCTTTGTTCGTCCCAAGTTAATCTCGTTAGTCTCATTTTAAGGTTTGTCTAAGTTCGTCCTTAGAAAGAGACTAACCTGGGACGAACTTAGACAAACCTTAGAATGAGACTAACGTTTGTCTTTGTTCGTCCCAAGTTAGTCTCGTTAGTCTCATGCTATGGTTTGTCTAAGTTCAGCCTTAGAAAGAGACTAACTTGGGACGAACTTAGACAAACCTTAAAATGAGACTAACGTTAGTCTTTGTTCGTCCCAAGTTAGTCTCGTTAGTCTCATTTTAAGGTTTGTCTAAGTTCGTCCTTAGAAAGAGACTAACTTGGGACGAACTTAGACAAACTTTAGAATGAGACTAACGTTTGTCTTTGTTCGTCACAAGTTAGTCTCGTTAGTCTCATTCTATGGTTTGTCTAAGTTCGTCTTTAGAAAGAGACTAACTTGGGACGAACTTAGACAAACCTTAGAATGAGACTAACGTTTGTCTTTGTTCATCCCAATTTAGTCTCGTTAGTCTCATTCGATGGTTTGTCTAAGTTCGTCCTTAGAAAGAGACTAACTTGGGACGAACTTAGACAAACCTTAGAATGAGACTAACGTTTGTCTTTGTTTGTCCCAAGTTAGTCACGTTAGTCTCATTTTATGGTTTGTCTAAGTTCGTCTTTAGAAAGAGATTAACTTGGGACAAACTTAGACAAACCATTGAACGAGACTAACTTGGGATGAACTTAGACAAACCTTAGAATGAGACTAACGTTTGTCTTTGTTCGTCCCAAGTTAGTCTTGTTCAATGGTTTGTCTAAGTTCGTCCTTAGAAAGAGACTAACTTGGGACGGACTTAGACAAACCTTAGAATGAGACTAACGTTTGTCTTTGTTCGTCCCAAGTTAGTCTCGTTAGTCTCATTCTATGGTTTGTCTAAGTTCGTCCTTAGAAAGAGACTAACTTGGGACGGACTTAGACAAACCTTAGAATGAGACTAACGTTTGTTTTTGTTCATCCCAAATTAGTCTTGTTAGTCTCATTCTATGGTTTGGCTAAGTTCGTCCTTAGAAAGAGACTAACTTGGGATGAAGTTAGACAAACCTTAGAATGAGACTAACGTTTGTCTTTGTTCATCCCAATTTAGTCTCGTTAGTCTCATTTGATGGTTTGTCTAAGTTCGTCCTTAGAAAGAGACTAACTTGGGACGAACTTAGACAAACCTTAGAATGAGACTAACGTTTGTCTTTGTTCGTCCCAAGTTAGTCACGTTAGTCTCATTCTATGGTTTGTCTAAGTTCGTCTTTAGAAAGAGACTAACTTGGGATGAACTTAGACAAACCATTGAACGAGACTAACTTGGGATGAACATAGACAAACCTTAGAATGAGACTAACGTTTGTCTTTGTTCGTCCCAAGTTAGTCTTGTTCAATGGTTTGTCTAAGTTCGTCCTTAGAAAGAGACAGACTTGGGACGGACTTAGACAAACCTTAGAATGAGAATAACGTTTGTCTTTGTTCATCCCAAATTAGTCTCGTTAGTCTCATTCTATGGTTTGGCTAAGTTCGTCGTTAGAAAGAGACTAACTTGGGATGAACTTAGACAAACCATAGAATGAGACTAACGTTTGTCTTTGTTCATCCCAAGTTAGTCTCGTTAGTCTCATTCTATGGTTTGTCTAAGTTCGTCCTTAGAAAGAGACTAACTTGGGACGGACTTAGACAAACCTTAGAATGAGACTAACATTTGTCTTTGTTCATCCCAAATTAGTCTCGTTAGTCTCATTCTATGGTTTGGCTAAGTTCGTCCTTAGAAAGAGACTAACTTGGGATGAACTTAGACAAACCTTAGAATGAGACTAACGTTTGTCTTTGTTCATCCCAATTTAGTCTCGTTAATCTCATTCGATGGTTTGTCTAAGTTCGTCCTTTGAAAGAGACTAACTTGGGACTAACCTAGACAAACCTTAGAATGAGACTAACGTTTGTCTTTGTTCGTCCCAAGTTAGTCACGTTAGTCTCATTCTATGGTTTGTCGAAGTTCGTCTTTAGAAAGAGACTAACTTGGGACGAACTTAGACAAACCATTGAACGAGACTAACTTGGGATGAACTTAGACAAACCTTAGAATGACACTAACGTTTGTCTTTGTTCGTCCCAAGTTAGTCTTGTTCAATGGTTTGTCTAAGTTCGTCTTTAGAAAGAGACTAACTTGGGACGGACTTAGACAAACCTTAGAATGAGACTAACGTTTGTCTTTGTTCATCCCAAATTAGTCTCGTTAGTCTCATTCTATGGTTTGGCTAAGTTAGTCCTTAGAAAGAGACTAACTTGGGATGAACTTAGACAAACCATAGAATGAGACTAACGTTTGTCTTTGTTCGTCCCAAGTTAGTCTCGTTAGTCTCATTCTATGGTTTGTCTAAGTTCGTCCTTAGAAAGAGACTAACTTGGGACGAACTTAGACAAACCTTAGAATGAGACTAACGTTTGTCTTTGTTTGTCCCAAGTTAGTCACGTTAGTCTCATTCTATGGTTTGTCTAAGTTCGTCTTTAGAAAGAGACTAACTTGGGACAAACTTAGACAAACCATTGAACGAGACTAACTTGGGATGAACTTAGACAAACCTTAGAATGAGACTAACGTTTGTCTTTGTTCGTCCCAAGTTAGTCTTGTTCAATGGTTTGTCTAAGTTCGTCCTTAGAAAGAGACTAACTTGTGACGGACTTAGACAAACCTTAGAATGAGACTAACGTTTGTCTTTGTTCATCCCAAATTAGTCTCGTTAGTCTCATTCTATGGTTTGGCTAAGTTCGTCCTTAGAAAGAGACTAACTTGGGATGAACTTAGACAAACCATAGAATGAGACTAACGTTTGTCTTTGTTCGTCCCAAGTTAGTCTCGTTAGTCTCATTCTATGGTTTGTCTAAGTTCGTCCTTAGAAAGAGACTAACTTGGGACGGACTTAGACAAACCTTAGAATGAGACTAACGTTTGTTTTTGTTCATCCCAAATTAGTCTCGTTAGTCTCATTCTATGGTTTGGCTAAGTTCGTCCTTAGAAAGAGACTAACTTGGGATGAAGTTAGACAAACCTTAGAATGAGATAAACGTTTGTCTTTGTTCATCCCAATTTAGTCTCGTTAGTCTCATTTGATGGTTTGTCTAAGTTCGTCCTTAGAAAGAGACTAACTTGGGACGAACTTAGACAAACCTTAGAATGAGACTAACGTTTGTCTTTGTTCGTCCCAAGTTAGTCACGTTAGTCTCATTCTATGGTTTGTCTAAGTTCGTCTTTAGAAAGAGACTAACTTGGGACGAACTTAGACAAACCATTGAACGAGACTAACTTGGGATGAACATAGACAAACCTTAGAATGAGACTAACGTTTGTCTTTGTTCGTCCCAAGTTAGTCTCGTTCAATGGTTTGTCTAAGTTCGTCCTTAGAAAGAGACAGACTTGGGACGGACTTAGACAAACCTTAGAATGAGAATAACGTTTGTCTTTGTTCATCCCAAATTAGTCTCGTTAGTCTCATTCTATGGTTTGGCTAAGTTCGTCGTTAGAAAGAGACTAACTTGGGATGAACTTAGACAAACCATAGAATGAGACTAACGTTTGTCTTTGTTCATCCCAAGTTAGTCTCGTTAGTCTCATTCTATGGTTTGTCTAAGTTCGTCCTTAGAAAGAGACTAACTTGGGACGGACTTAGACAAACCTTAGAATGAGACTAACATTTGTCTTTGTTCATCCCAAATTAGTCTCGTTAGTCTCATTCTATGGTTTGGCTAAGTTCGTCCTTAGAAAGAGACTAACTTGGGATGAACTTAGACAAACCTTAGAATGAGACTAACGTTTGTCTTTGTTCATCCCAATTTAGTCTCGTTAATCTCATTCGATGGTTTGTCTAAGTTCGTCCTTTGAAAGAGACTAACTTGGGACTAACTTAGACAAACCTTAGAATGAGACTAACGTTTGTCTTTGTTCGTCCCAAGTTAGTCACGTTAGTCTCATTCTATGGTTTGTCGAAGTTCGTCTTTAGAAAGAGACTAACTTGGGACGAACTTAGACAAACCATTGAACGAGACTAACTTGGGATGAACTTAGACAAACCTTAGAATGAGACTAACGTTTGTCTTTGTTCGTCCCAAGTTAGTCTTGTTCAATGGTTTGTCTAAGTTCGTCTTTAGAAAGAGACTAACTTGGGACGGACTTAGACAAACCTTAGAATGAGACTAACGTTTGTCTTTGTTCATCCCAAATTAGTCTCGTTAGTCTCATTCTATGGTTTGGCTAAGTTCGTCCTTAGAAAGAGACTAACTTGGGATGAACTTAGACAAACCATAGAATGAGACTAACGTTTGTCTTTGTTCGTCCCAAGTTAGTCTCGTTAGTCTCATTCTATGGTTTGTCTAAGTTCGTCCTTAGAAAGAGACTAACTTGGGACGAACTTAGACAAACCTTAGAATGAGACTAACGTTTGTCTTTATTCGTCCCAAGTTAGTCTTGTTAGTCACATTTTAAGATTTATCTAAGTTCGTCCTTAGAAAGAGACTAAATTGGGACGAACTTAGACAAACCTTAGAATGAGACTAACGTTTGTCTTTGTTCATCCCAAGTTAGTCTCGTTAGTCTCATTTTAAGATTTGTCTAAGTTCGTCCTTAGAAAGAGACTAAATTGGGACGAACTTAGACAAACATTTGAATGAGACTAACGTTTGTCTTTGTTCGTCCCAAGTTAGTCTCGTTAGTCTCATTTTAAGATTTGTCTAAGTTCATCCTTAGAAAGAGACTAACTTGGGACGAACTTAGACAAACCTTAGAATGAGACTAACGTTTGTCTTTGTTCGTCCCAAGTTAGTCTCGTTAGTCTCATTCTATGGTTTGTCTAAGTTCGTCTTTAGAAAGAGACTAACTTGGGACAAACTTACACAAACCTTAGAATGAGACTAACGTTTGTCTTTGTTCGTCCCAAGTTAGTCTCGTTCAATGGTTTGTCTAAGTTCGTCCTTAGAAAGAGACTAACTTGGGACAAACTTGGACAAGCCTTTGAATGAGACTAACGTTTGTCTTTGTTCGTCCCAAGTTAGTCTCGTTAGTCTCATTTTAAGATTTGTCTAAGTTCGTCCTTAGAAAGAGACTAAATTGGGACGAATTTAGACAAACCTTAGAATGAGACTAACGTTTGTCTTTGTTCGTCCCATGTTAGTCTCGTTAGTCTCATTTTAAGATTTGTCTTAGTTCATCCTTAGAAAGAGACTAACTTCGGACGAACTTAGACAAACCTTAGAATGAGACTAACGTTTGTCTTTGTTCGTCCCAAGTTAGTCTCGTTATTCTTATTCTATGGTTTGTTTAAGTTCATCCTTAGAAAGAGACTAACTTGGGACGAACTTAGACAAACCTTAGAATGAGACTAACGTTTGTCTTCGTTCGTCCCAAGTTAGTCTCGTTAGTCTCATTTTAAGGTTTGTCTAAGTTTGTCCTTAGAAAGGGACTAACTTGGAACGAACTTAGACAAACTTTAGAATAAGACTAAAGTTTGTCTTTGTACGTCCCAAGTTAGTCTCGTTAGTCTCATTTTAAGGTTTGTCAAAGTTCGTCCTTAGAAAGAGACTAACTTGGGACGAACTTAGCCAAACCTTAAAATGAGACTAACGTTTGTCTTTGTTCGTCCCATGTCTGTCTCGTTAGTCTCATGCTATGGTTTGTCTAAGTTCGTCCTTAGAAAGAGACTAACTTGGGACGAACTTAGACAAACCTGAGAATGAGACTAACGTTTGTCTTTGTTCATCCCAAGTTAGTCTCGTTAGTCTCATTTTAAGGTTTATCTAAGTTCGTCCTTAGAAAGAGACTAACCTGGGACGAACATAGACAAACCTTAGAATGAGACTAACGTTTGTCTTTGTTCGTCCCAAGTTAGTCTCGTTAGTCTAATGCTATGGTTTGTCTAAGTTCAGCCTTAGAAAGAGACTAACTTGGGACGAACTTAGACAAACCTTAGAATGAGACTAACGTTTGTCTTTGTTCGTCCCATGTTAGTCTCGTTAGTCTCATTTTAAGGTTTGTCTAAGTTCGTTCCTAGAAAGAGACTAACTTGGGACAAACTTAGACAAACTTTAGAATGAGACTAACGTTTGTCTTTGTTCGTCCCAAGTTAGTCTCGTTTGTCTCATTCAATGGTTTGTCTAAGTTCGTCCATAGAAAGAGACTAACTTGGGCCGAACTTAGGCAAACCTTAGAATGAGACAAACATTTTTCTTTGTTCGTCCCAAGTTAGTCTCGTTAGTCTCATTCTATGGTTTGTCTAAGTTCGTCCTTAGAAAGAGACTAACTTGGGACGAACTCAGACAAACCTTCGAATGAGACAAACGTTTGTTTTTGTTCGTCCCAAGTTAGTCTGGTTAGTCTCATTTTGAGGTTTGTCTAAGTTCGTCCTTAGAAAGAGACTAACTTGGGTTGAAATTAGAAAAACCTTAGAATGAGACTCACATTTGTCTTTGTTCGTCCCAAGTTAGTCTCGTTAGTCTCATTCTATGGTTTGTCTAAGTTTGTCCTTAGAAAGAGACTAACTTGGGACGAACTTAGACAAACATTAGAATGAGACTAACGTTTTTCTTTGTTCGTCCCAAGTTAGTCTCGTTATTCTCGTTCTATGCTTTGTCTAAGTTCGTCCTTAGAAAGAGACTAACTTGGGACGAACTTAGACAAACCTTAGAATGAGACTAACGTTTGTCTTTGTTCGTCCCAAGTTAGTCTCGTTAGTCTCATTTTAAGGTTTGTCTAAGTTCGTCTTTAGAAAGAGACTAACTTGGGAAGAACTTAGACAAACCTTAGAATGTGACTAACGTTTGTCTTTGTTCGACCCAAGTTAGTCTCGTTCAATGGTTTGTCTAAGTTCGTCCTTAGAAAGAGACTAACTTGGGAAGAACTTAGACAATACTTTGAATGAGACTAACGTTTGTCTTTATTCGTCCCAAGTTAGTCTCGTTAGTCTCATTATATGGTTTGTCTAAGGTTGTCCTTAGAAAGAGACTAACTTGGGACGAACTTAGACAAACCTTAGAATGAGATTAACGTTTGTCTTTGTTCGTCCCAAGTTAGTCTCGTTAGTCTCATTTTAAGGTTTGTCTAAGTTCGTCTTTAGAAAGAGACTAACTTGGGAAGAACTTAGACAAACCTTAGAATGTGACTAACGTTTGTCTTTGTTCATCCCAAGTTAGTCTCGTTAGTCTCATTTTAAGATTTGTCTAAGTTCGTCCTTAGAAAGAGACTAAATTGGGACGAACTTAGACAAACATTTGAATGAGACTAACGTTTGTCTTTGTTCGTCCCAAGTTAGTCTCGTTAGTCTCATTTTAAGATTTGTCTAAGTTCATCCTTAGAAAGAGACTAACTTGGGACGAACTTAGACAAACCTTAGAATGAGACTAACGTTTGTCTTTGTTCGTCCCAAGTTAGTCTCGTTAGTCTCATTCTATGGTTTGTCTAAGTTCGTCTTTAGAAAGAGACTAACTTGGGACAAACTTACACAAACCTTAGAATGAGACTAACGTTTGTCTTTGTTCGTCCCAAGTTAGTCTCGTTCAATGGTTTGTCTAAGTTCGTCCTTAGAAAGAGACTAACTTGGGACAAACTTGGACAAGCCTTTGAATGAGACTAACGTTTGTCTTTGTTCGTCCCAAGTTAGTCTCGTTAGTCTCATTTTAAGATTTGTCTAAGTTCGTCCTTAGAAAGAGACTAAATTGGGACGAATTTAGACAAACCTTAGAATGAGACTAACGTTAGTCTTTGTTCGTCCCATGTTAGTCTCGTTAGTCTCATTTTAAGATTTGTCTTAGTTCATCCTTAGAAAGAGACTAACTTCGGACGAACTTAGACAAACCTTAGAATGAGACTAACGTTTGTCTTTGTTCGTCCCAAGTTAGTCTCGTTATTCTTATTCTATGGTTTGTTTAAGTTCATCCTTAGAAAGAGACTAACTTGGGACGAACTTAGACAAACCTTAGAATGAGACTAACGTTTGTCTTCGTTCGTCCCAAGTTAGTCTCGTTAGTCTCATTTTAAGGTTTGTCTAAGTTTCTCCTTAGAAAGGGACTAACTTGGAACGAACTTAGACAAACTTTAGAATAAGACTAAAGTTTGTCTTTGTTCGTCCCAAGTTAGTCTCGTTAGTCTCATTTTAAGGTTTGTCTAAGTTCGTCCTTAGAAAGAGACTAACTTGGGACGAACGTAGACAAACCTTAAAATGAGACTAACGTTTGTCTTTGTTCGTCCCATGTCTGTCTCGTTAGTCTCATGCTATGGTTTGTCTAAGTTCGTCCTTAGAAAGAGACTAACTTGGGACGAACTTGGACAAACCTGAGAATGAGACTAACGTTTGTCTTTGTTCATCCCAAGTTAGTCTCGTTAGTCTCATTTTAAGGTTTATCTAAGTTCGTCCTTAGAAAGAGACTAACCTGGGACGAACATAGACAAACCTTAGAATGAGACTAACGTTTGTCTTTGTTCGTCCCAAGTTAGTCTCGTTAGTCTAATGCTATGGTTTGTCTAAGTTCAGCCTTAGAAAGAGACTAACTTGGGACGAACTTAGACAAACCTTAGAATGAGACTAACGTTTGTCTTTGTTCGTCCCATGTTAGTCTCGTTAGTCTCATTTTAAGGTTTGTCTAAGTTCGTCCCTAGAAAGAGACTAACTTGGGACAAACTTAGACAAACTTTAGAATGAGACTAACGTTTGTCATTGTTCGTCCCAAGTTAGTCTCGTTTGTCTCATTCAATGGTTTGTCTAAGTTCGTCCTTAGAAAGAGACTAACTTGGGCCGAACTTAGGCAAACCTTAGAATGAGACAAACATTTTTCTTTGTTCGTCCCAAGTTAGTCTCGTTAGTCTCATTCTATGGTTTGTCTAAGTTCGTCCTTAGAAAGAGACTAACTTGGGACGAACTCAGACAAACCTTCGAATGAGACAAACGTTTGTTTTTGTTCGTCCCAAGTTAGTCTGGTTAGTCTCATTTTGAGGTTTGTCTAAGTTCGTCCTTAGAAAGAGACTAACTTGGGTTGAAATTAGAAAAACCTTAGAATGAGACTCACATTTGTCTTTGTTCGTCCCAAGTTAGTCTCGTTAGTCTCATTCTATGGTTTGTCTAAGTTTGTCCTTAGAAAGAGACTAACTTGGGACGAACTTAGACAAACATTAGAATGAGACTAACGTTTTTCTTTGTTCGTCCCAAGTTAGTCTCGTTATTCTCGTTCTATGCTTTGTCTAAGTTCGTCCTTAGAAAGAGACTAACTTGGGACGAACTTAGACAAACCTTAGAATGAGACTAACGTTTGTCTTTGTTCGTCCCAAGTTAGTCTCGTTAGTCTCATTTTAAGGTTTGTCTAAGTTCGTCTTTAGAAAGAGACTAACTTGGGAAGAACTTAGACAAACCTTAGAATGTGACTAACGTTTGTCTTTGTTCGACCCAAGTTAGTCTCGTTCAATGGTTTGTCTAAGTTCGTCCTTAGAAAGAGACTAACTTGGGAAGAACTTAGACAATACTTTGAATGAGACTAACGTTTATCTTTATTCGTCCCAAGTTAGTCTCGTTAGTCTCATTATATGGTTTGTCTAAGGTTGTCCTAAGAAAGAGACTAACTTGGGACGAACTTAGACAAACCTTAGAATGAGATTAACGTTTGTCTTTGTTCGTCCCAAGTTAGTCTCGTTAGTCTCATTTTAAGGTTTGTCTAAGTTCGTCTTTAGAAAGAGACTAACTTGGGAAGAACTTAGACAAACCTTAGAATGTGACTAACGTTTGTCTTTGTTCGTCCCAAGTTAGTCTCGTTCAATGGTTTGTCTAAGTTCGTCCTTAGAAAGAACCAACAGGAGTATTCTCTAAAACTGTTATAATACTCAAGAACCAACAGGAGTATTATTTCAAACTGTTATAATACTCAAAAACCAACAGGAGTATTATTTGAAACCAAAGCTTACAAATGTACCAAACTTAGAGAGAGAAGTGAATTGTGATTTTGGGATGATGTGGGATGGATACAAATGAGATGGGAGGCATGTATTTATAGCCATGAGGAGCCAACACTTGGCAAGATGGGAGAGGAGGAGATGGATGTGGAGGAGAAGAGGGACACATGGCAACCTTCCATGGAAGCTCAAAGCCGTCGGCGGCTTTTGTGAGGGAGGGGAGGAGTTTGTGGGGGAGGAGTCGCCGGCTGGGTTACATGAGGAGAGTGGTTTGTGGCTTTGTGATCTCATTCCAAAAAGCCATCGGTCCATTTCAGCTCCGGACTGACCTTGGTTGCTCCTCGGTTGGATTTGTTTTTAGTAATTCAATGTCAAGATCTTGAGTTTTCTGCATTCAGCGTGTGATCGTGACCTTGGACTAACTCGTAATATCTTTTCGGCGTAAAATCCTCTCCTTAGCGTGTATTCTCTCTAGAGTCCAAAATACCCTGTAGAAATATATCGGAACTAACAAGCAAAAGTTAAATAGACAAAAGGTCTAATTTAGTGGGTTTAACTGTGTTTATGATTCGTATAATTATGGTCCATCAGATCACCCCACACTTTTAGTTGTTCGTCCCGAACAATGCTATTAAAGGGCGGCACACTATGTAAGTTTTTAAAATATGAAAGTTAGACTGTGGGACTCGATTTATCCTAATTCATGCATTACTTACTTATTACCTAATTGAACTATGTAAATACTTAGAAGAAACTTGATACGTGTACCTTCGTGCAGAGATGCAAATTATTTTGGATGTTTCGGGAGATAGCCCTATATGGTTTCCGTGTAGCTTTCTCTAGCACGTGATTCGGTTCGGGTTTCAATGGTTAGAGCCTTTTTGATTTCTCTTTTGGCGAGGGACAGCTTTTTTGTAGTGAATCGGCCTTTGGCCTTTGATTTGACTCTTTGAATACTTCACTTTTTGTTTGGTTAAAACCTTCACAATTTTGGGCCTTTGGCCTCTTGATTTGCTTCTTCGAGCTTTTTGCCTTTTTGTGGCTTGCTAGTCCATTTTCTCAAGCCTTTTTGGGAGGTCCAATCATCGCCCTCAAGCCTATGGAAATACCTCCCCGCTCCTCTCATCCTTGTCGTTTCGCGCGGGTCAAGATGAGGGTCGCTCATCTATTTTCTCAGCTACTTTGACTAGAGATAGGACGGTCTGATTCCCATCCTCGCCTTTTTTTCTTTTTACATAAACACTGCATGGCGGAGATGACTTCAATCTTCACTGAAACCCGAAGTGCAGCCTCCACTGACTTCGAAAACCATATAGTTAGATTCGATCCTTTGATTGCTTGCCAAGCCTCTCTAGGGCAGTTTATGTCAACTCCACATCCCTAGTTTATCTCAGCAGAAAGGGACAAATGAGAAGTTACGTTCTAAGTTTTTAGACAGTTGAATTTTCACAAGGTAAATGCATGAATTTTAGATCTATCTTTTTCACATTCTCAAGTTCATATTTTCAAAAAGATAATATTAAAAAAGGAAAAGAAAAAACATGTTATGTACACAGGTGGTTCTCACCCCACACTTTTGAACGAAGGCGTGCCTTTCAGCAAGACTTAGTTCAAAAGCCATGCAAGCAGATATTATATGAGAAGGAAATGACATTAAGGAAAAGGGAAGAACAGAACTCCCTTTAAAGTGTCGAGTGAACGACATGGCATGAGGCTGGATAATCGAGGGAGTTCGACTGGGGCCTTGAACTCTCAGCGCAGGCCCGGTAATTCACGGAAGCTGCCTGACTGATCCGGTCTTGCTCCAAAAACCGATTCCTGAATAGTCATTTCTTCTATGCACCAAGTGGGTGAGAGAGACTTATTGGAAAAAAAACTAAAATGACAGAAAATAAATGACAGAAAGTAAGATAGGTGTCGGGTTACCTCCCGACCAGTGCCTTTGTTTAACGTCGTTGCCTCGACAGTACCTCTATCCTGGATCATTGGTTTGGATCCCATGGGTGGCTTAGGTCATATTTCTTTATTGCGCCGACCTTGATTCTGGCTGTGACTCTTCCTGAGTTTTTGGATGATGACGGGCCTGGGTCCAGTTCCCATGGTTCTGATGGTTTCTCCTTCCAATGTCTCCGAGAAGGCGAGGGACCTTTCACTATTAGTTTCTTGAACTGGGTTTTCTGGTGTTTAGGGCTGCCTTGTCCAGTTATGGCGAAAACATGCTCCATCGAGGAGTGGTTCTGCTCAAGCTCTTTTTCCATTCTCCTTTCAGCCTCTTCAGGGATCACATAATTTTTGGTGGTGTATTGGACTTCTTCCGTTGTTGGTACCGCCTTGAGTTCCCATGAAGGTTCGTTGCTCCCGAAGCTTTCTATGTCTGATACTTCTGATGGCTCGGGAGTATTTTCTTCATCTGTCTCTAGACCAGCCTCCACCATTTGTATTCCTCTATTAGGTCGGGGTATTGGCCTTCGTTTTGTAGCTTCGGCCAAGTCGTCTATAACATCCCATAGTTGAGTCTGGGATAAGTGCGAGGCTGATCCTTTCACTGCGTCATTGATCCTTGAGAACTCATCGGCCCTCATCCCACAAAGAAATTTTTGAAGAAGAAACGCCTCCGTGAATCCATGGTGCGGGCAGCGTGAGACGATGGTGTCATAGTACGTGTAATATTCGTCCAAAGTCTCATCCCGGGATTGTTGAAGGCACATGATCTTCTCACGGGTTTGTTTTCGTAAGGATGGAGGGGAGAATTCTTTCAGGAATGGAACGCAGAGGTCCACAAAATGTACTGCACTACTAGCGGTTGATGTGTAATACCAGATTGTTGCAAAATCAGTTAGAGAGAATTTGAAGCATTTAAGCTTAAATTCCTCTAACATTTCATTTTCAGGTTTTATGTGGCAGCAAACGTGGTGAAAGTTTCGGCAGTGTAGTACTGGGTCTTCTCCATCCGTACCTCCAAACATGGGAAGATGTCGTGTTGTCCATGCATACGTAGTGGGTAGCGTCATGAGGACATGAGAAGGGGAGGGAAATGAACAACTTATCCGACGGCTAATTCCCCGGCAACGGCGCCAGTTTTGACGGAGCCCACCGCACTGTCGTTAAGGTGCGGTGTTCTCTGTGCAAAAGCAAATTTGTATTCCGCTACTCGTGACCTTACTACTGGGTAGCAAGTGGTAAGTAGAGGTCGAACCCAAGGGAATTAGGGGGATAAGTTGTTCTTTGAGGGATTTGTACAGGATGGGAGCGTCTTTTAGGTTGATTGAGTTTTAGTGCGGAAAAGTAAGTGCTTTTTTTTGTTGGTTTTGGTTTTTAGTGCGGAAAAGTAAATGACTTAAAATTAAATACTGAAAATAAAAAGAAAGAAGACTTACAGCGGGTGATGCGTGATTGGCAAGTCCTCCGGAAGGTGAGCGCACTTGATATAGCAGTTTATACCAAGAAAGTAAATGCAAGGGGGTTTGAATATAAGGAAAGCATTCGGTTTCGGGGGCCTTGTATCATAGCCTGTTTATCATTGGCTCTTAGTGATCCTTCTAAGTATTCAAACGTGCATCAAGGCCATTCCAAGCACTCGATTTGCCACACTGTCTAGTCTTTTGCAAAAGTGTTCGAAAGTGAATCGAGGCCATTCCAAGCACTCAACTTGCGACACCGTCTAGTCTTTTGCAAAAAACGTAGAGCACTTGTTCTACTTAGACTAATACCCCATTCCAAGGTATATTAGCCTGTGTGCATCCATTTGGTCAGTCATTCCCGAGCAACCAAATGGTGTTTTAGAAAGGTCAAACTCCTCAGATAAGCTTTGCCATTCCAAGCATCCACTTATCCGAGTATGTTTACGAACCCCACGGAAGAGCTTTGCCATTCCAAGCATCCACTCAACCTTGGAAGTTCTAACCTAATATATGGCACATAGAACAAGTTTTGAATATATAGAAGAGGCTCTAAGAATTGTCTAAAACATTTTATGATACATGTACACCCCTTCAACCGAATGAAGAGTTTAGCTACGAATATCCATGGAGGAGGATATCATAGCTAAATACTCGGGGTTTTTGAAAGACATTAAGTAAAAGGGAATACTCAAGAACCAACAGGAGTATTCCCAAATCCTACTTCAATACTCAAGAACCAACAGGAGTATTCTCTAAAACTGTTATAATACTCAAGAACCAACAGGAGTATTATTTCAAACCAAAGCTTACAAATGTACCAAACTTAGAGAGAGAAGTGAATTGTGATTTTGGGATGATGTGGGATGGATACAAATGAGAGGGGAGGCATGTATTTATAGCTATAGAGGAGCCATGAGGAGCCAACACTTGGCAAGATGGGAGAGGAGGAGAAGAGGGACACATGGCAAGCTTCCATGGAAGCTCAAAGCCGTCGGCGGCTTTTGTGAGGGAGGGGAGGAGTTTGTGAGGGAGGAGCCGCCGGCTGGGTGGCATGAGGAGAGTGGTTTGTGGCTTTGTGATCTCATTCCAAAAAGCCATCGGTCCATTTCAGCTCCAGACTGACTTTAGTTGCTCCTCGGTTGGATTTGTTTTGAGTAATTCAATGTCAGGATCTTGAGATTTCTGCATTCAGCGTCTGATCGTGACTTTGGACTAACTCGTAATATCTTTTCAGCATAAAATCCTCTCCTTAGCGTGTATTCTCTCTAGAGTCCAAAATACCCTGTAGAAATATATCGGAACTAACAAGCAAAAGTTAAATAGACAAAAGGTCTAATTTAGTGGGTTTAACTGTGTTTATGATTCGTATAATTATGGTCCATCACTAACGTTTGTCTTTGTTCGTCCCAAGTTAGTCTCGTTAGTTTCATTTTAAGGTTTGTCTAAGTTCGTCCTTAGAAAGAGACTAACTTGGGACGAACTTAGACAAACATTAGAATGAGACTAACGTTTGTCTTTGTTCGTCCCAAGTTAGTCTCGTTAGTCTCATTTTAAGATTTGTCTAAGTTCGTCCTTAAAAGAGACTAACTTGGGACGAACG